>VXBB01017800.1:191208-264011 GCA_013399915.1 Illadopsis cleaveri | reverse complement strand
AATTAAGGATTTTGTAAGGACAAGTCTAGCTCCTACTTTGAAATTTTCTAGATACTTTATTCTACCCCAAGCCTGATCCCAGCTGAAAAGCCAAAAACAAAGTAACATTACTAAGCAGACTTGAGTACATGACGAGAAGACACAAATGATCTTGTTACAAAAGATGGCCTAGGTCATATTCATGTAATCTTGTTCTGATAAAACTGTCTTCTAACATGCCTTAAGACCTTGCTCTGATGCTTTGGCAGTTTAACAGCTGGAAACCCCAAAGTAACCAAGTTTGACTCTTTCTCTTATTTGCTGAACCCAGCAATTTATGGCCTCGGGACTCATGTTGATGCCGTTGAATTGGATTGTGCACTTTTTCAGACTTTAGGAAAAGATATAGAACAAGGAAAAAACCCACTAGATTCAAGATGGGGTGTTTGTGACAGCAGCAGACTGCTTGAAGACTTGATCAGAGCAGCAGTGGGGTGTTGGTGGCCCCATTTCCCTCATTCCACTGCAACTCTGAGTGCAGGGCTTTGGGCTCCCTCCAGCAGCACCACGAGCCCAGGCAGAACACTGAGTTAATTCCTCCCGTTATTTCGCAGTGTCTGCCTTTCCTGCTCCTTGCCGCAAGGGGATACCCACAAGCTCCAAAGGAGCAGACTAATTTAGAAGAGCAGAATGAGGCCAGGGCTGGATTTGTCTGGCAAAAAGTGCAAACATGCACAGAGGGAAGCAGACTGTCTCCTGCCCTCTGCAGGGATGAGCCCATCTCAGCCCCTGCATTACCCTGGTGGCTGATGTTGTTTGCTTAACCACAAACTAATCTCCCCAGACCCAGGGGCAGTTGTGCAGTTCTCCAGCAGAACTGATGCAACAGCAAAGACCTGTGGAATTGACTTGAAAGAACCTATCAGGCTGACAAGGAGAGGAGGCATTGGCAGGAGCACACAGCTGCTGCTGCAGGATTGCCTGAAGGGTTCCTAAATTCAGTGCACAGCGAAGACTGAGTGGGTGGCTTTGTTGGCTGGCTTTCCTTTCTTTAATTTTCTTAATATGCTGTAAGGAGCTTGGAGTTCTCTTTGCATCAAAATGAGCCTACCAATACCCCCTGGATAATGCCTCTTTTCCTCCTGGGGAAAAACAAAAGAGTTCCTGGAGAAACACTGCAAGGATCAGATGATCTTGTTTCATTAACGAATTACTTGGGATTTATCAGAATCATTCTCAAGATGTTACCTCAGAATATGATGCGCTTGGTCATTATTATTCAAAGCCTGTCCTTCCCATGAGTGTGAGTCCCTCAGTCAGCTTGGAAAATATACACTGAATTATGGCCCTCAATTTTTACAGAATTAACTAATGTTAAATACAGCTAGGATTTCAGCCTTAGAGTTGAACTAAAATATGCAGAAGACTCCACCTTCCCTGATGTGCAAGACAAGAGACAACCCAGAATAAAGGCTTGATTGCAAAGAGGGTGAAAAATAAACACAAGGGGAGTAAAATCCAGAATGCATGAACCAGAGTCAAGCAGGCAGAATTAACCCAGGCAGCACTGCACAGTTTCCTGCTATCCTTATCAAGTCATAAAACACCAGACTTTTCACCATGGCCCTGAAGGGGAGTTTCAGCTGTCCACCAACAGCTCACACAGCACCAGCAAGCAGATAAAAAAACAGAAACAGAAAATCACTTCATTCTCCAGTTTGCTATTTAGAGCTGTAAGGGTCTTGCAGGGGAAATAGAGAAACTGCATCATTATTACAGAGTTGCTGCTTTACCCAGGACCAGGCTGAGCTCCCTAGAGCCTGGAAGATGACTGCTTTCTTCCCCATCATGACAACTGCAGACCTGGAGGTCAGAAACCTTTCCAGGGTCAGCAAGAAGACTGCATCACAAGTGTAAATTTTCCAAAGTTGCCTGCACCAGGGAAAAGATTCCCAGTAGATCTAAAAAAGTGATAAAAATAAACTTTGATGGACACAAAGAGGACTAAGCAGACTTAGTTCTACTCGGGAAACCACTAAAAATTGCAAGGAATAGCCAAAGAGGATGAATGTTCTCCTTTCAAGCCTTTTGTTGAATTGTCTCCCCAGACTCAGAGCACTTCCTATATGGCCAAGGAGTTACCTTTTCATAACCAGGCAGCAGGTGCCTTGCTTTGGGAATCAGGAGCCTTTGGGATTTCAGTGTGCTTGGTTCAACAAAGGTGAGCACTGGGAGTGGAAGGCTGGACTGGTTTTACCCAACACCGGCCCTGGGCTGGTCACAGAGTTCTGTTGGTAGCCCAGTAAAGCAGCTACACTGAGCTCTGACAGCATTAACTGTGCTTGCAACAACAACTACAGAAGCCTGAAGATGGATAGATTAGCTCAAGCAAAGAATGTGTTGTAAGCCGAGAAGGCAAAAGGTGGATTTCTCTGGAGGCAGCAGGAGAATACATTTACATATGAAAATGTAATACACAGTGAAAAAGGGAAAGGACATTACATAAATAACGAGAGGGAAGCAATGAAAAATATGCATTTTTAAACACATTCTAAAAATGGTTCCCAGCATCTGCAAACGTTGCTCAGCCAAGCAAAGACTCAGAGGCAGCAGGCTTGAGATAGGCAGGCACACACACAGACCAGAGGGGCCCTGCAGAACATCACTCATCCACACCTATACTTTCCACTTGCCTTCACCTGTAGGGTGTCGGGAGAGTGTATTGGGGTATCTCTGTTAATTTGCCCTTATCTCCAACAACCTGTAGACATTTGCTACTGGTCACATCACAAGTGGGCTCCTCAGCTAGACAGACTCCTGGTGCCATCCACTGCTGGGATGAAAGTGGAACACAAAGTGCTAAGAAGGAGCAAGAGCCACTGGGTGCCCCACGGGTGACGTGGTGCCCTAATGCTCTGGATCTCAAGAGGACACAGGTATGGGACTCAGAACAAAATTTGAATGTGGGAAAGGAACTCTTTCTTGTGCTTCAGCTCAGAACTTTAATCCGCTCAGCTGAAGAGAACAGCTGAGGTGTCCCCTCCTCAGGACTGAACCCAACTGTTCACTTCTGCTGGAGATGTGGCTTTGCCACTCATCTGTGGCACCTCCATACACTCCCCAGATCCAAGCAATGGCAGCTGGCAGCAAGAACCTGCACAGCCATTTGCCCTCATTTCCCCTGTGGGGACGAACGATGAGATCACTTTGTAACTCTTGACACACGAGAACTTACACTAAGCCAGCTGTAATGGCACCTTTTGGCTGCTTCATTGATTTCCACTTTACTGGGCTTGCAGGTTATACTGCTTCACTTTTGCAGGATTTTCCTGTCCTTCCGTTCAAATCAGCTGAGGCAGTTCCTTCTCCTCCCAGTGAGGCAAAGGCCTACACAAAGTCTGCAGGCCCCGTGCAAGGCTGGCATCACCAGCAAGGCAGCAGCTCTAAAATGGACTGCCATCAGATTCCTGAGTCAGAGAGGGAGAATCCTGTCAATGAAGAGCTGTTTTTGCACTCTCCTGTGGTTACCTTCTGGGCATGAGAAAGGCAAGAGTGGCATCAGCTTTCTCAGAGGTGGCTACCTGTCCTCTGAAGCCAGTGGGAGCTTCCTGCCTGCTCTGGGTTGGCCCCTCAAAGACATCCAAAAGTACCACATAAGCAAAACCAGACTAAAGTAGGTATGTATCCATTTCCCCCCTGACAGATGGTATCCAGGTAGTAGAGGCTGAGCTGTTCTAATCAGTGCCAAAGTATAGTTAAAACTGAAATGAAACCTGGAAGTCTATTCGCACAGCAAAATCTGTAGCTTCAGTTTTGACAGGCAAATAAAGCAGGGACTGTGTGCAACACCTGAACTATTTCTGGGAAAAGAAAAAAAAAAAGGAATTTTTTTTTTTAAAAAGGAAAGGAGTGATTTATTAAACAAAAACCTAATCCTCAGGGAAGATCTGATGGCCAAGAAAATGCTGGCTGCATCTGAACTTCCTTCCCTTGACTCAGAGATGAAAGCTGTGTATCTGCAAGTTGCTTTCAGTGGTACTAGAGGGTACTTGTTGGATAGCTGCTTACACTAGGCTCCAGCAGGAAAAGGCTTTTTTTCCTGTGGTTTATTTTTTTGTCTTATAGAAAAATAAAAAAATGATCATGTCTCTACATGAAGAAAGAAATTGCAAAAGCTCTGCTCTGCCCCTCGTCAGTGGAGATGGATCTGTTCTTTTATTTACACTGCATGACATCCAGGCAAGAAAAAGCTCCACAGAAATAAATTAGGGTCACTCTCTGTCAGTGCAGACGTACTCCTGGCTGCTAAGCAGCAGAATATGGCATAAACCCCTACTTCTACTCCAGAGAAAATTTTGATATGAAAATGACGATGCATTGCAGATCCTAAAGGTAATGGTAATTAGCACTGGAAAGGGAATAACCAGCAAAATTTCCTCACATGGGTAGGATCCCCACAAGCACCTGACATCTCTGCTTGTGAAGAAGTGAAATTCTCCAGGAGGGTATAAATGTTTTTATCTGAGAAGCATGAGGGAGAAAAGTCAGAAGGTTATAAATTTCAGGAGGCCTCCAAGGACTGAAGGGGTTTGTTGTTGCTGTTTTAGGAAGAAGTAGCTAAAACCTCCACCATTTCCTAAAGAATTCTGTTTGGAGACAGTCTTATTGCAAAATCAACTTTGAAGCATATTAAACTAAGAAGGCTTAAGATGCTCCTGTTCCAGAATAAGAATTGCTGGAGAAATGTTCTCTTGCACTCTACATTCACAGTCTGCCTCAGATGCAAATGAAATCTCAAGTGCCAGCAAGCCCCAGATAGAAGCTCTCCCCAAGCACTTTGCAGTGATGGATTTAAACCCTGGCAGCACTGTGACCACACCAGCTGGTGTCAAGGTGCTATTTCCCTCATATCCTTGGCCATTAGGAACATTGCCAGGAAGAAAAATCAGAGTTCACATGTAACCAGGGGCGAGGACAGTCTAACTTTCTACCTTGAACAGTCAGATTGAATTTTAAGATCTTAAAGGCAAACCTAACTTTAATAAACAGCCCCTTTTACTGCATGAAGGAGCCAGACTTCAGAAGGGAGAAGTGCCACAGAACATGCTGGACAAAATGAGATCCCAGTGATCTGCTGTCTCCAGGGCAGGCAACTCTCCTGCAGGGAATTAGGGGTGCAGTTCCAACAGGTTTCCAGGTTTTTTCCCTGCTTCTCCCAAGGAATGAGTGACACACCAAGATTTTGAGAGATGGCACCTGAGCCAAGGCTGGGTCACAGCATTTTTCAAGTTCTGCTCTTGACTCTCTGATAGATCATGTCCCATTTGATGAAAGGCAGGTAAAGCTCACTGAGGCTGAATGGCTTCTCCTGAACCTGGGAATTAGGCACCCTCCAGTTCTCCCTTTGCTGTTATGACACCAAGCACAAGTGTTTCTAAGGGAACAGGACACAAAGCTGATCAGTGCCATACTAAAATCATCACAGCAGTCAAACTTCATTAACTATGAAAATTGAAAACCCTCAGGGATGCTCCTTTTGGGTAGGTGGAGGCCGTGGTGAACCAGAACTTGCCTTGTTGTCATTGTCTGTGTCACACCTCTTCTGTAGTCACTGAAAGATTTGCCCTATCCTTGCCAATAATATAAAGCACATCCATCTTTTTAATGCTTTGTCTACACACTGCACTACTGGCTGAAAACTTTGAAATGAACTTTGATAATTTTGAACAAAATTTCACATAAGAAGATCTACAGACCTCTCCTTTCCTCCTCTTTTAACTGACGACAGATCTTTGCCTTTCTCTGTTCCTTTCCTTTCTCACCGCATTTTTTCCATCAGTGATAAAGTGACAAAAAAGTAGAGAAACAAGAAAAAAAAAAAAAAGAGAAAGGGAAAATAGGAGAAAAATATGTGAGCTTGTATGAAATTTATCAGAAAGCATTCTTTGAAAACCAGTGGCAATAGGAAAAAAATATATGAATTGATTATTTTTCATCCATCTCCAATTATCTTTCACATTTTAGCAGCAGCAAAGGCTAAACCCATAACCTCCAAGCCAGAGCACAGATACCAGGAGTGTGTTACCACTTGCAGAGCATGTAATAAGTCATTTGACCCTTGAACTAACACTATAGGGCACGTCTGGATATTGCCACTTAGGGGTAACATCAGTCACTAAGGAACCAGCCTTCTTGGTGAGAGTGACTTTTTAGAGAGCTCTTTGCCACTGTTCTAAACTCCCCTAAATTTACCCTTCCTGCCTACAAAGTGTTTAATAGAAGTTTGCCCCTGCATTATGGTCCCAGCAAAGCAATTTATGCCTACGTTTCTTCTTAGGTACAATTAAGCAGGACTAGTAATGAATGTGCCCCACTACCCTTTCCTCCCATCCTCAGAGTGAAGAGAAGCCAGACTGCATTGAGAAAGAGCAAAGCCAGCTTCTACAGGGCTGACTTTCAGCCCAAGCCCCTTCTTCTTGCCCTCCAAACAAGCTTTGCCCCCTTTTCTCTGTAAGCTGGAGAAGTCAGGGTGGCATGGCTCTTATAAACATGTACACAATGCAGCAGGCACCCAAGGAGCATGTGAGCAATCTGTGCAGGGGCAGAAGGAAAGTTTAATCCGAGTGCCCTTGTGTCAAAGGAGAGTTTGCAGAGGCCAAGTCCCAGTCACTCATGAATGCTGGCTCCTCAGAGCAAAGCAGAAGGAGCAGGAAGGTAAGTGCAGGGCGCCTCGGAGACAAAAGGACTGAAAACAAAAACGGAAACAAACGAAAAAAAAAAATCAATTCAGCTGAACCCAGCCAGGGCAGGCAAAGAACAAAGGGTCAGAAGACAAAGCTGGAAACAATAGACCAGCAAGATTAATATCAGTTGTGAGGAAGAGCTGGGGCACTGCTGAAGGAAAATGGAAAGGGCTTAAATTATAAAACCTAGAAGAGACTCTTAATTGTGAATCCTGACCTGCAGCTTGATCAGCACAGCTCTCACACGCTGCTGCACTGACTGAAAGGGCTTATCTCAGCTTTGATTCCAATGATGGTCACTTATCAGAGCCCTTTCTTTCCCATTAACGCAGCCATCCAAATGAGATTTAAACATAACCCCAAACTTCCTGTGGTTTTTCACATCTTTGTCTTGAGTTTTGCATATTTATTTCCGGCCTTGGCTCAGAGAAGATCAGACACCTGGGGGTAATACTGCTCCCTAAAAGTGTAGGACTTGCTGTTCATGGCCAGACATAGCAATAAACACAGAAAATGACCCTGATAACTGGGCAGACATGGATAAGCACCTTCAGAATCCACTCAGGCTGCAATTTTTAGTAGGAAAAACAGGCTGTATTAAGGAAAGGCAAGTGATCATGAAATCCAGGTGAATCAATATTTTCTCTTTTTCCTATCCTCAGACATCAGCAAAGTGCCACAATGTGTACAAATATGATGTGCTTTGCCCTAGAGGCAGGTTGGTAGGGCTGGGAGGAAATGATCTTTAAGCCAATGTTATCCAAAAGTATGAGCAGTCAAGAAACATTGCAAAACCAGGATGTTCAAGAGATTAATTGGGCAATCTCACATGGAGACAAAAAAATTTGCTTCTGTTCTGCAGTGAAGCCTGTCTCAATTCTCCCCCTTGAAGACCAAGAGCTCCTTTAGCTCTGTGATTACTGTAAAGAGGATTAGTTAAGCAGAGGTAGTCAAAGGCCTGCTCTGGGCAAAGGGCAAACCCAATCAAACAAAGCCACTTGACATTTCTTAGCTGCACAGGCAAAGCTGACCTTGCTGTCCCAGGGATGAGGGGTTACTGGAAGCAGAAAGATGAGCACACAGGGTTGGGCTGGCCTGGAGAGGGGTGAGCCTGCCTGACCAGACCAGCTTTCTGTTCCTGCTACTGCAGACTGAGTGGAAGAGGTGGGACAGCAACCTCTGCTGTTGGTGGGGAGAGATGTCTCAGCCACAGAACAGCCACAGATGACTCTGCTCCTCCCTTGGGGACAGCTCAGGTCTCCAGAGTTCTGGGAATTTCTCTGCTGTTGCAAACAACACCACCCAGCCCATGCACAGTCCCCTTCCACATCCTGCCACCATCACACCTTCTCTTCTGTGCAGGAGTTCCAGAAAACACACATTGTAAGTGAGTGAATCACAGAACTCTATAGTCAGAGAAATTTAAACTCATTGTAAATTTCCTCTGGCTCAAGAACCCAGGTGTATAACCTCTGGTACCTGCCTGACACCACAGTTCATTGATTCAAAGCCTGTGGTATCTTGTAACAGCCAATGTCACACTGGGTAGCAGGAATTCCTCTAACGGTCTATTTACATCAACACGACTTTCAAAGGAGCTTTTATTTCCATTACTCCAATATGGATGCTTTATTATTCTCAGAACAACCTTTCTCTCTCCTGGGATACTTCACACTAAAATCTCATCCAGGAGATTTACAAGGGACAGACAATAGTGTTTTTCATGTTGCTTTAGAAGTCAGGGAGAGCGTGTTTCCCTTTGTATTAAAGCTTAGAAGCTATGCACTTAAAGAAAAAAAATCTTGGTGGGAAGGATGAATGCAATTTAACAACTTTAAGAGAGCCCTGCAGCTCATTTTATGGTTGGGCTGTTGAATTTGGTTGCCTTTGTTTGCTTCTCATCATTTGGTTTCCTGAACTCCTGGAACAGAGACCATGAACTGCATCTCCTGCTCACCACATTCCCTGACTGCTCCTAAGAGCTGAGCTGCTCCTGAAATCACAGGAGTGTTCCCATCTTCTCCTGACACAAGTTGTGCATATTTTTGTCTGGATGCAGAGCACCATTCACTTTGTGGAAAGAATCTACACTGCTTTGGACCACGAGCAGTCACCTCTAGGGTGGAACTCTGCACTAGGGGATGCACTTTCCTATGGACTGCAGCCAGAAAAGATTTGCATAGGATACAGTAAGTATTGAAAGGGAATGGAACTTTGTGTCCTTATACCTTTGGGGTGGCAAGAGAGTAGAAAAAAACACCCTTAAAGAGAAGCTTCTGTGTTGCTTGGTTCTCTTCAGTCTTAGCAATGCAGTCCACAAAGAGAAACACTGGAAAAGGCTCCCAAAAAAGGCATTCCTGCACCTGGGAGCACTCATTCCTTGGTTGCACGGCCATGGCAGAGCCCCCTCCTGCACCCAGAGATGCCTTACAAACACATCCTAAGAGGAATTGCAGACTAAGCCTTTATACATATGGAGGCATTCACTTGGAGTCTAGAAGTAGCCAGGACAGCATAAGTGTTTGCTTCCATTCTCTTCCATTTGGCAGAGAAGGCAGAAGTGAGACTTGACAGTAATATAACAAACATGCATTTATAGGATTCCTATTCCCTATGGAATCGTATTTTGTTTCCTCCTCTGGTAGGAAACATAGCTTGGAAACGAAGATGAATTGGCTTGCTAGACAGAAGAGTAAAACAGATAAAGTGAGATGCAAGCCATGCATTTATTCAGATGCACATTCAGTCTGATAGGAAAGCTGGCAGATGATGTCCCCAAGCTTCTGAGGACCCAGTCATTACCATCACAGGAATTTCTAGGTGCAGTGCTTCTTTCTCTAGTACAGCTGTTGTTACCAAAAGCATCTTATTCCAATTGCCACCAAATTCACTTTATTTCCCTTAGGAGAAATTTATACCCTGGAGACAGCTAAGCAAGGTCACCACCTCTGCCACTTCAGAAAGGTTCTTTTCACACGTAAAGGCTGAATTTACACTTGCATGTAAAACATGTCCTGGCCTTCAGTTACTATCACTTATGTCCTAATGCTCAAAAGATTTATGCTTAATAAAAGAAACAGAAAAGCAGCTTTTAGCCCTGAGAGTATATTCCTCCTCTTTCTTCAAAAGAAAAAACAGAATTTGGGTAAAATTCCAAGTAGAAGAAACAGGCTTCAAAAGGACCCTTCTCACACTTATGACTGTGTTTCACACAAGAAATAAAACCCACAATTCCCAAACTAAAAACAAAACAAACCAAACAAACCCCAGAACACAACGAAAAGAAACCCCACCCAAGTCACATTTATTCCATTTTAGCAACTTCGCTCTCCTACTAACTCCTTCAGGTTTCCTGCAGGATCAAATTCAAAGAATTTGAAGGCACTGCCTCCACAAAACGAACTAGAAAACAGTTTTAAGAGGCCACTTTGGAATCTGTCCAGGACTTAAATCCTCCACAGCACCTGGGGCATCCTGATGACAATAGAGAGCAAGTCCAATTACCCTCTAGCCCAGTGAGTTATAGTGCAACATCAGAACTTGAGAGACAGCTGCTGAGAGACTTGTTTTGGGGCAGTCTGTTGCCTGCTATTCCATTCTTTAAATTTAGAATCAAAATTTGTACGAGTTTTCAGATTTTTTCCCCCCTGCCCTCTGCTGGCAAGAGGGTGAAGGTTAAAAATACAAACAAAGAATGAAAACAGAAAAATCAAGAGACCTTGCCCAGTGTAATCTGTTTCTTCATTTCATATCTGATTTAGGGTGAAGCAAGAGGGAGGATTCATTTAAGCAGCTATAAAAGAAAAAAAGATTGATTGAAAAGTAATTTTTGCTCCGTTTTTTATGGAAAAGAGTCCCAGGTGTCTGTTTTTCTTACATTTTCTTTTTAATGGCTGTTCCGTTTTCAGCCCATAAGATTCAAGGTCAGCTCCAGGTCAAATTACACTGAGCCCGAGATGCTCACCACCTTCAAACCCAGCTGTGGGGCTTCCTCTCCCTCCTGTGTTGCACTGGGCTTTCCATTCTGTCATCCCAGCCTGGAAAACCCTATTGAAAGCTTAGGGTACAAATTTTAATTTCTACATTTAGATGGCACGGTGGATGCCACACTGGCAAATCAACAAATGACATCCCACTCATAGAACGTGCTAAACCAATGAGTAAAATAAATGTCTTGGTACATCTAGACATGGTTAACCTTGGAATTACTGACTGCTGGCAAGAGTCAGAGCATACAGGATAAACTTCAACATAGGAGTGTCTCCTACAGCTTTCCACGTACGTGAATAGTGAGGGACGGTTGCTTTTCTCCCACAAAGAAAATAAAATCTAGCAAACATAGGAAAGAAAACAAGGCTCTGACAATACTGGGGGCTAAAAATACACCTATTGCCAGATCTTGGATCAAATCCAAGCCTTTTGAAAGCTGCCTTATGGCCAGTGTTTAGAGGGTAGGGGCTTGCACAGATTTCCGACACATTAGTACACACTGTTGCCTGACATCTGCAAGAGTTAGTTTATTTGCCTTCACAGTAAAGTATGGAAGAGAAAACACATTTTCTTAACTGAAAATACCACAGGGGACAAAAATGAGGAAAAACATCTAAGAAAGGAAAATAATCTAAATCTGTAACTTCAGAAAAATCCCTCAGAAATCTGAGCAGCCCAAGAGAGATGAGTTCAGGCTGTAAGATGAATTTGCACTTCTTTGTGCTCACTACAAAACCCCTCCAGGAGCAGCAGTGATTCCAGTTGGTTAGAAAATGGTCTATAAGAGCGAATTGAAAACAAATCCTCTTAATCCTAGACCCTACTCCTACTTATTCATCCCTAAAAGTGGTACAAACATCAATGCTCATGCTGGCCATCACCATCTGAGGAGCAGAACACCACCCTACCTTTGGATGTGAGAAGAATATGTGAATATTCTGAATATAATCTCTGATGACTGGGTCTCCATTTCCAGCCCTGAGCTCCACCACAAGCAGTTCAGAACCACCAGGAAAACTTCCTAAAAAGGCTAACCACTGTACTAACTCTTAAAAGACCAAAACAGAAACAAAAGGTCCTTAATCCATCTTTATAGGAAGAGGCCCTTCAGGGTTTTGTCTGCCTTTTAAGGAACTGAACTGCAGCTCGGCAGCTGCACCATGTGTGAAATATTACAGCATTTGTTTGCAACTGCTGGATGAGGTGCCTGATGATTCCAAGGAGCTCTGGCTACTGCTGCAAGCACTCCACGGTTGGAAGGTGACAGAAATGTGTATCCAAGTTTAAAATACTTGCACGTTTGCAGGAATGAAGGGCATTTGTATCCAAAACTTAGTTTGCAGTGGATTGATTATTCATAGTAAAATATGAAGAAGAATGACAGAGAAACAATTTTGAACAGAGAGATGACAAGCTTTTTTCCACACACACACCTCCCCCTCCCCGCCCCCAGGAACACAAAATCCTTGCTTAGATTCATAATATGTGGGTAAAGTGGAGGGCAAAGGATCAAAAGACAGCCACAAGCATCTCCTGATGTATTAAAGCTAGAAAACTTGCTTCTCAGGGACCTTGGCTAATTAAAAAAAACCCTCAAAAACCAGGGACTGTAACAGGTTTGTGTCAGGCCCCAAGAAGCTCCTGTTTGGAGTATACAGCCAAAAATCCCTCAGCAGAGAGCAGGCCAGAGAGGGCAGGAAGGGAACTGGACAGCTCCAAAACAAGTAGAAAAATGACTAAGGAGTCAGATATTATCAGATATTATCTTCAGGCTTTAAAGAAGACAGTGACTGAACTGAATAGAACCAAAGATCAATGGGAAAAAAATGAAAAACAAAAAATACAATGCTTTTAGCTCATTTTCTATTCCCTCATGGACTGATGCTCCAAGCTTGGGCAGTCACAGTTCTGGTCTTCCATCCATAAGATGCTGCTTGCTCATAGGAAATCTTTGGGATCAGTTTCCAGACCTTAATAGTCCAGGTGGTGAGCATCATCAAACATTCAAGAAGAAATCTCTCCACCAAGAAAAAAAAATAATCCTGACATGTTCCATATGCCCTGAGCTGGCATCTGGATATAAAATCTGCAACACCTCACTATGCCAAAAAAGCTTCCTGAGACTCCAGAAATAAAATTCCTAAGTGTGCCCTCAACTTGACTGCCAGAGGAATCTTTTTTATCCCTTCTTTTGATCCTCCCACGCAGAAGTTTCCAAAGATGGAGCAAGCACCCAATTTCACATTTGGCAGCGCTAGAAACAATGCTGCAATGGCCTTGGAATATTTGACATTTCTACTTGTCTGGATGCTAATTCTGCACACAAGGCAGCTCTGCCTGCATGGGGCAGGGCTCAGGGCAGAGCCCAGTGCCTGTGGATCCAGGCACTCCCAAAGGAGTCAAGCATGAACTATAACTGCAGCCACAGCAAGTGTCTCATGTGCTTCTCCAAAACTGACACCTTGATACCTCCTTGTTATTTTTCTTATATCTCCTGCTTTTGTTTGTTTGCTTGTTTGGGTTTTCTTTGTTTGTTTTTTGCTTATTTTCTTACAAAGCACAAAGTTTCTGTGAGACAATCAGAGCATGACTTCTATCTGGCTGTTTCATCAGGCTAAGCATGCCCCCCGCTTTTACACATCCTTTTTTTTTTTTTTTTCCTGATTATTTTCCTTTTGAATAAACCCTCCATTATCAAAATAAAATAACATCATTTACAAAGCACCACCTCAGCAGCATGCCTCAGCTTTCATTTCACAGGGCTGTGCCAGCAGCCACAAACAGAATCAAAGCAGCCAATTAAAAATCCATATTCATTAACAAACATCATGTGTGCTATAATGCCCTGCATTGACTATGGCACGGCAGGAGGTGGGAAACTCGCTGAGTTTTCCTGCTCTCAGTCGGATGCATTGTTTTATTAGAGGAAGGGTTTTTACCTTTGCTACTCCAGGCCAGCAAGGAGAGTGTCCTGCAAGCCCACGGGGCTGGGGCAGCAGAAGGGGCAGCTGCTGACTTTTTGCCTCATAGAGATGCCAGACACAGCACCTTGGCAGGACGAGGAGCACACAGAGAAGACCAAGAATGTGTGCCAGACCCTCCCCACCGAGGTCTTTGGGTGCCAGCAGGGCCAATGGAGTCTGCAGCATCACAAGCAGACAGCGGAATAAACTCTGCATATGCCTGATTGATGCAGCTCATCGGCTCAGCAGGGCCAGGTCCAAGCTGCTGCAGTGAATTACCAAATTGCCCTGGCTCCAGGGGAGCTGCTTTGATTTACACCATCAACACTTCACTGCTGCAGACAGTCACATGCGTAAAGTACAATATTTCAGGCCTATACAATGAAGTTATATGAAGGCGTGCCAGGGTTATTTATTTATTTGTACCCACAAGCCTGAGATTTACAACTCTTTATAAATACAAGCTGGGCAATTTGCTTTCTATTTTTAGCAGGAATGCTTTGTGCAGGAAACAGCTGTCAGCCACTGGGAGCTGTGTTCCTCAGAGCAACAGCTTCAGACAAAGAGAGGCCTCTTAGAATTCAACTGGAGAGCTAGGGTCACTGCTTTGTGATGGAAAAGAAGCTGGAGATAGTACACAACAAGAAAAAAAATAAGCAGTTAACAGAATAAACCCCAGAAAAATGGGCTGGCAAAGCTGTAAGAAAAGCACCTTTACACAAATATATTGCATATGAGTGTGGCTGTCTCATTCTTCCCAAATAGCTTCAGAGCCCAGTTCTGTCCATTTCTGACCACGTTCAGCAAACGCTCACAAGACTTGGAGACAATCTATCCCTGCAGCCTCAAGGAAGACAAGCAGCTGGGTATTAGAGGAGAAATTCTGCTGATAAAAAAAAAAAACTGTGGAAAAATCTGTCACGTCCCCTTTCAGAGCCAAAGCCATCCACGCCACACACATGCATCAGCAGGAAATGAGATCCCACCAGATCTGCCACTTTTGTGCAGACACTCACCTTGGCAGACGAAGGAAGAGGGTGTTTCCCCAGGATGGACCCGGGCAGTGATGAACACCACTTTCTGTTCAGCCCCGGGACGCAGGTTTGCTGCAGCAGAAAGGGGGAAGGGGACAGAGGGGAAAAAAGAGAAATGAAGATCATTAAACTGTGCCCCAGATGTAGAAGCAAACATCTGTTAATTTTTGAAACACATCCCTTTATTAAAATTGGTCACGCGTTATAAACAAGCACAATCCTTAACCAAAGAGGCAGCATTTCTAAGAATTTGGGAAATTAAACCAGGTCTCCTTCCCAGACTGCACAAGGGCTGCAAGACTAATGACATGCAGCCAAACCTGCAACAACAAATTTAGCTCTCTTCTTAAACCCCCGAGATTTACTGCAGTGAGTTTAACTGCACTGTAATTGTGCTCTCACTCGTGATAAATGTCCCCCTGGGCCACAGGAACAGCAGTGGGGCTCCAGTCAAGGTAAAGCCAATTGCACCCTGCATTACACTTGGTACAAGCCTTAACAGTGCCAGGCAATGGCAAAGTGCTACAAATTATATTTATTAGGCTTTGCTCTGGAGGATTTAGAGGTGATTTTTTAAAAATCTGTTAAGTGTTTGGGTCTGCATCTGCTCTAACCGAAAGAAAGGCTCTTTTAAAAAAAATAAGTATAGAACAGAGACCAAGATTAAATCTAGGAACCTTCTCCTGTGAGGGCATGAAAATGTGCCATTTCCCCTTCAAATTACAGATAGGTGGAAGGCAGATTTAGATCCCAGCTATGGTGAATTTAACATGGGTTAATCCCTCAGTTTTGAAACCACACTACTTTGGCCACCTACTTCAGCCATAAACTACATGGGTCAACCAGGATCCTTTCTTTGTTTGTGCTGTGACTGCATTTAATAAACAGTAAATGAAAATTATGCTCTTTCAAAACAGGTTCTGGGAATTTTAAAGACTACAAGAGGTCAGGATCTCTGTTAGATGTCTTATCTCAACCTGAACACACACAGCAGGGGTAATGCTAAACACAGCAGGCTCCAATTGCTAAAGACAGTTTAAATCTTTGTTTTGAAGTAAAAAGTTTACAGACTGGAAACTAAATCTGAGCTTTTTTTTTTTTTAAATTAGGTAGATGTATTGCACACATCTTCAAAGTCAGACTTTTATTTTCAAAGATGTGTGAGAGTCCTCAAGACCATACCTAAGTTAATTTTTTTTTAATTTCCCAAATTCTTGGAAATGCTCCATTTTCCCCATGGCAAAACACACCTTACAGAACCATAGGAATAAACAATACATTTTTGTCATTCTCAGGAGACAATTGCAGCAGGTTTCTTCTTTTATTTCCTTAGCATCTCAAAGTCCTGCCGCTGCTCTCCCCATAACTCAGCCATTCATTTGTTCTTTCTTACACCAGCTTCACCATTCCCTGATGTTTTTGAACCCCAGAGGCAAAGAAATATAAGAAAGAAAGTCTCTACCAAACCCAGCAGCTGATGGAGTCAATTCTCTTGGCAGAAGAAAAGTGGGAGGCAGCAAAAAGGAGCACAACCCCATCAGCTAGAAGTCGATGACCATCCCACACCATTTGCATTAAGCAGTGTGGGAGGAAGGAGATAAATCAGCAAACCAACTTTAAAGAACAAAAGGAGAAGGCTGGGATCACTTTTGCAAGAGGAGATGAGTTTTCCTCCCCTCTTGGAAAACCAGCATTGCATTAAAGGGACTGTGGCTCAGCACAGATGTGATGCTCAGCGACAGAGAGTGCCACTCTTTGGAACAGCCCTGGTTAGGAATCTTTTGGACAGGGGATTGGTTTGGGGTGTTTGGGGGCTTTGGTTTTGTTTGTTCTCAATTACTAAATTTTTGTTATTTATGCTTCATAACACTTATTAGAATCATTATTATAATCAATATTTTTCACTATGCAAGTCTATTATAATTGGCAATAAAATCCCCACAAATCAAGTCTGCTTTGCCCACAATGGCAATTTGTAAATGGTACCCCTGTCTTTCTCTTGACCATGAGCCTTTCCTTTTTATTTTCTCCCCCTGTCCTAGGGTAAGAGGGAGCAGCTGTGTGGGCATCTGGCTGTTAACCAAGGTTAACCCACTAAACAACTACAAAACACCAATTCATTTTTTAATTTAAATGTTACATTAGAAATACATCCTATTTTCTACTTCAGGATTGAAAAGATCAATCAAAATTAAGAAGATTAGAAGTGTATAGCTTTGCTTAGTAGATGCCAAAAGCACTTAAGCAAAATGACAGAAAGGCACACTGCATTTAGCCACAGCTTTGAGACTTCTGGAAACGCAGAGAAATCTGTTGTGGTACCACTTTTACCCTTCTGAACACCATAGCAGTGAATCTTAGAAACAAAACTCTGACAAAAACAGGTTTTCTTGGAAAGAAAGGAAAAAAAAAATGTCAGGAATGGTTCCTTTTTCATTTTCTGTTCTGGAAAGTATCTTGAAGATTGAAATTAACATTTTCTCTTCCCTTTGAAGGCTACCATTGTCATCATCGTGGATAATATTTGCCTTAGCTTGTGACTGAGACCTGAACAATCTGTCAGTGTGTGTTACACCCTGGTGTCCTGCTACTCACCCACTGCCATCCTGCCCCTGCTCAGAGGAGAATGCCCCGAGCAAAGCTGTGAAGATCTGAGGTGCTATTCAGAACAATCAGCACTAACCTCAACACCTATTCTGGCTCTCCAGCAACCACAGTAGTGATAAACACCATGCGAATTTCATACTGAAAAGAGACCCAATAAGCTGCAAGCAAGCAGCTCAGATCTCTCACTCTGAATATCACGTGTGCCGTTTGGCCCTCAACCCATGTTCCTTCCCCTCTAAAGCTTTGGCATGTTCAAGCCAATCACTTGACCCCACTGGCAGCACTCCTTCAGCTCTCACCCAGGAAACAGCAATTTCCACTCCTGGTTGTTTATTATGCTACTGCAACTAAAGCAGGGTCGCACAGAAAACATTTTCTACTTACAAAGAGAGAGTCAGATCAAATTCTAAACCATCACAGGAAGGCAGGAAATTCACTTAGCCATTTTCATTCAATTTTCATTTTTATGCTACTATAAAAACATGAAAATGACAGTATTTGTATATAGCAGCTTAATGGTAAGTATCTAGAAATTTCATGCAGAAATATTAAATTTATGCAATTCCATTTGCACCACCAAGATAAAGTACTATAATAGAACTGAGGTAGAGCAACACTCCTCAACATCCAGGATATTTTCTGCTACCTTGTGAGACCCGAATCAGACTGCAGATTTGTGGTTTCTTTAGGTCTTGAGGCCATGATGTAGCCAATAATTCGAGTTCACAAATTAGCACTAAGGATGAGAGGTCTGACCCTAGAAGTCTGGCCCAGAAAACCTTTAGGCTGGTGCCCATCAGGAGAACGTGGGAGTGGATTTCACTCCTTTGCAGAGGACTTCAAAGTTGAGAAAGGTACTAAAAAAATCTTGTCATCTCTGGAAGACCAGAAGGCGCTAATCCATGGGAATCCATCATCCTGAAAACATATGGCCAAATAACGATTCAATTTAAATACCCACACATATTTTAATGGAATGTTATCCATAGCAAATGAACTCCATATTGTCATCCTGTCCCAGGTACTTGGCAGAACGATGTGGGCTGTTGCCAGCATTTTTTATTCAAAACCCTGCAAGTTAAAGACTCCCCAAAGGAAATCAAAACAACACCATTGCATTTCACTCCTCCGTGCCACCTCGGCTCCTCTGTGTCCAACACAGCTGGAATATCTGTGTCGGAAACCAACGCCGGTGTCGGTGCTGCCCCAAGTGCCTCGTCTCCACCACATTAACCTGCTTTAGCAAATCAAATCCAAGCAGCATTTACTGTACTCTGGTTTTTCCTAAGAGACCAGATCAGCACCTAATCCCATTTATTTTAGCTCCTTCTGGCCACAAATGTCATTTTGGGTAAGAGCGCGCATCCCAGCAATGCAGGAGTGCAAAGGAACAGCATTTTTGGTCACTGCCCAATCCCACTGCACTTGGTGAGGTCAGATTTTCTTTTTTGCCTTCTTATAGTTGGCTTGAGCAGTACAAAGAAGCTAAGTGGGACAGAAGGTCAAAATGATGCCATTTGTACCACAGAGTGACGAGCAAAGACTGGCCTACAGGTTTCGGAGGTCAGACACCTATTGCTATGCAGTTTAAACCAAAATGGGAGGCAGTAGTACTTTGTCTCCCATGCAAAAGCCATGGAAGGTCAAGCCTGTTTTGGGGTAATGCTGCTGCAGGGCACCCTCACTGCTCACAGACTCCCCACACCTTCAGTCTGTCCTGCCCAGGTTTTTTCCAGCAAAGCCTCCTTTGTGCATGGACCATCTACTCAGCAATGGTCCTGCATGGTCCTCAAAACTGCATCCAAAACCTTCCAAGTTTTGGCTTTTCATTCAGGCTCTGTCCTTGACTCTGTCAGGTGCTTAAGTACATGATTTGTTTGACGGACTTGTATCGTGCTCAAAAATGTGCTTAACTATAATTCTGGCATGAGAGCAGTGCTGAACTGGGGCCATTTTGCAGGAAGCCTGCCTCTGAGATCATTGTCACAATGTTTTAAAGTTCGAGATTGTGCAACTATTATCCTTTATTGCCCGTTTCATGCCAAAGTCTCTCTTTCTTTTTACATTCCTCTTAAAAGCAAAGCTATTTTGGAGCATTTAATATTATTTAATCTCTTTACTCTGGCAGCATAGAAATTACAGGAACCATTACAATGGTCCTGTGTGAGCGTATGCTTTATTGATGTATATGCTGACCTAATATCAAATTGATTTTACTCAGCTTTTCTGCTGACCATGGAAAAATGCAAATTGGGTATTATATTTGCACACTAATTTTATTGGGCCCCTGTGTCTTCATAAAAAGATAAAGTTTGGGCTAATAAAAATAAAACATTTCTGGGGCTAATATAGGCAAATGTTTATGTAGGCAGGTAACAAATTGGTTTGTCATTTAGGGGAACATAAAGAGCACTAAAATCATCTTTAGGCAAAATAGATTGGTGGCTTTTGCTTAGCTTTTAGCTTTCATTTGCAAAATCAATTTAATGTAGCACAGTGTCTCAAAGAAAGGGTGACACAGGATTAAGACATTAATTGTATTCCCCCTCCATAACTCCTCCTTATTCAGAGGCCCTGGGATTTGGGTTTGCTCTTGTTCCAAGCAAATTAAATATATTTCAGCAGAAAACGGAAAAAAGAAACCTTTAGACTTTTGCCATGTGTGAGCATCCTATTGGGACAAACAGGGGCAGGTAGGAAAATGGGACTCAGTGTTCTGCAGGCAGATGCTGACAGAGGTATCAACACTTGTCAGTGCCACCAGGAATCTGAAAGTGTGGTACCTGTGTGATATTCCTTCTGGAGATGCATTTGTTCCTCCCTTCTCTTCCCTCCCAGCCCTCTGTAACAATGCCCTGTGCATCCCTAACAGCCTGGGGCCCTGCTGGAATGCAGCTGAGTAACTTCGATGACAGTTTAAGTAGGCAGGTGTGTATCAACACCCTAACTTCTCTTTATTGAAAAGAATTGGCCTATTTACATCCCAGAGCAGGCACTATTTCTGCCCAGCTCTTGGTTTTCATCCTCTCCTTCCCCTTCCCTTGCTTGGTTGCACGGTGTTTTGGAGGGGTTCCTTGTGGTGGGAGGTTACATAAACAGTTTTGATGTTAATACTTGACTGCATTTTCAACTTAATAGCCCAGCAAAGGGAATCTGACTGAGAAGCAAAAGGCCAGAAATATCTCCTGGTAAAATTATGCTCAAGCACAGATTGAACGACACTGCAGAGCTATTTGCAAAATCAGAAATGGCAAATGACTACAGAGCAAGAGCCCCTTTACCTCCCAGCCCCATTTGCTTGTTTCTAATCTTCATTACATCTTGTAAGCAACCATTTTTCCATTTGGGTTTTCTGATACTGGCAGCTCACTACGCTTTCAAGGCAGGAAAATTAACTGCATGCAAAACCAGTCAAGGTACACTCACATCTTTCCTCCCTCCTCATCTCCACTAAAAAAAAAACCTCCAAAAAACACTCCTAAAAACCTGAGGTTTTGTTTTTAAATTATACATATGCATTTGAACGTTGGAACATACAGTCCTATGAATAAGAATAGAAATCTGGAATATGAACAGCACATTATTCGTCCTCAAACGGCCAAGGTGATGACAACTCACAATTAAGGATGCAGACAGTAGCATTTAATGTCACCTACCTGCATCACTGTCATATCATAACAGTTTAGCAGGCAGGTCCCCAGCCTTTCTTTTTCCCTCTTCTGCTCTGCTATTTATAAAGTCAGGATGGAGTGCAGATCAACCCCTTGCCCTCCAGAGACCGGAGGCACACAGTAAATTATGGGAAGGCTAAGTGGTACATCAAATGTGTCTCCTCAAAGCTATACATCATCTTGTTAAATTTGATGTCTAATCCCAGAACCCCAGAAATCATTCCCAAAATCCCAGAAAATGCATGTGTCCTTCAGATGATATAGAACAAGAAAGTAAAGTTTACCTGCAGGGAAAAGAAAAAAAAAACACCAAGAAGAAAACATCCTAGACACGATTTGCTAAAGTCTTCATTTTACTTGAGTGTATTTCAATGCCATTTCCTTAAACACCATTGACTCAGAACTCACCCATCTGTATTTGAATACATGAACTCTGATCTACAGTACTCACTTTTTTTCCCCTTGCAATGGTTGACAATAAATAACAAACTGAATAAACCAAAGCACACCCTATTTATCTCTCTCTAAAAATCTTACATCTGATAGAAATGCAATATCTTACATATGCAGCAGCACTTCTCCAGTCACCACTGGTGACAGCAACCACGATCTTCAGCCATTCCACAGGGTTTTCTTAACTGAGCTCCACAGCCCCTCATCAGTGAAGAGATGGAAACACTCAGGAGCTGCCTGCTGCCCCAGAGGAAGCAGACCTTATCCTTTGGGAAGGAGTCAAAATTAACTGGTGTCTTTCTTGCTCTCTCTGTTCAGAGCTATCATCCCTCTAGAATTCTCACCATCCCAGTTGCCTTCACTTCTTACAAAGGGGTAGAACTAAAATATTCACATGCACAACATTTCCACCTGAAATACTACATTACATGAGTATTTTCAGTTTGTCTTTAAAATCCAGGGATTCAAAAGATGATGCTAGGACCTGTTAAAAAGTAATTCTCTATCAGCTCTCTCCAGTGGAGAGGGCTATGGCTATGTTTGTTTCCCATAAGTATGCATGGACTTAAAGATAAGAGAATAATTTATGTCAGAATTTCAGCCAAGGTAGAAAAGAGGGAATTACCGCTCCCTCACAGAGTAGTCCAGCAGTTACAGGAGCAGCCAGAACACCTTTGATCTGTTTTGGGGCTTTTTTTTCCCAGTTTTCCTGTGGCTTTGCTTGTGATTAACTTTAGTGCTCAGACTTACCCATATAAAAACTGAGCAAAACCCTGTGCACTTCAGAACAGAATTGAGAGTCCCAGCCCAGCTATTCTCAAAACTCTTCTAGTTTCTTTGAGATGCACAGCCACATGCTTGTGTTCATCATGGATTTTTCCAAGGAAGACAGCACTGAAAATCTCATGACATTTATAGCTGCCATGAGATGCAACTGCAGAATCTCTGAGTCCAGCATCTCCAACTTTTCATGGCCAATGGATAAAAAAAATAGAGAAGGAACAAGCTGCAACACAACATGCAAAAATCAGGAAAGATGTTTCTAGGAGGGTGTAACTAGAAAACCTCCATTCACTGGGGCTAGGTCTCATTCACTTAAGGAACAGGCAAAAAGTATAACAGGAAGAGAATTAGGAAAAAAGAAAAATTGGAGCAGTGTGAAATAGTGGACAAAGCTGGAGACCTACTCAGGTCTCTCTCTGCGAGGTAAAAAACTGAAAACAACCAAAGTTTCAGCCTGCTGGGCTGAAGTCTCAAACCTGAGGGAGCAGTGAAGCAACACAACCAACGCTGTCACCGATTAATCTCTTGTGTTCTGCCTTCTTGACACTGACCTGAACAACATGAACCCTTCTCTCTCTCATTCTTCCTAAACACCCATTGAAAAAAAGTGGGGACATGATCAATTACAGGACACAGGAGATGATTATTTTCCTGATTTATGTGTTGCATCAGGACCCTCCCTGGGCAGAAGGACAAGGACTGACAGGGTTAGGAAGAATAAAACCTTCAGTGTACACAACCTTGAAAGCAGTGATTCCAAGCAAGATGTGCAGGGTGTTCTGCAAGGGGTTTTGGCCTTTACTGAACTATGACTGTGAGCTCTTCAGGAGCTGAGCTAGCGGTCAATAAAAAGCAACCTGCTGAAATGAGATTCATGAAGAGCCATGCTGCTCAGAACATGACACTGACCTCTCTGGGAAGCATTCTGTTTGGAGAGAAGCTTGAGCCCACAGGCAAGAAATAGACACCACTGATTTGTTTCTCTTTTCACATTCACAGCTTGCCTGAAATCAAAATTCGGCCCTGAACACGTAGCACCAAAAATTAAGATGCTCAGTAGAGGGTCTTACACACCAAATTCAAATTTTGAAATACTTCAGGAAGGTGAAGGGATGTAGACTACCCTCAGGGCTGATGAACACACACCTCTGAGGCAGCCAGGAGCAAATCCTTTACTGCAATGTTAGGGATTGCCTTCAAATCAGGGTAAGAAACCTGTTCTTCATGTATGCAGGATGGCAAAGATGGGGGGGAAAAGGTCCCCTTTTCACAGCTCCCTGTTTTTGTTCATTGGTTCTTGTCAGATTTTAATCACAGGGACATGATGTCAGGGAGTCTGTGGCCTGGGAGGAGTCAACAGCCCTAAATCAGCTTTGCTTAGACATGTGCACTCCATTCACTGGCAATGACTCCAGCACCAGCAAGTGTCACAGACATGACCTCAGACAGAAGTGCACTAAGAATATTGGACCTACATCATAAATCCCAGAGTCTGGCAGGAGAATGTCCTGTCACAGCCTTGTTCTTTCCTTCAAAAGAAAGCAGTGAGACACCCGCCTGGAGGCAGGGCACGTCTCGTTCTCGTTAAAGGCCAACAACTAAGCCAGCTGCCATTCTTACTCAGATGCTGCTTATGACATTTTCCCCTCTGTTGCAAAAACAATTATCGCAAAGATGTTTAAATTCCACCTGGACACATAAAACTTTCTCCTTCCCCATCCAACCTGCTGCCTCAGTCCCCTGCCTTGCAACAAACTGAGAACAGCTCCTCTCACAGACGTGATCCTTCTCAAAGCTCCCTGTAAGCATCACATTAACTTCATGTGCATGAAAGTGTCCACCGATCCTAATTGTCCTTTTTGTCCCATCATTAGTTAGCAATAAATTCCAGAGGTGCAGTCAATCAATACAGCACAGGGCATAGGGGAAAACACATTATGTTGCCTGCACTAGACACACACCGGAAGGCTGTGAGAGCTTTGTAAAAACCTATCTAGTCAGCAAACTGTTAAAAGCAATTTATACACACTCACACTCTCTCTCTCAAGGCAATAAGCCTATGGAGAATTTTAATTAAAGTCAAAGGAGCCTTTAAAAGTGGAGGGGGAGAAATCCAGCACAGCGAGAAATAAATTAATAAAAACACGCTCCAAGTTGAAGCTCAAGGGGATCACTCTCAGTCATCATTTATTTAAAGGATGGGACACGTCAAAGATAGGAATGTCAAGTGGGAGATGCTGTGAAGCAGCAGAGGACAGAAAAGGGGCTGACAAACTGCATGCCACAGCTTCTGTAGCACATCATTTTTTGTCACGTAGGTTATACTTGTGGCTGGCCACCTGCTGCTTGATATTCACTAGCTCTCAAAGTTAGGCACTGAAATATCTGCATTCCCTCTCACAGTTGATCTGGGAAGGACCTTTTAGCCCATCTAGACCATCCTTATGTGGTCAGCACCCAATTTCTGTAGAAAATTATTCCTTTCTCTCAACCTGAGAGTATCTTTCTTGGTATTTAGCCAGCAGTTTCTTTTGCTGAATTTCATTCCATTTGTCACTTGCTTCTTCCCTTGGTGTTTGTATCTTTTTAAAATTACTTAAATTTTTTTGCTTTGTTCTCACTTTTACTTGGGCCATAGACTACTCCAGAGGAACTGACTGACCCCTCCAGATGAACTTCTACACACAGGCAAACCACAGATCTGTTCCATTCTCATGTTCCAGAGCTCAGAGGAGAGCTGGCATCCTGCTCTTCACCTGTCATTTTTGCAGCCACCAAATCACATCTTGTAGCCTTTTCCATAGCACAGGGAAGAGATTTCTTCACTCGGGGCCAGTTGCAAACAAGCAGTGCCACATTTCTTAACTTTAACAACTCCCAGTATCAGCTGCTGGAGTGACTTCTCATCACCTCTGCCTGCCTTATAGCAGCTCAGAGGAGTGTAAGATGCTCGTGTGGATCAGTGTCCTCAGCAGCCTCCTGGCCACCAGCCTGTGGTCAAGGGAATTAATACTTCTAGTTGGGGCTGTGTCAAAACATCCCCAGCATCAGATGCAAAATAAATCATGTGATTGTACTGGAAACCCATCCACTCTCAGCCTTCAACTACAAGAATTATGGAGATCCAATACTGACTGCCTATCTTGACACTCATTATCTTATTTAGAGACTCTAGTGCTGTCTATTTTCCAGCTAGATCCCTTGGTAGAAACAGAAAAACTTCATGTATCAATAAGACACCACATTAGTTTCCATGTAAAAGCATGGAAATACAACCTCTTTCCAATGTAGGAAAAAAAATCCAATTATTCAAAACATTAATAAGAATATTTGATAGTCAATGTAAATTGAATTATGTTTTGCCCTTTCCCATAAAACAAACCAAAGCACTCTTTTCATGGAAAGAGGGTTAGAAAGGTTAAAAAAAAAATGAAGAAAGTCAAAGTCATTACATTCCAATCAAACTTGATAAATATGTAAATTACAGCAACTAAACAGTTGTCTTTGACAAATGGCTTCCACGTAATGGATTTTTCATAGTAATGAGGCTACAGTGCAATTGTTTTTTTAAAGCCTTACATTTCTCATTAATAAAAAGTGTGAGTCAGTGTGCACAATGGGCATATTTAGCAAAAAAAAAATAAAATTAAGAAGCAAAAAATATTTTCAGACAGCAGTTGACATCACAGAGGGATGCCTGAGACGGTGTCATTACTTCCATCAGCATTGACACATTGCTGACTACTCTTTAATTAAGTAGCTTGAACTTGAGGAGCTACTCAGTGCCAAAAGAAAGCCCAGGACTTTGCCACTTGCAGTTCAGTTGGGGTTTGTTTATCCATCCAGACCATCAAAGGTGTCAGCTGCATGTGCTACACAGGCCCTGCAACTCCTATGAAAATGGCAAAACAAGCAAAAAAATCACTTCATGACATATCAGTACCTTCCCTGGCCACCAGTATCTTCCTGCCCCATTGAGTCCACTGGCATTTCAAACCATGTCAACCATCACAGCACCTGTGCATCTCACTACCTTCCTAATGTAGTTTGAACACCACTCCAAAGGAGAAGATTCATGGAAGATGATGACCCTGGATCATACAGGACTGCTTGCAGTTGCCTTATGACTGTCCTCAGAACATCCTGGTATTCAGCAAGGCATTTCTAAGCTTCTTACTCTTGGTTTCTGTTCACTAGATGCATTTTGGAATGACAGAAGGGCAGCACCAAAGGTGGTTTGAACCTGCAACAGCTTTTCCATGTAAAGGAGCAATGATGGCAGTGAAAATGTCTCCAGAATCACAGAGGCTCCCTTGCCATACCCCCAGCTTTAGCAGGACCAGGGCACTCAGGGTCTCCTTTAGTGCAGGCTGCTGGCAACCAACTGCTGCCACCACTGAGCCTGCTTTTCTATCACCACGTCCCCAGGCCTACAGCTGAAATGGACTTCTCTCACCTTTTCCATAAGTACCTTTTCCTCTGCAGGCATCTTGCCACATCTGCAGAAGCAGAGCTGTTTCCCCACCCCCACTCCCACACTGATTGAAATAGAGAAAACAGACTAATTAAAGGGTGAGTGGGAAAGATTAATCCATTTTTCTAAGTTCCCCAACTCCCCCATCCTGTGCATTATCCCATATCACCCTGGTGCTGACAAGGCTCCGTTTACATATTCTGCATGGTACAAAAATTCCTGAACAAGTATAGGGAGAATTTCAACATGCATGCCTACATCATTTAATACAGTTTTGGCTGCTCAGCCCTTCCTTTTTGAGGGAGGACTGCATTCACATGCCCTCACTATAAGGAATTCTGCCACCTGGCATTTGAATTTCTGAGCTAAGGATACATAACTGAATTTATATTTACTCCCAAACACTCTCTGTGCACCAAAGGGTCAGCCAATACAGGGTGGTGATAGATCAAAGACTCTACTGCTGATTTTAAGTTATTTAAAGTAAAGAAAACAAACCTTTTCACCCCAATCTGTTGAAAGTAAATAAGGGTGAAGAAGGGAAAACACAGCCAGGGGGAATGTCAGTGGGAAATAAGGACAGAGGAGGTGGAGGAGAGGACTGTTTATAAGTCTTCTAATAAGCCTATAAACCCTGGCTATATCTCTGCATGCATGCATTTCTTTTGCTGATACAGGATGCATACTCCATGTAATGCTATTCTTGTGAGCCAAGAAAATCTGCATGTAATACAGCAGGAGAATGCTAATGACCTTCAGCTGAGCTGGAATCCAGCAGCACTCCCCTTTATCAAAGGTAGGCTTCAGAGCCAACAGTCAACCTTGGGGTTCCTCACAGAGCTGAAAATCAGTGAATGCAACATGACACCTCCCAGTTTGTGCTAAGTGTCCTCCAGTTGTACAGGATTTGGTAATTCTTCCCAAATATCCCTCAGGCTATAGAAAAGGTATTTTTTCAGGCAGCGCTTTGTCAGTAAGAGAAATGCAATTTCAAGCCCATTCAAGTGATGAATCCTTGAAGCAATATGGGTTAACCAGCTCATCCAGCACAGACCACTGAGTGGTTGGCACAACCACCAGCAAAACATCTGTACCCCAGCTCCCCACACCTCCCTGGCCCCACCAGGCTGGGTGAGAGGACACTCCCTGGTCTTAACCAGACCTGTGATGAAAGCCGTGTGTTACCCAACCATACTGTCCTCCAGTCAAAAATATTTGAGACATTTGGAGCTTTTTCTGGATGAAAGAAAAATTAGTAAGACTCCAGACACGAGGAAAAAAACAAGATGTAACCCTGCTGTCCTTAGGAGTATCTGACACAAAGGCTCAATTTGAATGAAAAGCTAAGTCAGTGCCTGCACCGTCTTCTCGGTTTGTGAACTGATTTAGAAGAAACAGAGAACAGATTAGTCCTAATTTGCTTTATCTTTGCATTCCCAATCTATTGATTATGATAATTGTGGAAGCTATCTTCCCATTAGCCACAGTTATTACCATACAGAGCACATGCAAAAGCCAGAGTGGATTTAAGCAGTTTTGTTTCCAGTGTTGGTTTAATGTAGCCCTGCACATTTCCAAGGCATACAAAGAAAAAAGAGAGCTTCCATGCCATTAAATTCAAGCAGATTTTTCTCATCATTGCAGAATTTAAGCTTTCAAACCAGACATATCCACAATGATGATATTTAGGACTGAACCCTGGAGAGGCTTTTCAGAAGTTGTCAGGACTGAGCCCAGACCAGTGTCCTAGTTTCGAGAAAGCGTCTAAAATGATGGAAAACTTTCTGAAGGTCATTGTCCTCTATCAAACACATAATGTAGCACTGTCTGAATATGAGGAGAGAAGTCAAAAATCCTGTGTTCTTTCTGTTGCTCTTCCACTGAACTGATGAGTAACCTTTCAAAAGACATTCAGGAATAAATCCGCAAACAGATTTAGCCACTAAAGTAGCCTAAATCCCATTTAAGTCCATAGTTTAGATCTTCAAAAACTGCATTCAGCTGTCACCTAGTTCAGGAGATGTCAGTATCCATAGGCAACCAGAGTTCTTCCTTCGGCCGAGTCTCCCAGAAATCCATACACATCTGCCTCTCCTGCTAGTTTTAATAGATATTTCCAAATTGTCCCTAAGAGAAGAGCACCACAAAAATCACAGACGTAAAAAAAATTAGTGGCAACAATCTCTGAGTTTTCAACACTTATAGGCTAAGAAGATCTGCCCATCATTAGGAAAGTCTCCAGGAAAACCCCCTTCCTTAGGCTGAAGACTTCTGAAACCACATTTGCCCTTCCAGAAGTATCCTAAACACATTAGACTGGAGAATTTTTTCATTTTTTAAAGTATATAGCATTAAATAGCACATGAACCAGAATTCTATTTTCCCTCCTTCCACACTGACACCCTGAATAGAAGATTACAGGATCCTGACTGCTCTTGTTCAACAGCTAATCCAGTGAATACTGACTTAGGCAACAAAGAAAAGTAGCTTCTGCATGAATATATAAGCATCTCTTCCCATCCCCAAAGCCTGGAGACTGGGATTCTCTCAAGGCTCAAATTTAGAGCACAGTTTGGAAAACCTAAAATTACAGGGGGTATGTTAAAATGTTTCCCTATCCCAACTCTCCCCTGACTGGTCTGTGTAACTTCAGGAGGGAGGCCAGAGTGAGAGGACCTTCCCAGGGCTGACAGAAGACGTGAACTGAAAACAGGGACAGAATCCAAGGACTTTCCTTGAGAATACTCTACTTGACTGCCTTGAGTTATCTGGGGCTTTTTAACCCTTATTTTGGGCATTTTCTGGGAGCACAGATGACTACTGAAAAAAACTGATGGTTATTTTAAGCAGCAGATCAGGAACCTTCCAAACTGAGGGTGGTGAGGCACAGGCTGCCCACAAAAGCCGTGGATGCCCCATCCCTGGAAGTGTTCAAGGCCAGGCTGGACAGGTCTCTGAGCAAACTGGTCTAGTGGAAGGTGCCCCTGTCCATGGCATGAGATGATCTTTAAAGTCTTTCCAACCCAGACCATTCTAAGAAGAAAATGGTATAGGGACTGTATTTACCCACCCTACTTTCTTTTGATGTCTGTTTTCACAACTCTTGCTTTATTTTCCTCTGGTTTGAAAGCACTAGTAATGATTATATGGTTTTATACATTGCTTTGAGACCTTTGAATCAAATAAAACCTTTACATCTCCTTGCATTTATTACTAAAGCCAAATTACGCCTGTTTCTTCTCTTCTCTGTAAAACAATCTGGAAAGTGCTTTCCCAAAATCTGCACCTTGATCATGCAGTATTTTATCTACAAAAATGCAGATCTCAGGTTTTTAGGGTGGTATTTTTTTTCTTGAATAAATAGAAGACATCAGAAGAGGGAGAAAAAGAAATCCCAAAACAAATCACCAACAAACCTTTCCTGGGATTTTTTTGTTCTTGTTGTTATATTCCTTTCCTACTCTAGGTATGGGTCACATATGCAAGTGGCCTTTCATGGCAACATACATCCACGATTATTCCAATATAAATCAATAGTAGATATATTTTAGTTCCATTTTTAATATGTCTTTTAATCTTTTTTTTTTTTTTTTTGATAGAAAGATAGAACCTGAGCTGCATATAAATGGGTCACAGTACCTCATGTTTACTGTTAAACATGAATTAAATCTGAGTAGTTTGGCATATCTCTATAATAAAAAAGGCACTATTAATAAGATTTCATTAAATGGAGAGCTAATGTGTAACAGCCTTATATCAGATATGTGAAAACAGAGTTTCATAACAAGGTTGGGAAAAGTATTATCAAGGACCTAAGTAGAAAATCTGTCTTTCTCGATACTGGAGGAATTTATATTTGAAGAGTGTTCTTTCCTATTGAGATCTTCATTGACTTGTACAAAAATACCGCTTTTAATCTCAAATCCCCACTGGCATTTTCATATAAGCACTGAAAATGCTATTGGGCTTTAGAGATTTAATTTAATGAAGGAAAAGTATTTCTATTAAAGTGTGTAATTTTTTTTATTTTATTTTTTTTTTAAACACAACATCTTCTGAGGAACCAGGGAAACAGGATTATTTTGAGCTCTGAAAAACTGACTAACCTGTGCCCTTGTAGAACTCCTGCTTCACAAAGGAAGCTTAACAGCTGTGGCAAAGCCTGTAGGTGCACTTGAAAAGGGACCCTACTCTCCCAAGTCATCCACACTGAGAATGCCAAGCCTGGAAAAGGCAGCAGAAAGAGAGGAAAAGAAATGTCCCCATGCAATCAGGTTGTTTGTGCTGAACTGCTGCATCATTAAGCTCCATTCTGAAATGTCAGAGATGGGAAAAACTCACCAAATAGCTACTAAATCTTCTGCATTAATAGACTGATCCTCTCATCTGTTCACGTCAAGAAGTATTAGGTCTGGCTGGGTAGGTAACAAATTCACTGTTGGGGTAAATGAAAGCCACTCCATCAATTTGGGCAGAATTGCACCCGTTGGCTCCTGTGATGGGACAGGCTGAACTGTGCCATTTAAGATTCCCTACATACTAATTCTCACAGTACTGCTCTTGTGAGGCTAAAAACCTTGTTGTATCTGCAGATCACCCATGTCTTTCTTGTATGAATATTCATTACAAATATAAATTCCTTTTCATATTGAGAAGGCAAGTGCACTTGACACCAGGAGGCCTCTCAACAGGACACTGCCAGGGCTGACAAGCTCAACAGCAGTTGTTCTATTTGTGTGCAGAGCCTGCACAAAGTTAAATTTCCTCAATCTAAAAAAAAAGAAAAAAAAGAAAAAAGGAGAAAAAAGGCTTTTTTTAATTAGGAACCAAGCCAATCACCGAGTTACAGCAATGCAAACCTTACAAGCCATCTACTACAACAACAGGTGGGCCCAGGAGTTATATGAAAAAGTTCTGTGACAGCAGAAGAGGGTAGAGCAGATATAAATACCTGACTTCTCATGAGATCTCCTACTTAGCTCATATTTGAACAGCCAGCTCTGCAGAGAGGTTGTGTCTGCAAGGAGGTGCAGATAAAAGAGTACCCAGACACCACCACAAACAAGAAAAAGGGTTATTTCCTGCTTCTGAAGTGAGACAACCTCAATGGAAAGAGAGAGTCTGGAGGTCTGTGATGAAACACTGATTCCTCATAACCAGTGGAGGGTGTTGCTGTAGGTTTCACCAGACCTACAGCCCAAACCAGAGCTTGCTAAATCTCCCAGTTACCTTTCCCAGGTTTAGCTGCCCATGATGTCTATTCAGCATCCTCAGCCCTTTCAGGTAAGTAGTATTTCCCCCACAAAATTGTGGATGAAAAGATAATTGTGCCATTGACCTCAATAGATCCATGATTCCCCTGTGTGCTCAGCCAGTACAGCCACGAGTATTTCACTACTTGGAGTTTCTGTGACTACCAAAGGAAAGCCAAAGTTGGGATTTCATACAGCTTCCTGCATCAGTTTTGTGATCAGTGCCAAAGGACCCCGTGATTCATTTCACAGGGTTAAAAAGTCAAATATGACAAATCTGGGAATATGGGCAATCACCTGAAGTAGCTGGAAAAGCAAATGCACCAGAGTCACAGATGGGACATAAAATTAATTTTCATTTAAACTTAATTAAAACAGTGGTCAAAGATCATCCTTGAATCTTTATTAAAATAAACACATTGTTTGGTGGATATTTGCATAGCTACACATCTGAGCTTGACACACCACTATTTTACTCTAATTGGCTCCATTTATTTTTTATTGTGGGTAGCATGATGAACTACACTCTGATTTTATTTATTGCACTTGAAATAGTCCCATGTGGGTGCACAGCTCAAGTGCAGACACAGTGTTGATGCTTGGATTAACAAGCACCCAAAAGTTCCCATTTCTACTCAAAAGTTTGCAAATAGTTATTATGCAATAGACTCCTTTTTGGTTTTGCATGAAAGCAATCAATATTATTAAATCATTTTTACAGTGGCTGTGTTGTTTCCTTGCTAAAGGAACCGGAGGTGCACTGGGTTATGCCTTGCATAAAACCACAGTCCTGGCTCAAAGGCCATCACAAAAGGGGCAGATTAGTTCCCTTCTTCCACAATCTAAGCATAAACAGGAGAATAAAAGCCTGATTTGATGGCACATGGTCTGGATAATACAAAGGTGTATGTAGTTCGTTTGTTTATTTTAAAACCTCGCTATTTTTTCAATCAGAAGCCAGCCTGTCTCCCTAAACCAGTTTACCCAACTTTTGATTCAGAACAATTCTGAAAGGCGTGACTACCCCTGCCATGAATGGCCTCAAACTTTGGATACAGGTGCACCTCAGAAAACCAAACAGAAATCCCAGTACTGCTGATAAAAAAACCCCTTCTGGGTAAGGCTGAAGCCACGAGGGACCATCCTTCAGCCGGCAGAAATCGTTCCTGCTCCGCTGCAGCCACTGGAATTGTGAATGACTACTTGCCTCAGCTAAGGAATAGCCCTGAGTCACTGGCTCATCTCTAATGCCACTGCCAGGGGACAGGGTGGGTGGAAAGGAGAAAACAAGCAGGGAAAAAGGTTGATGGAGAGCAGCAGACAGTGTTGGGGTTTTTTGTGGTTTTGTTTGGGGTTTTTTTGGTTTTTTTGTTTGTTTGTTTGTTTTTGTTTGTTTTTTTTTTAAGAAGCTGGCACTGTTAATAGAAATCCTCCCTCTTCCACTGCATTCTTATGCAAAGCTCAGCTCTGAAGGTTACCTGCCTCCCCAGTGACTTGAAATGGAATTTTTTTGTCAAGTAATCTCTTCAATCTGCCTCTTCCTGTATTTACAGAGCATAAAAGTAACCATAAAATGCCACCTTTTTTGAGCAAATCTAATCTGCCCTCCCAGTAATACCAGGCCACATGATGATTATCTTATTTTCTCTTTGACAAACATGGACTTATTGGCTGGTCATTGTCAAAAATATGCATGTCTCTCCATCAGATACATAAGAGTAAAGACAAATAAAAAATACGAAACACTGAGCATAGGCAATAAGAGGTTGATGTCTCTGCCTGGTGACCTGTTCTGCAGAGTCAGTGACACAGAGCAGTCTGTCATTTTCTCTGCACTGTTTATGGCTCTTCCACTCCTCTTTTCCACTTCAGTTTCAGACAAGGAAAGAGGTAAAAAAGGACAAGATGAGTAAAGAAAACTACTTCTGCATGAAGGGAAAAAATAAATAAATAAATAAAGCTCTTAACAAAAGGAAAGAAGTGAAATAGCCTGGTTTTGAACACTTTGTTTGGGGTAATCAAGATCTCTATAAAGGGATAAGGTCAAAGGTTTCTAGAGAGGAAGTTTCACTCGATTTTCTATGGATGGAGACAGAATGTAACTGAAGCTCAACAAATGCAGAATGCAAACAGTAAAGAGGAGAGATAAAAAATAAGCATCTATTCCAGACTCCCAGCTATGAAGAGCTGGGAGAGGAAGAACCAGCCCTTAGAAAACCCAAAGTGTTACTTAATTCAGCAAGAAATAACAAGCAGCCAAAAGGAAGCAGTGACAGCCTCGGTGGGGATGCTACTCCTGCAGCAGGTACGAGCTCCTGGAGTGCCAGCACAGTGACACTCAACCTGAGCGGCGACAGCCCGATGTGACCCCTGCAAGGCACAACACAACTCCCTCCCTGAAGTTTCACTGCCTGACTGAGCAACCCCCAGCCACATCTAGGTCAGGCACAGCCACTCAGATCCTAAACTCAAAGGAGAGCTCTGCTCTCCCACTCCAGGTAGAAGCCTTGAATCCCTTTCCTGGGCTGACAGTGGCAGGGTTTGTACCTCGGTCTCGGCAGTCAGGCTGCACAGAGCCCAGCCGGTGGGAGGGCTCCTTTGCAAAAAAAAAAAAAAAAAAAAAAAAAAAACAAAAAAAAAAAANAAAAAAAAAAAAAAAAAGGTCAATCGTAGCCTCGGGCAGAGGAATGCAGAGTTCTTCTGGCTCCCTAGGAAAGCACAGGAGAGCAAAGCCTGACAAAGGAAGTACTGAGGCTGCAGGGAAGAGATTAGGCAGCAACACATCCAGGAGGATATTCAAAAAGCTCTGTGCTTTTTGAATCCACTGGATTTAGACGATAAGGAGGAATCAGGCACCTAACTGCCTTCCTGTACCTTGGCTTTCAACCAGGATTCATCCCACCTGGCTTTAAGAATTTAAGTAATGAGCCAAGCACCTCCAGAGAGAACAGCAAGTGTTGGTGGGACCAGGCACAGTTTGGAGCTCCCAGTCCGCTTGCCCTGCCTCCAGCCTGGGCAGCTCAGATAAATGCTCATCCTTAGTGATGACAAATCTATAGTTTAGTCTCTCCCCGTTTCTCCCTCTGTGAAATAAAGGTCAGCCCTCTCCTATCACAAGCACATCCACAGGCAATTCTCAGTGTGAAAGCTTCATCCTGCTTCTGCTTCACACAGGAGTTCTACAGCTGAGGGATCTGAGAAAAGCCTCAGTTCTGAGATGTACTTCTGTCAGGTGTGATACAAACTCTATTCCATGGCTGACTAATCCAAGCCAGAACCTGGGAATATTCTGTGTTGGGAGAAAAGGCAGCAAGAACTTTGTCTTTATGGTGTGGAGAGCAAAGAAACGGGGGCAAACTACAGAAGACTTGCTTAGGTCCGGCAGCCACATTAAAGAACCCCCATCACAGTCATTACACTTTATTCCTGCACTTTCATTTTCCAGCATCATGAGACACACTCCAAAGGCATATTTGCATTGCCAAGGTGTTACCAAAGTGAAGTGAAAGAGCTTAAAGCTTCTTTTATAGACAATGCATCTATTCATGGTAGATAAAGGGATTAAAGATCCTACTAAAATCCATTAGAATCAGGAGTAATACTGCCACATATAGTTTTATTTTGCACTTTTATTATACCTTTCCTCACAGGATCTTAGAGCACTTGTCAAATGAGAAATTAGGCTCTGCTACTTTAGCAGCATAAAGCAAAAACCCTGCTTTCAGATAGAGAGGACAGCTCCACTGACAGCTGAAGGTCACACAGGAATAGAGCCTGGCTTGTGGGTTTCTGCTCTAAAGCCCATTCTCTTTTTCAATTAAAGGGATGACAGTGCCACATACACACAGTACTTGGGGTAAACATTTGTCTGAGTTCCTCATCTCCTCCTACCATTATCTGCACCATTTTTATTTGAATGCCTCATCATTTTTTTCCAGAGTTTTCTGCAAAATTCAAATGAACCGTGAACAAGAGAATGAGAGGTTTATTGAGCCATAGCAGGCTAACACTACCCATGTTCCTGCATGATTCGAATACTCAAGTGGCCCAGATGCTCTAACATTCAATTAATGAATTCCAGAGATTTGGGAAGGGGGTGGAGGAAGGAAAAAAAAAATTACACAAGATGTTGGCTTTGCCATTGCATTATCCTAGGTGTCTCAGTCTGATGAAGGTTAATGAGGAGAGTTCAAATGCTAAGACATAATTAAATAGCAATAATTAAAGAAGCTGACACTGCTAGAAGCAGCAAATGGAAAAAAAGTAAGATTATTTCCCTTTAAAAGAAAGTAGGATGTTATTGCTCTAAACACAACCCTAGCAGGTTTATGAAACGAATCCCTGTATTCCAAAACACGAGGCAAGCACTCATTAATTGGTATCATTACACATTTAATGCTGCTTGCCTTGCCTTCCCCAGTGCCATTTGTCTGGTTTTGGATGGGATCCTCAGCACAGTGAAGCCCATTTGGCAAGGCTGGACCCTGCTCAGATGGACACGAGCTGGTCCTGGCTGGCACAGAACTGAGAGGAATTCAGACATTCCCCAGATGAGCACATTAGGAAAACTGACAATGAAAACCACTGTAAGACAGGCAATGCCCTGACCCATAATATTCTAAAAGCAGCCAGTGCAGGACATAAAACTGAATCTCTGGAAAATTGGAATATTCAGATCCTAAGAGCTTTGGACATTTGGGTTCATTGGATATCCTTGCTTTAGACTGGCTGGTTTACACAGCATGAAGCAGAAAGAAGGAATAAGGAAAAAAAAAAAAAGAAGCAACATCTAATTTATTTTTCTAATTAATTTGCAGCTGCTAGTTAACATGCATCTTTTGTTAATGACATCAAAACTTCCCACTGTTCAGAAAATTTCACTGATTTACTGAACACTTAAGAATCACTCAGCACTGTCAACGTGGCAAGCATTGCCATGGTAAACACCAGTTTTCCTGCTGTTGAAATCCAACTCTGCATTAATGGAAATGAGAGAGACAAGAGGAGCTCTCCTAGCTGAATAAAGGTGTGTTTAGATACATATAAGGAAAAGAAAGGAGAATGTGTTGTTAAAAATTCAGTGCAAGCCAGCCTCCCTCAGAAAGTGTTTTTTTTCAACAGATTGATTCTGACATTTCACCTTTCTCCTCACCACTGGCTCCTGCAGTACTGGCACAGCATCCATCACTGCAAACACCTGAGGAGCACTAAGTCTCCTTTTGTAAATTTGCCAGCAGCCAGCCAAGGCAAAACTTGCAGCTTTTTAAACAAAGGTGCAAAATCCAGTACCAGAACAGACAGGTAAGAGCTCATTTTCATCCCAAAGTCACACCAGCATTTGAAGATAGGTCTCAGTGGGTGAAAATCCAGTGCATCAATGCACTGAACTCCCATGAATGCTCCCTTGGGTCATTTTGTCTTCCTAAGAAACTAAAATTATGAGGGGAAAACCACTAGGAATAAAAATAACAACAACAACAACAAAAAAAACCCCTCCCTGCCTATCTCCATTAGTAGGGTGTGCTGCCCTTGTTCAGTGGTGACCAAGGGGAATCTGTTCACAGATGACTGGTGGCTGAGCTTTTGGCAGCAGAAATATGTCTCCCATAATATGTTTCTGTCCATCTAAGCTAAAGTGCTCTGCTGTCTCTTTCTACCTACAGATGTCTTAAACTCAAGGCAAGAACTTGGCAGGAGTCTGAAACCAGGCAAAAAAGTACTGCAAATATATTCATGGAAGTTGTACATTTTGAAGCTTAGCAGAGAGAAACCTAATTATAACTTCATAAGCTCTTCCCAAGGTTGATTCCATAGTGGCAGAACCTGGATAATCAACTTTCTGAGGCTGGTCACAGGGAAAAAAAGCCGTATTTTCAGGACAGATTCAGGAGGGAGAAATTCTTTCAGTTATGCAGGAGCTCCAAAGCAATTGGCTCCAAGCGATCAACCACTCGTTGTATCCTTGATACCAGCTCAAAAATAAAATAGCAATTACAAAAATCCAGATGAACAGCTCCAACCCAAAACCTGTAGGCAAAGGGCTCTTGACTCAAGAACTCACACCCGTTTCAGGATCTGCACCAGCAGAAATCCAAAGGGTTCTCACATTAACTTTTACTGTGATAAAACCACTTTTGCCCTTCAAGGCTTTTTGCAGAGATTTCAAGCTGTCAGAAACCCAATTTGCATCCAGAGAAATGAGATAAATGCAAACCATCTTTAGCTTTTAAGGCCAAAACCTGCTGAAGTTCCCATGACAATGACTAGAGGGCATTTAGATACATCTGCCTGCTCATGACATGTTTTCATTCTTTCACAGCCTCAACTGCTGTACTCAAAAAGCCTTTGTTTATTTTATCTCTTATGTTTCATATTTCTCTTCAGGTTGTTGGGGTTTGTTTTTAGGGGTTTGGGTGGGGTTTTTGATGTGTTTTGTTTGTTTTTAAGGACGAATTGCTTGACTGGCTCAGAATGACAGAATACATAACCACCAATTGTGAATTGTTAGAGCAACATAAAAAAGTCACAACAAATATTTACAGAATTTACAACAGCAGTCAAGGCCTCAGGTACTGATCACCAGTCTCCAGAAAATCAACAGTTAAACATGAATATCTTAACTGTTTTCTCCTTTGAACTGTTTTTAATGAAACAGACCGGCCCATATTAGTGGCCTTTAAGAGATTACGGGATGCAAAGACTAAAACTGGCCCTTAATAATCTAAACTTTAAATCTAATCAATTCAGGTAGAACTATAGAGACTAAGTAAACTTCCAGAAACAAAGACTTCTAAGAATTACTAACAAATCTCTGAGGAAGATTTTTTGCTGCTCAGCTCTTCATCTCACTATTTCTTAAAAAGTCTTTTCTTGTTTTCAAGACAATTTTTCCTGAAATAAGTGCACATAAACACCAAGATCCTCTAGTCTGCTGTCAGAATAATATGTTCATGGCAGAGGAGACAGGAAGGGAAGGAATAGGAAAGGAAAATAAGGAGGGTAAAGGGATCAGTTTCTGTACATCAGCAAAAGACAAGTTTTATCAAGTTGGGAAAACTGATGGAGAAAAAGTTGCAAGTAATTTATATTTCTGTAATCCTACATAAACATAGCTATAATTCTGCTTTTATGTGTAACCTTTTGCTCACCTCACACACTGCACATTCTGCAGGCCAAGAGCTGTGCCATTGTCTTTTATCCATGGTTAGGCACTTCTGTGTTACTCCAAACTAATGAAACATAATGTTATCCTAATCTCCTCTGTAAAGCTTATCATCAATTGTCAATTATCCACGGCACTGGGATGAGAAGAGGAAATAACAAAGTTGGCTCAGCAAAAGAAATTTATAAGGTGAAGCACATTTAAATTCAATAAATCAGTCACTGTTTTTAAGAGGTATGTTTTTGAAAGGTGAATTTAAGGAGTAGGATGAGATCATCAATGAGCAAAAGGGTTTTCAAAAGATTAATATCAAGATGATTCCTAAATAACATGGGTAATTGGCTGGTGAACAATCAAAAGACTTGACTACACTGCAGCTTCTTTCTTTCTTAGAGTACATTTAAATGCATCATTTCATCTCTCACTGTGATTTATACTACTTTTATAATAGTCTGTATTACAAGAAAGTTCTGGCCTTCAAATCAGATAGGTCCTCTAGGAACTCAATTATTCACCCAGTGAAAAGCTACATGAAGGCCCTCCATATAATGATTTTTCCTGGCAGGGATTCCTAATGAAGTGGTGTTCCAGTCAAGCAAGATGGTGGACAAAATGGGACATTTGCAGACAGCACATTCAAAATTATACACAGACAAAATTAAATTACTATTGAATCATCAATTTCACTATGCCGAGTTTTCTCATAATTAATGAGAAGGGTATTCTCAATTTTCAAAAATAGTATGTACAGTGCAAGGCCATACACAGCTGTTTCAGACAAAATCAGAAGGTTTTGCCTTTGAAGATTGCCAAAAAAATAACATTCAAGCACAGTAATTGAAAGTTTTGGCATTTTATTCAACATAAATACACAGAACACACATGCTGAGTACAGCAAAGAAATTCTGATTCTGCTTTTAGAAATGTATGTAGCAAATGTCCATTCCAGCATTCACCTGATTTCTGGCCAAATGAGCATCATCCTCTCTCTGCCAACACTAAAGGTAATGCATATCCACCATCACCTTCATCGGTTTAAAACCAAAAATAATAAAAATAGGGAAGAAACTACTAAATTGACTTTTTTCTTTTATTTTTATCACCCAGAGGCCAGGCATATGAGAACAGACACCGTTACAATATTCTTTCCTCATTCAAATGCTTCACAATTTCAAAGAAGTGCGAAGAACAATGAAATTAAGAAAAGTTGAGGCATAAGAGGAGTCATCAAACACAGTGGGGTTAAGACTGATTACCACATAAAATCCTGCCAATATCATCAGCCCTCTGTTTATTGTGAACATGTACAAGGTTTATTTTTCGAAAGCAGATCCTCTAGCATACCAAGCCCGTTTTTTTCATGTGGAGATGATGTGTATACTTCAAAAATCACATTTCTAAAGCTAGGAGACATATTCTGCAATGAAGCTGGGAAGGCACCTACAGAGTTTTGCTCATTTACATCACACAATGCAGTAATCCATGATGCAGAATCTCTGTAATTCCACATTTAACTGCTAACAACTCCATACTGGGAATCAAGTCTGTAGAGAGAAAACTTTCCTTAACAGGAAGAAAACCATGCTAAAACTCCATCAGATTTGTATTTCATCTGGGACACCCTGCCTCCCATCCTTCAGTAAATAACCCAATATTAATACAATATTCCAGTGAACCACATATCTCCACCTAACAGTCCACTCTCTTCCCTCACTCCCTTCAACACGAGGACAAATTATATATGGTTTTTAAATTCATTCTTTTGGTAATAAAGAAGCTTCTTATCAGTGATTTCATGCATTAAAGCAATGTCCCCTGAAGGTACAATTTCCTACCATACTCATTTTAGCATCTGTTGCACCACACTGTATTTACAATCTCCCTGTGTACTAATATCTGACCCTTGGCCTTGAAGTAGGAATGCTGATCCCCAGCTTTATCTGACAATTCTTCCTTCCCTGCAGTGGCCTCCAAAAGTAAATGAAGATTAGTTTGTTTTCAGGGCTTATTGATGAAGGATGGTGGTTGTGAACTAACTTGGGTCATGATTGCTTAAAGAGGTCTCAGGAGCCAGAGCAGTCATTTTCCTGCACAGATAACTGAAACCACAGAATGATACATGCAACACAAACACATCCAGGGTTTAGGGGCTGCTGGTGCTTTGTGCTGTAAAGAAACACACATATAGAAGCATGTTTCCCCCTGCTTTAAAAACCCTTTAAAAACCACTTTTTCCCTAAAGCCCAGGAAAGGAAATGGGGTGATCACAATCTCCAAGATGCTCCATGTTTTCTTCTTGCACAGTGCTTTTCATCAAGGATCTCAAATTACTTTTCAAACACTGATTAATCCCTACCTGCAAGATAAGCATTCTCATACACACAGGAGGACACAGAGTGTTCAACAGCTTATCCAAGGACACAGAGTTCATGAGCTGTGGAGCTGGAAACCAAACCCAGCCTTGGCTGGGGCACAGGGGATGTGACCTCCAAAGCACACCTCCAACCCATGATATTCCCTGCAATGCTGCACAGACACATCACCCCTCACTCAAAATAAGCTTTATAAACACCTTCAGCTATTAAAGAAAGTCATCATGGGCTTCAAAATAAAATTCATACCTCCTATAAGAGCGGCAGTGGGGAGGAAGATGGCCTCGGGCTGGAAAGACATTGTGTTGGAGGAGGCTGGAAAAAGTGGGCCTGACAAGAGTTTCAGGCTTAAATTTGTTCTTGCTGAAGACAACAACAGATCATCTATCACCTCCCAATAGAGTTAAACCCCAGATCTAACCCCAGGCCCCCGGGAAGAGGCATAAATAACAGGATTTCCACTGAGGAGGAAGACAATGAAGAGCACCGCTCACTATTAACTTCTCAGTAGTGGAAGGACTGCAGTGCAAATATGAACTCAGTGTTTGTGGGCTGCAGTCTTTGACTGAGGCAAAGCAATTGAGCCTAATACTGGAAAAAAACAGCACAGAACCATCACTAAACTTGCACAGAGCTACCATTTCTTAAATCTGTGTTTAATATTTCACTTAATTCTCATGAACTAAGTACGCTTGTAAAGTTGCCAGCAGGCATGGGGAGAAATACAATACAAATATGTAAAAATATTTTGTATTTTTGTAGGTGATGATGAAGAAAAGTGAATTGCTTAATAAAGTGCTGATTAAAGTTTAAAACAAAACAGGAGTAAAACACTTAAAATCTGAGATAAACCAGATTTTAAAGTAGCTATACAGGGGAGCAACATTTTTAAGTATGCACAAAAATACAAACGGAAGAACATATAGAAAATATTAATTGAATGAAAAAAAATCAGTGCAGCTTATTCGGATATATGTTTAATAAACAAATTGCTGAAGTCTTGCAATTTCTCCTCATGCAGTTCCTGAACATCTGCCCTGCTATATGTAACATTTTTCTCATCCTGTGTCCACAACCCCTCTGTCCTACGAGCAGAACCCCAACCCACACACAAATCCCTCACCTCTCCTGCCCTCCCTGCCTCTGCATTGGTTATGACATCCTCTTTTCCTGCCTTAAGTTCATACCTTGCTATTAAACACAGTAATTGGACTCTGCCCTTCACCATAAAGAGGCAGTTTCAGGTATTTCTTCTGGATTCAGTGCAGATTTCTGTGGTGGTTAGTCAGCTAGCCTAACAAAGACTGACTCCAAGTGAAGGGATAATATGCCTGTGTTTACTACACAATTCTGCTTCCCACTTACTTTGGTCATATAAGAGCAAAAAATCAGAATTTCTGATGTTGTTTTTCTTCTGGGTCACTTAAGGAACTAACATCATACATCTTACACAAAATTATCACAAAAATGACTCCTACATTTTGGCCCCTACATAAGACTCTGCCAACCACTGTGCTGACAACCATTGTGTATAACAGGATGCAGTTCAGCTGAAGAGTTTCTGGTTCTGCATTGACATTCTTCAGGCTGCAGAGCAATGTGTAGCTCACAATCATTATTTCATTAATATCTAAAACCCTTGAGGCGGTATTGTGGAACAAACACTGAGAAAAGACACAATCAGTAAGTTTTTCAAAACCAACACAGGGAAACCAGCGCAAGACAGAGATTTGAACCAGCATTTGTTGTGCAGAAACAGGTCACCACTCATCCACACCCCAAAAAACAGCAATAAGGGAGAAAAAATATCTGTATATACTATAACAAAGTTTTCCTTTTCACGTGCAGTTGGAGGAGGTTATTTATTGAATTCAAAGGTTGAAATATTTTCTTTCATATCAAAACTCTTGGAAATAGTAAAGAAAACCATAAAAATCAGGTGTCATTTCTCAAGATGTTCCATTGGACTAAGAGTTGACAATTGATTTTTTCTGCACTCAGAAGCTGATCCCAGGTAGGATTTGAGGCAATTGTGAAGTTAAACCCATTTTCTTCAGTGCAGCTTTTGTCTTTGAAGGAAAAGAATATATATTTTTATACCTGTATATATATATTTATGTATGTATACACAGACCAGCACTTCAGGCTGATTGAAAGATTAGCTGCACAAAAAGTCTTTGTTGCAAGGCTCCTAATTCACTGATAATCAGTAAGAAGAGATGCAAGGGACCATATTCAAGGGAGAAAAGACTGTGTAAGCAGAGTTCCTCATCGTTACCCTAATATCTAAATTTGGAAAGAACAGTAAAAGCCACTCACACTTGCTTCACTGACGTGATTCAGCCAAACATCTGGAGAAACAAGTGTTTAGAAAAGCTCCTTCTTCCTACCTTTCTATTTTCTGTTCTTCCATTTTAGGATCCACTTTCAAGTGATGCCGGATATTTCAAACAGGCCAATTATATTCTTGAACAGGATTATTTCCCCTTTGCAAAAATATGGCCACTCCTGTTCAGCAGAACTTGAATCCACCTGATTATTCCAAAAATGAGAACACACACCCTCATTCCCCCTCTAAGCCTACTCCTCCTCCATTTCATGTCAAAATGCACCATTTGGCTGACATTCTGCACTGTGGTCTGGTCTGAATTTCAGTAGCTAGGAATTCAGTACAAGTCCACCTGGGCCAAATCCACACAGGTGCAGGAGTATCCAAAAATGCGATGACTGAATTAGAACCTTCAGAGGAACTAAAATACATGAATCCACACAGACATGAGGTAGAAATGCAAGTTTAGTTTAAAATAAGCAGATTTTTTAAGTGCCTTGGCAAATAAAAGACTGAATTAGATAGTAAGAAAAGGGCCTAAAACCTAGTTTGAAATTCAGTAGCTTTGCCTTTTGCAAAGCTAAACTCCAGACATAATGAAAACAATGTAATCTTGCTAAACATTCCTAGATAGAATAATATACATAGAATTTGTGTAAGAATTTGTGTTTGCCTTTGCACATCAATCTTAGTTTAGGAGAGGTCTAGCAATATTGTAGAAAATTCATGTAGGTACCTAAATTTCAACTTCCTTTGCCTCAGCAAAAACCTGAAGAGCATCCAAGAATAAAAGCTCAGACCCATGATCAAATTTCTCAGACCTGAGAGGCCTCTGGCCTGGGACAATTCCTGTGGTTCAATGTGGCTCACCTTGTGAAACAAATTCCCTGTGCTTAAATCTCAGCCAGAGGTGTTTGGGCAGGAGGATGTTACTGCTTCTGGCCAGAAGGGCACATGAAGTGGCCAGAGGCAGCCAGCAGAGCTCAGCTGATGCTGGATAACTGGATGGGCAGATGGAATTCGGTCAGGTCTCATAAGGTCAGCCACATTTTGCCTTTTATAAGCTTCTTCTGCATGAGTTTATAAAACCTGGCTATATTCTATGTGTATTACACCACACAAGGCAATATTTTAAAGAACTGCCCTCAAAAATCCTCCTCACACATTTAGATAAGTGTCCTAGATGAAGAAGGCACTAAAGACTTGTTATACTCAGATGTTTTTTAACAAGCTCTGCCTGTACATCCCTCCACAGTTCTGGTTCGAGGTCTTAACATTTATTTCTTACACACAAGACTCTGAGTTGACAGAAAACAAACAAAAAGCTTTGCTCTGAAGCAACATACTTGACTGCTGGAAAGATGTTTAACTTTCCCTTTGTTCTTAGGCTGGGAGAGGAAGGGAAAAGAGCTGAAATTCCTGGCTAAAGTTACCCTCATCATGCTGCATCAGAGCAGGCTAAATCAGTCACGCTGCATTACTCTACATGGCTGATTTAGCCTCCTATGATGAGTCACTGCAGTCAGGCGTCAGCAAAGAGATGTGCTACTTTAGAAAATGAAAAAAAAAATCAGGGCAGGTGCTGTTGTGCCCAATTTTGCCTTTCAAATGGATTTGTTGTTGTTGCTGTTGTTAATTTTTAAGCATGGTAGGAGTTTATCTGATCAGCTGTGACTGTCCAAAAAAATTGTTATCACCTTCATTCTTTATTAATTTTTGTCTGGAGGCCCCCAGTGCAGGTGGGACACTGTCAGATTGAGCACTGCACATTTGTGTGGGAACAGGCAGTGACAGCATTCCCTGCCATCTCAGCACACCAGCAGGGGAAAGAAAGAGCTCAGAGCAGCAAGAGTCTGCCTCAGGGTTCCCAGGGCCCAGACTATCAGAGCTCTCTAAACCACCAAAACCCCCCCAGAATTACTTCTAGTTTTCCACATGTTTTAAAAGGCACATGGATGAAGGAGAAGAGGAAAACTGAGAGACAAGGATTTGGGCTCTGATAATTAATAAGACAAGAAGAAAAGTCAGGTTTTAGTGACCTTGACATCTTGTCCTTCCACATTGAAATCTGAAGATTTAAACAAGAGGTCCCCAAATCTTCCTGCCTCAAGAAAAATTGTGATGCCCAGCCTTGCCTAGCACATCATCTATGTGCTGTGGAAAAGGGGGTGAAGAACAAACAAGTCACTGTCCTGCTTTTGTGGAACACAGGCCCGACTGGGCTGGCCAAAAAGGGGTTTTTTGGCACTTAAAGCAAAGTTTTGGGTTGTATTTCTACAGAATCCAGAGACTATTTCAGTGCTCACAGATTGCAGTATAATCCCAGAAAACTATATAAATCATGATCCCAAGATAGATCTCCTCTTCCTTTTCTTTTTTTCCCCTGCCTTCATTTCCTACTTCCTCTCATTTGCTTTTAGATGCCTGGGTAGATTTAGATTAATCTTAGAGCTGAAATGTTACACTGAAGGGTTGTATTAATGCCTGATCTAGCTACTGCATCCTACTGTAATTCATGCACATCAGTAATAAAAATAATCCTCTGGGAAAAATACAATGGGGAAAGGATTTTTTATTTTTTTTAACTCTGTGACTGTCAGCACATTTTCATTCTAAAGAAAACTAAAAAAGAGTTTCTAAAAAGATACTGCAGTAGAAACCTTTAATGGGAATATCTCTGGGTAGCTGATCATTGCGATTCACTACGGACGCAGTTTGTTTTCAGTCTAAAATAAAACAAGTGGGGAAAATTGCAAACCCAAAATATTATTAACTGCATTCCACATATTTTTACTTTCCTTCATTATTACTTTGCAGTTTCTAGTTTAAGAAGCCAAAGATCAGACTTTTCCATATATTGCAGAGCCTATTCAAGTGCCACTTAATCACTTGCCGACAGCTAAATGGGTGCTCCAAAAAGACCCAGTCCTGTCCTCTTCACATGAGCATAATGTATCAGAACCCAGGTGCACCACTTCTAAAAAGCAGAGTTTGCACCAATTTTTCCTACTGTTAAGCCTCTTTTAAGCAGCCTTCTAAAATAAGCATATTCTAATTGAACTGCTCGTAACACTTGGCTGCATCTTTTGCTACAGAAAAACTTAAAGTGCTTTTCTCCATTTCTAAAAAGGCATCTAGGAAAAATAACAATTAAAAAAAAAGACAGTTCATCCAAGGCCATAAGAGATCACAGATTTTCTACAGAATTAATATGCACGACGAAGAACAAAGCATTTATTTACAGAGTATATTAATGGAGAAAAGGAAAAGAATTTTCTTTTGCATCACTACACACACTGACATGAACAAGCAATCATTCAAATGCTTTTAAAAGATGCAGTCTTGCTTGTACAACTCTGGAGTCACAGAGAAATGAATGTAGATTACAGCAGCAATAGAGAAGCTATAAATACACATACTCTGCTAGTCACATCTGGTGGGGTTTTTTAATATAAGATCATGGTATTGATATATTTCTTCTTATAGATGATTTAAACAGTTATTTAGGATGTCAAGATTAAAAATAGTCTTTTAAAGAGCAGGCAAAGGTATGATGGTATGATTCCTTGACTTCCTTTACTACACTTTCATCTCAGAAAAAAACCCTGCTTACTTATGGAATATCCCAGCCATCAATCAAAGATAAGATCTTTAAACAAATAGGAGGCTTAAAATAAATTGTATTATGTGGGAAAATAAAGTAACACACCAATTTATTCAAATGAGTGTTTTGCTGGAAAGGATTAATTTTAACACAATTTGAATTTCAAAGTTGAGGCAGTCTTCCCAAGTCTTGTACCTGTTGTTCCTGCCTACCTTATCTACATTTTTTTATTTGACTGGTTTACAGTTAAAGTGGGGAAAAGGAGATAGGGTTAGAAATAAAAAAAAAAGGCATGTTTTAGTTGACTTGTTTTCAAACAAAGATACAGAAAATCCTCCCTCACCCAGCTCAACCAAAACAAACCTGATTGTTTATGATTTCACAGCTTCACCCAGCTCAAAATGGGAAGGATTTTTAACATCCTAAATTGTCAAATGGTGACACCACTTTCTGCCTACTTTAAAGGATTATTCTTTTAGCTTTCTTTAAATTCATCAATTTCTGACATTCTGTCTGCCCTCTCTACCACCTCAAATAAATATCAAAACAAAAGGAGAACATACAAAAATCCACTCTCCCAGCAAAGACATTTCTTCAGAACGGAACAAAACTCACACAGGCCAGCATTATTGGAAAAAACTTTTATTTTCTTCTCAAACCACTAGAGGAACCACTGAAAAATTCAGATAGAAAAACATCTTCTGGATTTTCTACTCCAACACTCTACTCTAGAAGGACTAACCTCAATAATGAATGTGATTAAGTCAAGATGTTTCATTCCCATGCGTGGCACAGCTGATCCCCAGGCAGAGCCAAACTGTGGGACTTGCACTTCCCCCTGCAAGGCTCAACAGTCAAGGCTTCCACACAAACCAACCACAATTCTCTAGAATAAATCCATCAGCAGATGAACATCCAGCGAGATTTCCTTAAACTAGGGACAAAAAGATTTTTTTCTCTTTCCCCTTATGCTTATCAAACATTTATTGTTGCCATTGCAAAGAAGATGTCACTTCCTAATTCCCAAGTACTTCTGTGTTCCTCTGGAATGGGGCACTATTATGTTTTAGAACCTCTAATTTTTCACAGATCTTCCCCTACCCCTCAAACCTCAAGAGAAGAAGAACTGACAAAGCTTTATCTTGTATTTTTCTATGATTATATTGTGCTCAGCACCAAGAGTGAATTTCAGAGGTGGTGAAATCAGCTATGATCCTGACCCCCTCAGCAAACTGAAGAATTCTGAGTCACTTTAAAACTTGACTTACAGATTGATGCAGCAAGTAATAAGCTGAAGCAAATAAGAACAATGTCCAAGCAAGCATCAACACACAGAGTTTGCAGAATTATGCAAGCCAGGAATTTGGCCCAATAGATATTTAACATGAGCAGTAGCCTTTGCAGCATGCTACAGCTCAGGACCTTTCAGACTGAGCAACGCAAGATGTATTTCTCGTATAGCTGTAAATCTTAACTCGTCTCTAGCAAATGCAACTTTTTTTAAAGTAACACTGTAAGATCATCCAGAGCAGGACATAACACAACTCATCTTTATTAGGGAGCAAGTATCATTTTTCATAGGGGAAACATACTATATCCAAAAAGAACAGGACAAGGGCGACATAGATCACTTAATCTTCCAGGAGATGAAGGCAGATCTGTGTGAAAGCTGGCATGGAAGAAAACAGGACAATGAGAGTTGGTGATGAAAACAAAGGGAGAAGTTAAAAGCAGAATATTTGAACATGACAAAGAAAGGGAACTCAGCAGTACAAAGATGCACCACATACTTATAGGTCAAGGTAATCCAAGCTTGATTTGAGACAAAAATCCTTCCATTCAAAAGTTCACCTGGCTTCCCAAAAAACCCCTAAACTGTAGCTGCCAAACCATAAGGAAATTTGTAGGTGTTTTATTTTACCCACTGAGATCTGTACTGCATCTTCCATTTAGCATGAAGCATTTCCAAGGCCAGTATCACTCCTGGAATAATATTACAATGTGCACACAGCTATTTGTCAGCCCTTAACCAAACACCAAAATTGGTTCTGATGGAAGGTGCAATTGCTCACCCAGGGCAACACTTGCTGTCCAAACAGATAGAGATTTTGTAGCTAAAGGGAACAATCTTTTAATTATTATTTTTAATCATCAGTGCAGACACCTCATTAATACGAACCAAAAAGGAACTTGACCTAACATAATACACTATGTCAGAAATGAACAAAGGACCGTTCCTTTCTTATCAACAACCATTTTCAATTAAAATGTCCACATTTGGATTCAAGCTTATTGCAAAAGACTTACTTTGGTGAATAATCTGGCTTTCCTAAGCGGGTGAGTCTTGGGTGAATAAAAGATCAAGGGAAATCTGTAACTATTCCCTCAGACAATCGGGTACTCTGCATGTACCACAGAAAAGCATTAGAAGGACTGGGTGCCAGGTCCTTACATCCCACTGGAGACAGTTTTGTAAGAATTTCATTCACTCCTTTCCACGGAGTGCTCCAAATTTCCCTTTTGCTCTTCCATTTTGACCTTTTGCTTTTATGCTCTCTGTGTTTCAAGGTAGCCCAGACTTGCTGGGCCCAGCTGTACCCAGCATAACATTTTCAGGCATGTTCAGCATCACAAAGACCTCCAGTCCACTTCCAGTCGCTCTCGGAGGCAAGCCCAGCGGATGTGGCCAGTGGAGCACATTTTCCAAGAAACTAATGCAATAAGCAACAGTGTCTCCAAGTTTGGCGGAGAAAAAGAGGTCACCACATGTTTGGCAACACATCATTAACTCCCTAATTATGCACTAATGGGCATCTGATATTTCAAAACCACTACTTGATGCAATTACATTCCACTCTCCTGCATTAAAGCTGTAGCAGCATTACATCATCCACCTGCTGCATTTTTTGTTTTAAAGCCCACTTAGTTCAGAAGGAATTAATCTCTTCTACCCACCACTGATATCAGGCACCAAACATAAAATTAGTTTTTAGTATTTGAAGGAAAAAAAAAAAGCCCCAGACCTTTGATCAGCAAGCAGTCTTAAGAATAGGTGACTACTGAAAGATTTCTCCAGAGCCCTGAGGTGATGGATGACAAGCTTTGGGCCAAAATCCATGCAGCCATGCCAGAGTCTGCCAAATGTGTGTGAGTTCCTGGTCTACAACATCTGAGCCAATGCTAACAAAACAGTTCTCTCATGTTTTACCTCAGGAATAATTGCACGTGCACCTATTCTGTCAGCTGGGGTAGTAACACATGGTTTGCCATGGCAGCAGAAATTGCTGAGTCCAACTTCCAGCTTAAAAACAAATAAAAAATAAAAGCACCACCACATTTCCATTATTTTTCTTGATAATCCAAATGCACTCAAAAGCAGTTGCACCCATCAATCCACTGCTGGACACTTTTACCAGTGTGGTGGGTGACTACAAAATCTCGTTAGAAAAAAAAAATCTCCCTTTTGTGTCTTTAGCCAGACAAGCCACCATTTCCCCCTTCTCAGAGCAACCACATGAAGACTTCCCAGGCACTCGTGTCATGGACAAAACACTAAGAGATACTTTCTGAGTAATACCTGAAATAGAGCCTCAACCTTTCAGGCAGAGCTGACCCAGTGTAGCTTTAACATGAAAGAGCATTTATACAAAAAAAAAAAAAAAACCCAGTCCCAAAACTAGTTTTTAGCCATTTATTTTAAGAACAGCCTAGTGTAGCCATGGGAAGAATTTAGCCTCAATGAAACATAAATGAAATCCCATCAGGAAAGGCCTGTTTACATCCCAGCCCCAAAGGGCTTTTTTCAGAGTTCCTAGCATCCTCAGATGATTTCACTGCCATGATTTATATATAGCTGGGGAAGACCTTAGATGAAAATCACATGTGAAAATCTGCAGTGCTGCCAGGTGGCCTCTGGAGGGAAGAAAGTGCTGTGAAACTTCTGGAATGGTTTAAACCTCTGAGCCCCTGCAAGGCAATTTGGATTACACGATGGCCCATAGCAACATGCTGTTCCTGAACACACAAAGCATAAATATAGCAAATCGAGTTAATAGGTTTTGTGCTGCACATCTTGTTTTGTTTGCAGACAGTGCTACTAGAAACAGCTTCCAACCAGCTTTTCTTTTGTGGTTGTTTTGGTCCAGCTCATGCCTGTTTATGCAAATACTCATTGTAAAGTGGTGACTGTAAAAAGCAACTGCAAGTTAGCAAGCATGGGTCAAGGACTGGGAAGGATTGCTTGGATCTGTTCCCCCCTCCACTCCAGACAATATACAAAGAAAAGCCAGGATCAAAGATGCACTTAATGATGTCTGCTTTCCCACTTTCCTCTCTAGCCCTTCATTTGACCTTCTCAAAGGATGTTTCCTGTTCCAGCTCCAGCACTGAAAGAGAAAGCCTCACCCCTGGTCCTGACTCTGGGCAATTCAGCCCAAGAGGAAGGAATGCCACCTTCAGAGGCACAGACTGACACAATAAAGGCAATAAAGCCATGCAGATTTACCATGGACATTCCCAACCTGATGCAGCCAGGATTAAGATGCGTACTTGGCTAGCAAATGATCAAAGTGTGACTGCATATAATAACCTACTGCATCTTCTAAGTTTTTTGCTGTCCTTCCTCCTCAGAGCAAAGCCAAACAACCCACAATGTCTGAGTCCCACGCAGCAGATTATTTACCTCATCCTAGTCACCTTGGGGGTACAGAAACTAGCTGGAGCTTCACCTGGCAGTGCCTCCTGCCTGCTCTGAAAAGGCCCCTAGCAAACACATCCTTCCCTAACACTAAGCACTAGACAAGATCTCCAAAAAAATGACACTGTATCCTACACATACTTTGGGTAAATTACACAGCTTTATTTTCTTTTCCAGCTCAAAGGTAGGCAAATAAATGATTCCATATGTTTGCAACTTTTTCCCATTCTGTGGTGGATTTGTTTTACAGCCACTTGCAGGCAACTGGCACATGGAGGTACTGCTCACCCCTTGCATCAACCCTCAGAATCTGCTGCCCATATGCAATCCTGGACTCTTTCCAGTCTGCTCAAGGGGCCTGGTCCCTCTTGAAATGCTCCAGAAGACCCCATTCAATCTCAGCATCTGTAAAACTTGTCCCTATTTAGTTTGCAGTGAGTAAATACACCAAGGTGTGGTGACTGTGCTGGAGGATGAGGGAGTAGGGAAAAAGCAGAAAGTCACACTAGAGGGGAAGGAAAGCTTAAAGGGCAACCAAAGGATCACAAAATGCATCCAGCTCAATAGACCCAACATAACTTGGGTATTGACTTCATAACAACATATACACAATTGTGAACTTTCCCAGGGCTTTTTACACATTAATTCATAGTTCACCTGGCACTCCCAGCTCTGCAAACATAACCTCCACACTCCAGTTGTTCAAAAAGATCCTCTCTGAGCTCGGCAGTCAGCACTGCTCCCCAGTTTCACAGTACAGCTGAATGCCCCCCTCACCATTGTTCATCCAGGGAATGATCCAGGGAATGCCACCATGCACTCAACCTCTGGGGACCCTCCCTGCAGGGGCCAGAAGGGCAAGGCCACCAACTTCTTCAGCTGTCAGGGGTTTGGGAAAACCATGGAACCATCTCAGCCAGCAGCAGTGTGTAAGCACTGCAGGGAACTGTGTTAGCAAAGGGACTCATTACACACAGGATGGGGGGTGGGCGTTGGTGCTAGGAAGCAAGGAGCAGGACAAGTTCAATAGGAATTTGGCACATGCATCAGCTCACTTCATTGACACTGCAGCCATTTGAAAAACACATCAACAAGCAGATCAGGGAAATTATCCAACTGGGTTGCAGAGTCTGTCTCTCCTGAGAGTTATCATCTCCAAGTCTTAATCCAGAGACACTACAAGAAGAGACAGGGATCTGATGCCCCATCTCCTGCTGATTAGCTGCCAGGTATAGCAAGGAGACATGGGTGATTCCCTTTTAAAATAAAAAAAGGCAGTTGCCAGCACCAGCTGATGGGTATTAATGCAAATAAGCCATCCCAGAGTTGAACTGAACCATGCCACATGTCAGCACCCCTTTACTGCATTACATTATGCAAATCAGCCTCTGAGAAAAATACAACTAGGAAAGAAGAAACTACAATCTTGGCAGGCTCTGCTCTGTCAAGTGCAGCCCCAGCTGCCAGCTCCATGTAGGAGTTACATCCAAGTGCCTGCAAAGCAGGCTGCAGGCTTTGCACTGGCTCTCCATCTACCTCTACTGCTGTTTTATTTACTCTGCATTACCTGCATTAAGGGCAGGTCCCTGAGGGCTGAGGGAAGGGGATCTAAGGGAGAGCCCAAATCCATGCTTTGGAACAGCACACTCTGTCCAGCACCTTAAACTGGGCCAAACACCCTGGCCCAGCTCCACCTCCCAGGGCAGGTCCAAGTCCACCACTGTAAACTCAGCCATGCTTTGCATTCCAAAATAAAGAAAATAAGCAGGGAAAAAAAAAACCCAAACCAGTTTGAAAGACTTATTTAATGTTTTGTCAGGAATACTGAAGTTGCTAAGCACTGAACTCTCCTGTTTGTCTTCAGGGACTCAAACCACTCTGCCATCTGCTTTTGCTCACTTCTTATTTGCTCAGTGCAACCTCAAGCTCTGTTTTCAGGAATCCAGGACTGATCTAACCCATGTCCATCCACAGTCCAGCCTTGGTGCTTTTTGCTTTTCACTTGTTTTCTGTCTGCCCAATGCACTTCATCTGTAATTCTGCTTTTCCTGCATGCACTTGTGCCCAATCCCATTTTTCAATCACACCAGTGGCTTCATTTCACCTACCACTCTAAATCTGAGGTTCCTGCCTCCCACTCAGATCTCCCCAACAACTCATCCTCCCCCTTTCCTCCCTGTGCTCCCCTCCAGGCTCCCAACCAGCTTCTCTCTTTTGCTCACTCTTGTGGAAGTCTCACCTTCCACCCACGCATAAAATCTGCTATTTCTTACGTGCTTGACCATACTCCTTCCATTTGTGTCTCTGCAGAGACACGGCTTTGGTGACACCTTTCAAACAAACTCACCAACAAATTCTAACAAACAGCTTTAAGACCAAGCTTTGGTGGTCTGATTCACCAGACCTTGCTTGGATGTAATGCTTACTGCCCTGCTCAGCTCATGAGAGCACTGAAGGAGGGGCTGTGATTTCCTGTTCCACAAGGCACAGACCACACTGTCAGGGCCTAATAAACACCAGACAACCTTTCATTTCCTTATAATCATAATTAGTTGCATCATTTGACTCATGTTACAGAAAGAAAAGCACAAAAGCAATGAACAGGATTCATGCTATCTGAAAAAAAAAAAAAAAAGGAAAAAAAGAAAAAAAAGTGGATCAAATTCAATTGTAGCATCCAAGAAATGTTGGAAGAACAATAAATCTTCAAAGACTGCATCATAAGTGAAAGTAATCCAACTGTAGGGATTACATGCCCTATTCAGTCAGAGAAAGGGAATTTTGAATAGAAATTTCTGTCCAAGTTACCTTTACATTACAGAAATGTTTGGTGGGCATAGGGGCAGGAGAGTGAGTGGAACAGAAAGGACAGAAACGATTCCTTTTACTGTGCAACATGGACAATTTTAGCAACTCAAGATCTCAGAGTCTTTTCCTGGTGTGTGATTGCTGGTTTAACTTTTTGCAGGAAGAATTAGGAACTTCAGAGGCAGAATTAAATGCAGAATTAAAGAAAGATAAGGAACAAAACCAAACTGGAGATGCTTTTATGGTACCAGGATAGCTGGTAAAAAGATATTATATAGCCAGGAACTTCTTTTGGTATGTTAATGATATAAAATAGACCATATCCTGTCTCATTTTCATGGAGGGTGGTCATACAAGTGTTTTCATGACCCCATAACACCACACCCATCCCCTTTATGGGGGCTGCTGCTGTCCCCAGCCCCCCTAGTCAATCTGCAGCTGACCTTTGCAAGCATCCATGCAGATTTGACAGTGGGAAAAGGTAATTCCTGCAGGACACCAATCTTCACATGGAGGCTTTAAATGCTCCCCTAGCTAGGGGTCAATAGGCTGTGGTGGCCCTTACCTCCATCTTACACCTGGGTGTGCAAAGGCCTGAAAAAGGATGTTGGGAGGAACTGGTGGCCAGAACAGCAGAAGTTGCCATGGGGAGGGTTCAATAAGATTAACTACCCTGGTATTAGCTGGATGTGTGTACTCAAACTGTCTTGTTCCAATCTGGATGATAATGTCTACAGGAGATTTATTTAGAGAGTAAGGAACAAGAAGAAAAGTGCAGAGTCTCAGTAGAGGAAGGGTGAACATCTGGTCTGAGGCAGATGACACTTTTGGAAACGATGGCCATGCAAATCACCCGTCTGTACAGGCTCAGAACAAAGAATGCACACAGCAGATGATCTCCAGGCTCATGCTGCCATTTAAATGGGATCTGCTAAGAAACAAGAATGCCATTTTCATCTGCAGCAGATTTGTTCCATGACATGCTGGGCCTGACTGGGCTTCTCTGCTAAAGAAATGAGAAATTCCTGAAGCCAAGGACATTAGGAGATGGGACGTGGTGCCTGCCAAGTCTCACTTTCCCCAGGATGTGGAGGCTCCCAGCTCATTCTAGATCAGTCACAACAACACTTTGGGCAATCTGCCATCTCAGCCCCATTCAGACACCAGCCAAACGTCATTATGAAAGCTACAAACTCCTCCACTCAAAGAAGTGGAAAAAATATACATAGCACAATCAAGACTGTCATCTGCCTGGGCTTTGGGTTGTGTCCATGTTTCAGAGTCACTTAATGAAGTGAAAACCAGATTTCATCTCCGAGTATCCAACAAAGTGTGGGGACATGCCAAGACGGATAGCAAGGAAATGTGCTCTGTAATAGCCACAAGCAGGTGAGCCATCACATGAGGCCTCTCTAATTACACCCAAACACTGCAGGGGCTACGGATTTTGCAGCACATGTGAGAATCAAAGGGTTTGGAGAATATTGATCTGGGCACAGTCCAGCACAGAGATTGGGGTGACAGGGAGAAGGGAACAAGGGTTATTCTGAAGGACAGTAATAGCTTTTGTAATCAGGAGGGATGATGTAGTACAGCAATTCCGAAATTCCTTGGGAAGACAAACACCTCTCACCCTAGCATCAAACCACAGCTTCTTTTAGATTCCTGTTACTGTCACCGAGACATAAAAGCTGAGGATTACAGGAGAGTTAAACTGCCATTTCAAAAGCAAAACAGCACCTTTTCCTAACATTTTAAACCTTAAATGCAAGGAGAAAGGCAAACCCTGAATGGAAACTTCAGGGATTTGGGAAAATCTCTGCTCTCCTCTTGCCCTTCTCAAGTCCTTGGCTCAGCAGTCCTTGCTCCCTGTTTCAGGGTACAGCTCTAGCGGCTGGGAAACACACACTAAAGAGCCTGCCAACCCCACAGCTCCCAGCCCAATTCTGCTCTGGGTGTGGCTTGAATTAGGACTGAGTGGCAGCTGAATGGACCTGCCAAAGCTGTCAGCTGTTGCCTGCTGCTCCCAACAAACCTTGCATCGGAAACTTTGATTGAGGCACTCAAAGAAAGAAGAACCAAGTCAAAGCCCCATGAAAGGTCTGAGCAAGCCCACCACCCTCACAGGAGCACCTCAGCAGCTGGACTTTAAACCTGCACAGGGCAAAGCCTGCAGCCTGCAGTTCACATCAGGACCTCTGCAGACCCAGGATGAAGCCCCCTTCCCAGCAGACTCCCACCTCATCCCTGATAGAAACAGCCAACCAAGATGGCATAACCTTTCTCCAAAACCCCTCCTGCAGCCAAGCCTGCCCAAAAGCTCTCCCACACAGATCTTTCCTCTCAGAGGAAGCTGTTCTTTATCTAAGAGCAGCTAAGTCCATGCTGACATGGACTGGGCAGAGGACACTGTCACAGAAGTGCTCCATCAGCCATCTTCCACAGAGATTTGAGAAGTTCACCTTTGAGGCTACCATTTTCCTGTCAGATTTGGTTAGCTGATAGCAATCAGTGGCTCCAGAAGTTATGATGACATGCTACAGAAAGGAAGAATAAAAACAAATCATGGGAATAAAGTCTTTAGGGCTCCAAGTTGAGTACTTAGGTTTAGGATTTGACAGGTGCTGCCCACACAAGTACAATTTGTATAACTGCTATCCAGTGGAGTAAGCACTATATATCTCAGCTGGCAGCTGGAAGTAGGGATGTAAGTCACAGAAGAGAGTTGTTTCCAAGCCAGCCATCACATAAAAGTAACTCTGTGGAGTTTCTCACATGTATTGTTAAAGTTGACTTGTTGCTCGAAGGTACAAAGCAGAAAACCAACACAATCAAAACAGACTTTCAGAAGGGCAAGGAAATATGCCAACAAATACACTGCACAGGGCTTCACCTTGTCAAGACTTTGGCATGCACAGACTTGAAGAAACAAAAAAAGAGAAAAGAAATCACCTCTTGCCACTTGCTTTGAGAAATTTCACAATCCTCTGAAAACCTACAATGAAGGAGCTTGTTTTGTCAGCGCTGATAAGCAGCTCCTGGATGGAAGACAAGGGAGCTCTCTGTTGAGCACGGCAATATTTTGTCAGGAAACCAATCAACAATATTAATGGCAAGTAAACTCATTCATTAAGGGAAAGAGATTTCTGCTCACGTTCCTTGCACTGGCAGATGGCCTCCCATAGATTGCACACTTCAAGTCCAGCCCCAGAGAAAGGAACTGGGGGGAACGTTTGTCCTTCGAAATAAATAAGCATAGTTTGATTTAACCTTAGAGGTTAAAAATTAGATTCCTCAACCGGCTCAGCTGTAAGAACACACAGAAACGATGCTGACATTTGGACTTTTTATATTTTCAGAAAATAGAACTGACTTTCTAACTAACTGCCATCCTGCCTCTGCCAAAGGTCTTCCAACTAGATCCAAAATACTGAAACTTGAAGAGAAACAAAGGTACTGTAATGAACAGAGAACATTCCCGAGCATCCAAAGCACAGTTTATTCCTCACAAGATCCCTGACAACTTCATATACACACGGCAGGTCATTCAAGCCAAAATCAACTCAACAAGAAGAAAGCAAAACTTTCTTAATAGAATATTAATTTATCTCCCTGTTCAAGCTAAGTGGGCTGAGAGACAGACAGAAGACTAAGAAGCTTTAGGAATGCTTATTGTTCTAACTCTGACAAAAAGTTTTCATGTACTTTTTACTTATTAATTCCCTAGCTGCATTTCGATAAAGGCTCTTCTGGACAGAGATCAGTAGAATTCCTAATCAAAACCATGACAAGAGGGGAAAAGAAAAAAAAACAGACCAAAAAAACCAGAACCACTTCTGCTTCCCAGCATGAAAAATTTAGTGTAAAATCCCATGAGCTGCAGTCTAATGACATCACACTGATGGAAGAAGAGAAAACCTTCTAACAATTAAAAAGAGCCTTGCTGAGAAAACACACAGGAAATTGTCAAGCTGTCATTTATCTCTCAGCCACAACACATGGGACAGTACTGGGGGCTACTGTACACCCATTTGTCTCTGTAATGGGCTGCACCAGGAAACAATACAGACTAAACACTGAAGGAGGTATTCCTTTGTTTGCTCTTAAACAGAAGGGCAACATCAGTTAAAGGATGCTGTGGAACCACACTCTGCTGCCTTCAAAGCCTTTCCCATGCCCATGGTCTCACACTCCCCTCTACAGCACCTGCACCATCCTGAAACATCTCTGAAGACATCAGACTTTGCCCGTTGCAAAAGAAAAAGAAGCTTGGTTGAATACATATTCAGTTTTCTGATAACAAAATTTGCGTAGACCAGGGAGCAAAAATTTTTTATTATTATTTTTTCCACAGCCTGTACCTCCATCAAAATTGCCAGTGAAGGGCTGGTTCCAGCACCGTGGCTGCTGACACGGTGACGTGCACGGCAGGAAGAACACAGCTTGAGTTTTAGATGCCAGGCTGAGCATTCAGCACAGAAACCTTGTTTTGGCTTTAAACCTGAGCAAATCTGATCTGGGAGTTCACTGATGGAGAATAAATATGGAAGAAACTGATTTCAGATTGTGTCTTTTGAAAGGATGAGTTGACAGGGCAAAAATAGCAAATGCAATGGGTACCTGACTGCCATTGTTACATTTGTTTAAGCAGAGATTGCTGCAATGTTCAGGAGCTGCATAAAAGGCTCTGCAATATGCAATCAAGTCACAGGTCTGAAAACACACCAAGAAACATCCAGTAACTGTCACAAATGATAAGAGCTGGGCAGATAAAAGAAGTAATTACATCTTCTTTGAAACTCTGTTTTGCTATTTTTAGTGCTTTAATCAAGGGCCCAATTCTTCCACCTTTCTTCACACCAAGTAATCCTTTACTCTTTAATTATTTTCACTGGTGTGGCTACAGGCAGACTAAGCTATGGTGAAGCCAGACTTAAGGGAATCGGAACCTGGCCCAAAACAATTTGGATGAGAAACAGAGACTCTGACAAAACAGCATCATCAATGGCTAAAAAAAAAAAAAAAAGCATCCCTTTGCCTCTTGGTGTGATGGACCCAGCCCAGAGCTGGAGGCTGAGGTTTGCTCACTGTGATATTTAGCCAGGGGCCTCTCTAGGGCTTTGCTAATCAGACCAACTGAGCTGGATCGTGGTCTGATGCAGGGAAATACAGATGGCTATTAAGGATTGGACTGTGACCAACTCATTCACAAATGCTATCAGGCTATCAGACACCAGTCATTTCTGGGCAAATCCCAGAGGAGAGGGGTAAAAGGTAAAGTATTTCTTAAACAGCAGGGGTTTAGTATGAACTTCCACATCAAATCCTGCCACACTGGGGAGAAGCCCCATACAATGTACATAGAGCGCTCTGCACTGGTTCAGTGGTCTGAATCAGGGTGGAAAGATCCAGAGCCAGAGCAAGACTCCTTTTAATTGCTGTGATGTGTCTACAGCAGCAAAGAGTCCAGCCCTGGAGAGGAAGGTGCATGAGCAAGACCCAGACAACCATACCTAACGAGTTTGCTTTGCCTTGGAGCCCTGTCAGCACAGCACCTGGAGGAGGTTGTCAGTGCTTTAAACAAGAACCACCATTTGTCAGGTTTTGTGTTTCACCTTCAGGACTTCATTCTAACTCTTCTCACTGAGATACTCAGTGCTTGCTCTAAGCCTTGCTCAGTCAGTAAGCAGCACCCACTGCCTCTCCTGGTTCCCTCCCTACACCCCCACCAAGTGTGCTCTCTGTGCTGCATGCTCCAGGAAAAAATAAAACTACAAAAACAATCCAGAAAGGAACCAAAGACAGCATTAGTGTCCCACTGCTATTTGTTAAGGTATGTTTAAGATATGTTAAGGTGAAAGAAGCCCAGTTTCTCTTTCTTTTCAAGCCTTCTTCTGGAAGGGAGGACATTAATACAAAGAGAAAAAGCTCAAAAGTCCTCAAGTATAGCTGTTTCAAAACAATCTAAACCAGCAAAATAATGACAATAAACGTGCAGTAAATAAATGGGTTCCTGAACATGGCAGGGCATTGATCACAAAGCCTGCTCCCCCAGGAAGCACACAGAGCTTAAGTACATCTAGGAAAACTGTCTCCAGGCACTGTGCTGCTGTGCCAACACAAGCCTTTGCCCCTGAGAGTGCCATTTAAAAGACCATGGGGACAAGACAGGAGCAGTGAGGGAGAGCCCTTCACCCACTGTCAACCCTTCACCAATTGCTGTATTTAGGAAGCAGAATGTTTCAAAAAATTGAGAATAACCCCAAGCAGGCCCTTAGCAGCCCCTTCCCAACTTTCATCTAACAATAGAGTGCCTGGAAGTCTCTCCCTCCCTGCAGCATGATACATCTCCTCTGCAACAGCCCTCCCCAGTCCTGTCCCCTGACAGGCACTGAAAGATTTCTCATCTCTCCAGCCTGAGTGAGGATCCCAAGTGAGGGCTGCGTGTGCCTGAAATGCACCTTTTGTGCACAGTTTTAGGAACAGACTTCTGGCTTTGGAGAAATCCTGCTGTACCAGCGAGTCCAGCCCAGGTAAGTCAAAGTGCTTCAAAAGAGTAGGTCTACATCAGAGACTTATAAAATGCAGGTGTTCCTGCAGTTCACAGCTGTTTGTCACAAATAAGAAGCAGAGTGACACCTCTATCTTACTGCCAGCACCAGGACAGGAAAGTGTCATCACATGAAGGTGCCTGTGCGGCAGCCCAGGTGAACCAGACAAAATGCAACAGAGATGGGATTGCAGGCTAGCAGACTGCCACAAATGAGGTAATGGGGAGGGGTTCTGAGCAACTCTTCTATCCTACAAAACACCAGCACTGAGAAGCTCCTTTGTTCCAGAAAGGATTTCCTGCCAAAGCCTAAACCATCAGCCACACGAGTGGGGTGCAAGGTACAGCAGTGGGAATTAGCTGTGCAAGCAGCCCTGATGTACCCTGACCCAAGTCAATTGAATAAGTGGTGTAATATTCCAGGCCTCATTTCCACAAGAAGCCATCTGACAGCTGCTACCTCACAAATTGCTCTGTAAAAACAGGTGCAGAATGAACAGAAAGAGCTATGCTTCTCTTCCTTACTGAGCTGGAGCACCCAGAAAAGACATTAAGAATGATGTTTTCAGAGGACAGGAAAGATAGGAAGACCCTTCTGTTTCTTCCACAAAGCAAGGCAGCCCTGTAGCAAACCAGACCTGAAGTGATCTATAGCTTAACTACAACCATGGCTTAATAGAATAGTTTGGCTTGGAAGGGGCCTCAGAGATCATCTTGTTCAAACTCTCCCCCTGCCATGGTCAGGGACACCTCCCACTACCAGATTTGTGAGGTCTTCAAAGATCCATAGCTGGAAAGGTGCTAAAAATGCCAAGTGTATTCTTTAAAAACAATAATAATATATACGTGTATCTTTCTAGACTTCAGAAAAGCTCTATGAATCCAAAGAAAAGTAAAGAAAATGCCAAATCCTCCATTTGGAGGAGTGAGGCATAAAACACTCCAGAACATAATCACTAAACAAGACAATATATCCAAACCAGCCTTTTGAAATTGCACAGAGCAAAGGCACATACATCTAGATTCTCACAAGAAAAGAGCAGCTCACCCACTTGTTGTTTTGGTATTCTAAGAGGATCAAAAAGGCCATTTTAATTCTCCAAATCCCTCACAAAAATCTCTCTCAAACACATTTCAGGCAGGCTGGATGGAAGTGAAAGAAAATTGTGATCAGACGCATCATGATTCAGGGAGATCTGAGTGCCGAAACTTGTGAGCATTTCCACAGAATGCAAAGCAGTAATTAAATGCTTCCTATGGAAAAGAAAGGTTGTCCCTTGGACACTTCTGTCAATCTGCATTTAACAGACACAGCAGCACTCTCAGTTCAAGCACACGGGCACTCTGGTTCTTTGCTGGAGTGACCTTAGCTGTCAGCCCTGCCTGTCCTGTTCAATATCTGTAGCTCTGCCTGGTACATTTTGTGAGCATGTGTGGAGATGAGGAGATGCAAAAAGGAAAAAGCACAACGAGCAGGCAAAGCACTGGCCCCAATTAAAAAATTAAACAGGTGTCCTGAGACTGTCAGCCTGAAGATGGAGCATCTACATTTAATTAAAGGGATAAGTTTAGCAGAAAATGCCACTCCAGCTACTGTCAGAATGCATGATTAATCTGTGATAAAATACCCAGCACTGTCTAACAGAAGCAGACGGCTGGGGGACACATATTTACACAATCGCTTGTTATTTCTTCAAGATATTACCAATGACCCTGAGCTCCGTGTCAGTGCATTGAAACAAAATTCTCACATCTGGTCTTTTGAAGTCTCAGACTTGCTGTAGGCTTTTCCCAAGCAGCCCCATGAAAGAGCACTCCAAAGGCTGGGAAGGGGAAAGCAAACCACTGCCTGTCCGCCAGCAGTGGGGGTCACCCCTTTTAGTCTCAGTTCATCAGTCCCTCTCCTGCAGTGACACCAGGGCATGGCTCTTCCTTCAGCTCATCAGCAATGCCAGTCCTTTCCAAGTGATTCCTTAACAACCAGTTTCCCTGCCACGACAGCGGGTGCTGCGCCCGCCACTAATCAACTCCTGCTTCAATTAGTGGGTAGGGTAGGGGGTTTATCCACATGATTGATATACTCTGCTGTTGAGCTGCTAAAGAGCACAATTATTTCTCCTCAGTCATGGAGACTGTTTTGCAAACCATACGGGTCAGATAACATGTAACAACAGTACCCTGAAGTTTAACTTCTCCTGCCCATCTGATCACGTCTGAAACAAGAGCTGCAAGGTCCTCGGTGGCTTTCAGCTAAGCAGGAGAGCTGGGTTTGTTTCCAGCCCCTGAGACTGGAGAGCTGGCTTCCAGGATCTCCCTACACCTTCCCCCAGGGAGGGCAACATTGTTTTTTCCTGGCTTGAGCTGCCTGAGTGCCCACGTGTAGATTCAGTTGTGCTTTGTTTCCCCTGGACTAGCTGGAAAGGTTTTAAGCATTAAACTAACAAGGCTCTGAGGACACATCTGTGGAACTTCTGCTGAGTGGCTTCCCTGGATTGACACTGACATACCATAATAGATACAAACATCTCCACTCAGGGCTCTCACCACCACACACAACAGGTACTCTCAGAGAGCTGATATCCATCTCTCCTCACACCAGCCGGAGAACACATGGGGCCCACACTGAATGTGCCAAACCCTTCCAGGAAAGAGATTATTATTTCCCAAAGCACAACACAGTGCAACTGGCACTGAACAGGACATTATTTGATGCATCTGACTTCTGAATTTTAAGTCCTAATTTTATCCCTGAGAAAGATGAGAAAAAAAAAAGCAGGAATCACTGCCTTAAACTTCAGCTCCACTTGATGCCAACAGCTTCTACCTCTGTCCGTGGCTGTGCTCCTGGAATGAGACTTTGGAGACATGGTGGAGATTATTAAGACTTCACTGAGATAACTTTGACTGTTGTACAACAGAGTGACTTAATCAGCCACACGCTAAAAGCAGGCAGTCATGCCAAAGGTGTGTTGTCACCATAAATACAAGACGTATCACTGCTTGGACTGCACCTAGCAAAGCTTTTGGCTTTCCTGGCATTTCTCTTAGCTGTTGATAATGGAATTTGCTGTAACAAGTACATACAATGTAAATAAATAGCCTTTTTATTTAAAGTAGCCATTAGCTACCAGTCAACTACCACCAGCAAGGACCTAAATTAATGATAACCTGGAATAATATACTTCTGCTTTCACAGAAAGAGAGACAGTGCTGTGAAAAAAACATTCTGTAAGTCTGCAGCTGGGTATAGGCATAGTTATTTATGTTTTGTGTAATCAAATGGTTAAACTACTCTCCACTGCCCCTGAAGCACTGAACCAGATCTGAGGACACAAGACTTGGACAGCAAACTGCCTGTCCCTCAAAACTGCTGCCTCCAGACCTCAGCTGCAGCATGAATTGCCTTCTTCGGCCTTCATTCCCAGAAGGATCAGCTGTCAGAGGAATGTCACAAACCAGCCATATCATATTTCACATCCCCACTTGGATTCTTGATTAAATTAATAGTTATTATGCTTGGTACTAAAACTTTCTGAAGGACAGTACTTTGGTTTCTGAGAAGTTTCTCACCTCACACATGAAACTTCCATGATCTCCTGTCACAGCCACAATTAATAGCACTGTGGAGTTTTGCTCATGGAATTCACTTTCCTGGCCCATGGCTCTGTGACCACACTTTCTCTGCATCCTCTAACTGCAAGGATGGGACACAACGTATCTCAGATTCAGAACTGAGGGCCTCACCCAGATGATAGAGGAAAAATGAAAGGAAAATGCAGCAGAAATAACTTATTCAAGAGGGCATCCCATAACCCCTTGGAGCAAGTTGGTATATTTTATGTGTTAGCATTACATAAGGATGAAATGGACTAACTATTGGGCCCTTTGTCTCCTTTTCTAGCAGCTAGACTAACTCATTGCTTCCTTTTTCTCCCAAAGAAAGATGGATTTTTTGCAGGCTTTCTGCAGTTCTAGCATTTTCAGTAATTAAACTTATCTCTGAGGCAATCACATTTAGGATTACTAGGTTTGCTATCTCCAGGCTAATAGGGTCAAAATGCTTAGCTGCCCTCCTGCCTGCCAGTTTATAGCATTTTGCTAATGGATCATTTCCTTCCGTGGGGATAACACTCTGGCTATTAGGTGTTCTCCTGTTGCACAGCAATTTTAGGTGATCAGGCAGTAATAATAAGTGTTCTTGTTAGATGAGAGACTTTATTGCCAGGTTAAAGAGTTACAAAGCAATAAGAATAACTTTTTGCTGGCAAAACAACTTGACTCAAAGACAAGGGACACTTCTGCTACTGGTTCTCCAGTTTCCACCTTGCTTATGCTCAGTGTTTTGCCACAGTTGTACTCCCAGACAGCAAAACTATACATCAGTGTTCACATGTTGGAAGAATCCAAGTCCAACAGGTTTCTGTCTATTATAACTGCATCCCTGAGAAGTTCTGTACCTGCAGCACCTTATTTCTTGTTTTTATTCAGCATTATTCCCTTATTTTATGTCTCAGCCTCCCTTGCCCACAGAAGCACAGTGCAGCAGTCAGAGCTCTGAGCAAATGGGCATCCCTGTGTCTTGAAAAGTGGGGGCAGCAAGAAAAAAGAAATGCTGTATGCAAACTATTCTCTTCTACGAAATGGAGCCTCTGTGCAAAATGGCACCACTTAGGCCAACTTCAGACACACAGAAATCACTATTTCCTTCCACTCTTTTCACTCCAAAGTGAGTTTATGCTTCTGTGGACAAAAAGAACTGCAGTCATCTCTAATGCATCCTAGTCTCAATGCAAAATGGAATGGCAGTGGCTTACCTCTCAAATCTGTTTTTCTGGTAGGACCATTTAATATTACTCATTAGATCCTTCCAAATGAATGATTCAAAGTGAGAGGGTTTCGGATATTTATTTCCCAAGTTACTTCAAGGCAATTACGTTGCACAGAAAGCAATAATCACTTGTCAGGCTCTCCACTTTGCACACAGAACCTTATTTCCATAGAGGTGAACATTCAATAGTTCACTTGAATGCTCTTATTTTAAAGAATTTGGTGCAATCAGTGTGAACTTCACTTTTTTTTTTTCTTTCTCTCTTTTTTTATTTTTCTTTTTTTAAGAAATTAAGACAACCAATCTGGCATGGGTTCCATTCTCGAGAGCTCAAGAAAATATGTATTAAAGTTAATTGGTGGTAAAATGAAGCACGTTAAAGTGTGTCTCTTGAGTTCACACAACTGGAATATGCACAGAGAAGATCTACTCAGTGAGATTGGTTTTGAGGAAACCCTTAATATTCAATCCACTTGTTCCTCTCATGGTCTCTACTTGTGATCCCACCAGAGCTCCTAGGCTGGACCCTCTGGCTGCATCAGTCTCACCACTGGAGACAGTCAATGAAATTCAAACTTGGACTAAGGAAAAACAGTTCTGCTCATTCTCTTCACCAGCACCACTTCACAGCCCACCCTTCTGATCAGATTGAAGAGGGAGAGAAGAAAGAATAGGATTTTAGAGAAAACTCAAGACCAAAGCCTTGATCAGTTATTTCCAGGAAGAATCTAACTCTGAAGAATAACTGCTGAGCAACTCTAATTTATGTTTGCTAATGTCTACCAAATTTCCACTTATTTGCCACTAATCCTAAGCAGTTTGGTTAAAAGCAAACACATCTTCCCTGGAAATAGCTGCCCTTCAGCATTGGGTGGAACAAGCTCCCCTTAGATAACTGCACCCCAGCATCCCAAATCCAGACTTAACTCAATGGCACAGACCTACCCCTGGCTGTGGGGGCTGCTGAGCTTCACACAGGCCCCCAGCCTCAGCTGAACAGGGGAAGGCCAGCAGCTGTCCCAGGCTCATGGGTTAGCTCAAGCTCAGTGCTAAAGTGGGAGCTTGACAAATTATTATTTTTCATGCCACCTAATGGCACTGTAGCACAAATGAAACACGCCTCAGACTGGCCCAGGCATGCCTTTGACTGCAGAGTAGGTTTATCACACTGTGTGCAATGTACAGTTTGCTCTGGGATCTCTCTGAGTGAAAGACAAGTCATTAACATCCTCCAAGCATCCTCAAGGAGTGGTAAGACAAAGAATAATCATGCACAGGCTCTGTTTTGAATAGGATCTTGATTTCAGCTCTGGTTTCCTGTCTTCAATTGGGTTTCAGCAGGTAAGCTGGTTTGCTTTCTGGGGGAGACCTGGCTGCACTGGCCAGACCTAAGCTGTGTTTGTTTTCTGTGGGGGTGGCTGATGAAAACAACACAGCAGGTGCCCAGGAAAGGAGGGGCTGCTCTCCTGTCCAGGCTGGGCTGGCTCTGCCTCCTGGACAAGGCTGCTCTGCAACTTCCCCACTGAACTCCCACTCACACCGTGGAGGCACCAGGTGCAGGGATGTCTGGAATATGAAATCGGGTCTGAAGCAGAGAGGGAGGGAGGGAGGGAGAGCAGAAGGAAGATCTGTGCCCTGCCTTTTTCACACCTTTTGATTCAGCCAGAGCTGCAGGCATCGCCTGGCTCCCACAGAAGCCCAGGCCATGCCCTAAATGTCAAGTCTGAATTTCCATAGTTATGAAGAGTCTGGATGTCAAGTGGCCCCTCCAGGCCTCACATTCGTCTAAGGTTGGCAAGACCAGCACAGAGTGCTCACAGTTCAATTACAGGCACAGCTAAAGAGCAGGCACTGGCAAACAGACTGTGCAGCAAGAAGCCCTTTCACTTTGAAACACTTCAGCGTGGGCAAGTCTGTACCAGGATATCTTATCAGTTTATATTATGAATAGATAAGGATTGGCAGAGCTAAAATTTTAAGTATGGTGGTCACCATCTACAAGGATGCAAGGCCATTTTCCCCTATCATTACCAGAAGTTTCTCAGGGCAAATTCTTCAGTATAGAGAATCCTGCAGCTCTAAACTGCAAGCCTACCTGTGATAGTGAATCACGCTTTGGTTCAAGGAAAACAGCTTAAAAAAACCATACTAATACTGCCCCAAGCTCATGAAGTATTGATGGAAGGTCTTAATGTATTTTTTTCTCCTCAAAAAATACTAAGTATTCTTTTTTTCCTGCTCCCTTTATGCTGTTTCTCTTTGATGAGTAATAAATAAAGAAGCAGTTGAAAACAGAATGTAAGTGCAAAGCTCCAGATCTGAAAGGGACAAAGACTCCATCTGTCACAGAGAAATCCAAAAATCCAAGTACCAGCACAGAGCCCACCTGCCAAAAAGGTTTTATGTTTATGTTAAGTGTGGCTTTAAGGAACAGAAATGTTCTAGCAGATAAAGGTAGCACGAGAATGACTAACTGAGATGCACACACAATAATTCCCTCTTTGATTTCCTCTACTGTCACTGCTATCAGTTAGACATCTGAATGAAAAATCAGCTTAGAAACTTTGATCCCTTTAAAAACAGAAAAACAAACTCTGTAATCCGGAAATCCTTAGAGGAATACAGAACTTTAGCATCCTCCTACGCAACACATTCGCCACAACTGTGGAGAGACGGGACCTGGCCTCCACACCTGCCTGGGCAGGACTGTGCCTTGGACCAAGCAGCCCAGGGTCCAGCACAGGCAGGCAATGGGACACAGATGTCTCTGCTCCCAGAATTCTGGGCCTGATGTGACAGAGGGAAGGATTTGTTCTTCAGTGCTGCTCACAGAGCACACCCACCCTCATGGCTTGCTCGCCATTTTGCACGTTCTTAAAAAAGCAGAATTTAGGGCTGATATTTCTCAGGCAGAAATGGAGATGGTTGAGTGGCCAGCTGTACCAAACAGGAGGTCCCCTGAATAGTTCAGATTCCTCCACACAGGCTTGTTTTTCTGCATGCTCTGTTTTGCTCCTAGTACACACAGACTCTGAAATATGCATCTGCTTCCCCAGAGCTCAGCCCTTTGCCTTCACCTCGAACACAGGAGATAACACTACACCTTTACCTTTATGTTGAATTAGAATTAATTTTTTTTGTTTCTCTGGCCAAAGGGCAGGACCCAAGTGCTGGAAAATGAAAACACAATGAGCAGTACTGAAGGGCAGAAGGAGTAGAGATTGCAAAGGGGCAGCTCAGTAGCAGCATAATTAGATGTCCTGAGATAGTTCTTTAGAGGACTGGAAGACCTCAGCACTAACCCTGCTTGGATATGGGAACAACAGCCCCAGCACTAACGCTTTGCACTGGATGCAATAAACTCCAAACTGCAGAAATATCACCAGCTTCATCACAAAGGATCAAAATCTGCCACAAATCCTGAGTGCAGCCTTCTCACTTGATCACACAGGCACACCAATTGAACTGGAGACTTTCTGAGTTATCCCCTGGTCACTTGGCCCCGTGCTGGATGCTGCCCTTCCCCAGCAGGGAGCTGAGCTGGCCTGCTCCAGGTGGGATGGGGCAGCAGCACTTGAAGGGGCACAAGCCAAGCTCCTTTCTGAGGGCAGGAGGAGGGCACACAGGTCCCATTCCCAGCTACCTCCTCCAGACTGGTGCAAAATCTCTTCTTTTCACAGAGATTTCACAGAGGGGGTCCTGACTGCTCTGGGCACCCTCAGCATCCGTCACTTTTGCATGTTTCTGTTGCCAGGGATCTCCTGGGCTCTGTGTCTGCCAGCTCCATTAACCCATCTCTGCAGAACACACTAAACACCTGACCTTTCCAAGAAGCCTCTCATATCCATGGCCACTAAGGCAACATTTTCCTCCTGGGGTTTCCTTGCATCCTACACATAGGGGGAGGCAAAAGCAGCTGGTTTTAGACCATCACATCTGAAGCAAACCTTGAGCTTTTGTCCTTTCCTTAGCACAGCTGTCCTGACTGATGGCTTTTTTCCCAACAGACCCTAAAGAAATGCCATGGTATTCCCACATCCAGGCCTTGGAGAACAGCACAGCTGCTACAAACCAGCCCAGCTCTCTGCTGCACCTTCAGTGCTTTCCCTCCTCATCAGGAGAGCTTTGGGGTTGGAATGTGCACCCCAGAGGATGCCCTTCAGTGGGGTTACTCCAGCTCCCCTGCCCTGCAAAGGGGCACTGGCCCCAGCGTGCCACAGATGGAGAGCAGATATGAAAAACAACAGGCTTGAACACCCCTGCACCCTGACCATTAACTATAATTGTATTCTACATCAATCACGGGAGTTCTCCCCTTAAAGGTTATTAAGTATAATTTCTACTATGCAAATAGTTCCAGCTTCATTAATGGATTTTTGGTTTCTAGTAGAAGTTATTCTTTGATGAATGTCTCCAGATGTCAGTATCTGAAAAATGTATTGGGGGGAAAGAAAATTCTCCCTGATGCAATGTAAAAAAGGTCCATTGGAGAGAGGGGGCTGGGGAAGATGGAAATATAATTAAAACAATTAAAATTCCTATCTCATGACCATTTACAGATGCTCCAAAGTGGCTCTAAATTAAAGGGAAATGTCACAGAACATGGATGCTTCTGCCAAAAAGTAGCATTAAAAATGACAAATTCCAAACAGCCCAAAGATTCTCGTTAAATCCAAGGCTTTAACAGCTCAACCAAGGCAAGCGGAGTGGGTAGACCAAAAAAAGAAAAAAAAAAAATCACGTTGAACAGTCAGCTGTGGAAATGAAGGAGAGGTGACCAGGGAAAAGCTATCTAGCAGAACAAGAAGCCAACATGAGACCTATGGATTCTCAGATTTATTCCCACCAGATCAAGGAGTTTTTCTACCATCTCATCTTTAATGGATTCAGACCGTCTGTTACTATGACCCTGGTTGCTGCCTTTTCCTAACCACAGATTTAATTTTTTTTAAGTGTTTAAAAGCTCTGGTGATGAAAGGCTTCATCTGATACCAAGATTTGCTGGATGAAGGCTCCCGTGTACATGCACACCCCAAGTCCCAAGCCAAGGCAGAGGAAAGGCTGGGGGGTTGCATTTCCTCTGCTTTTTCTATTGTTGTTTTTCTCCCTCCCCTTCTCTTCACTCCTGGGAGAAATTTCTTTTGGAATATTTTCTCATTTATATTGCAAGAAACCTCAGCTGGTATGCTTGGGTGGGGAATCTTGGTTTATTTTTTTTCCTTTTTTTTTTCCTAAAGGCCATCTGCCTAAACTTCTTACACTCTCTCCCATTTAGGTTTACAGTGGAGAAACTCAATTACAAGAAATACAATAAATATTTATTGAACTGGTGAAGGCAATAGCATATGCTGAACACGCTCTGTTTTCCTGGATATATTTTTTTTTTCTCCCCCCTCCCTCCCTGCACCAAGCCCTTGTTCTGTCAGAATTGTTTTCATGTTAGTATTAGTCAGTCACTCCCCATGTGTCAGTAAATGCAAAACATGCCTGCTGTGAGACAGGGAGCGCGGGTGCCACTTTGCAGCTCCTCGGGATGCGAGCTGGCACAAAGACAAAGCACACACAAAGGATGACAGGCACCACAGCCTGCTCCTCCAGACAGCAAACTGGGGAGATGAGAATACCTTGGGAACAGGGGTGAGGCAGCCAGGGGAGGGAGCACACAGGTTTTTCCAGAACCTGAGGCGGAGCTGGAGCAGGTAGGGAAGGTTTTCTTGGAAGGCAGGAAGCAGAGCTGCACAGCACAGCTGCTGGAGGAAAGCAACATCTGTGCCTGGGGTCAGGTACTACAACCTGGAAGCAGAGCCTATTAAGTGGCCATCTGTAGATGGTTTGCTTATTTACAGGCCTTTCAACAGTACAGCTCATCATTACCTAATACAAGCTAATGAACTTGGCCATATTCTGCAGCTGCAGAGGAGGTGGGGTTTTCATTCCTTCTCCAGCCCACAAAGAGCATTAACTCTGGATGACTTCATTCTCAGGGGCTCAGCACTGGTTTGGTTGGAAGTATCCCTCTCTGGCTAAGGACTGGGTTAGACCTAGAGGGGGATTTAGCTCAGCCTCCCCTCTCTGTGATGGCCAAATCACAAAGGATGCAACCTCCAGAGCACTTGGGTGCTGCCCAGCACTGCTGAGCTGGCTGCTGGCACACTCTCTGCGAGGCCTGGGAACCAGGTCCAGCCCTAAGCACAGTCAGTGCAAGTGCTGGAAGAACAAGCAGCTCAGAATCTTCCCAGGGGAATCAAGCCAGGCATCCCAAATGAGGAGTGTGGGCCTACATGATCTGATCTCATCACACAGAAAGCCCACGATACAGTCCGGAAATTAGCTCAGCCTTTCAGCACGCAGCGCAAGGCCCCAGCCAGGAAAAATTATAGGACAGGAAATTATTGTTGACTGGATCCATCATTATTCTTTTACCATCTGTTACCTTCAGGTTAGTGTTTTTCATAGCTCATACTGCTTTTCAGCATTGCATCCAATTTTAACTGACCAGAAGCTA
>VXBB01017800.1:160606-191191 GCA_013399915.1 Illadopsis cleaveri | reverse complement strand
ACTGACCAAAAACAAAAAAAAAAAAAAAAAAAAAAGTTCGGATTTTGATCAGCTCACCTTTAATTCCCAAGGAAGATTTCTGTCATGAAAAATGCTACAGAATCATTAATGAGCAGTTGTAGTGGAGACTTCTGTTTAATCTCCCATCCATCAGACAGCACCTTTGGCATTGCAATGACCTCAGGCTTCCCACAACACCTGGCACTTACAGAGTGCTTCACCTTCTCTAAGCATTTAATTGGCATAATAGATTAATGCTTATTGATTAGCTGACTCAGAAGGAGACCACCACATTCCAGGTTCCTGGTGTCCCTTTTTTGCAGCACATAGCCTTTAGCTGGCAGGTAGGAAGGAGCTAGTTAACCTCTTAGTGTCCAGGCTTTCACAGGTTTGGTGGGACAGGGAATTAGAAGGTACCAAGTGACATTCACAGGAGTGCTAATGAGGAGACTCACAAATAAATAACCTCAACATTAACTATACTACATTCCTACAAATAATATCAAAGAAACAGTGTCCAGTTGCTTATTTGACCTAGGATCACTAATTTCTTTTCCCTGTTCCTTTGGGAGCATACTTCCCCTCCCATCCCCTGAGCCTGGCTCAGGCCCCCAGGTTCAAACACATCAGAAGGCCAAACTCTTCCTGTAAATAATTACACAAGTTTTCCAAAGCTCCAAACCACTGAAAAATAAAAGTGTCCCTTGCCACTGGGCAGGGAGGAGCACCATCCCCATCACAGGCAGAGCAACAAAGGCAGTGAGGTGTGGAGCACACACCCTGTGAGGAGCAGCTGAGGGAGCTGGGGGTGTTTAGCCTGGAAAAGGAGAGGCTCGGGGAGGACCTCATCACTCTCTACACCTCCCTGAAAAGTGGGGCTCAATGTCCTCTCTCAAGTGACAAGTAACAGGACAAGAGGAGATGGCCTCAAGTTGTGCCAGGGAAGGTTTAGGCTGGATAATAGGAAAATGTCTTCAGTGAAAGAGTTGTCAAGCATTGGAAGAGGCTACTCAGGAAGGTGGTGGAGTCACCATCACTGGAGAGATGCAGGAGAGATGTAAATGTGGTGCCAAGGGTCATGGTTTAGGAGTGGACTTGGAAGTGCTGAGTTAGCAGTTGGACTTAAAGATCTTTCCCAACCCAACTGATCCTTTGATTCTGTGTACCTCTGCACAGGCACCTCAAGGAAGCACAGAAAAGCTGTTTTAAATGTCTGGGCTTCCCTCTTTTTTAGCAAAACATACAGGTGTCCTCCCTTCAGGCAATGAGCACTGTTCTTAATGGATAACCACCAGCTTAAGAGAAGGCTTAGCAAGCACAAATACTGCCTGTAACAAAACACTTTGGGGCAGAAATAATATTCTTTAACACCTTCTTTGGCTAGGATTTAATAAGTGTGAAATCAATGTTATAATCAAACGTAATACTCATTTCCTAGAATAATCCTCTGACACAGCACTTGCTATTTCAGCTGATTAGAAGCATTGTTCAAATAACAGAAATTCCTGATCAGTAACCCACGAGTCCAAGACAAGGTTTTTTTTTTATTGTAGCCTAAGGCAGTTACTTCCCTTCATCCTAAATGTTCACAAGTGGCGAAACACTTGTAGGAATTCTTCTGTTGCCATCAACTTTAACACTGTGTTCTCCCAGCAGTGGATAAATAGTGGATGATTAAGCTGTTGATGCCTAAGCACCAATATGTTTGTGATTAACAGCCAGACCTGTGCTCTTAAGACCTTATTTCAATGGGCAGAAGCAGAGAGGGAATCTCAGACTGCAAGACTCAATGAAGGAATGCAGGAAAGTCCTCAGGCAACAGGGACGGGATGCTGACAGTCCTAGGTGAGCCCTACAGGTGGAAAACATCTATCTTCAAAAGACTCACTGTCAGACAAGATAGTTTTCAATAAAGAGATGAAACTGATGGGAGGTTTTCTTTCTGCATTTCTGCCTGCTTTTGGCAGAGCAGACCTGTGTGTGCACGAAGGAGTTATGACTTGACAGCAAGTTGTAAAGCTTCCCCTTCTTATCAAGGCAGAGCAGCTGAGACAGCCTTTTCTATAGTTGGCTTTTTAATTGAAAGATTAGAAGTTCTCTTATGCAGTTTGCACGAGTATTTCAGAGAGGTCACCCTAGGTGCTCTGATAACTCTAGGGTGGAATTGGCAGGTGCCAGCAGCAAGGGGAGAGGACAAGCTGGGGGCTCTCACCACCAGGACATCTCCCCCAGTAAAGAGTTTGACCAAGCACCCTCATTTCAGTTCAGTGCCCCTCAGGTTTGGGGGTGGTGGGATGTACAAAAACCCTCAAAAACAGAGTTCTTCCTTGTTGTATTTTTCTGGGGAATGGTTTTGCCCCAGATCCCTATAGCATGTTAACCATATAGTTTGACTCTTCCTTCTCCCTTTGACCTAATGGGCTGAGCTCCAGCTATCTTTCCCTGGCAAGAGGCTAGAAAAGCCCCTGCCCTTCCTTGCTCTTCCTCTTACCCACTCGGAAGCCCTCGAGAATATAGATCTTGGAAAACACCCCAGGGTAAGGGCCTCTTTTGAATCTTTTATCCTGTCCCTTGAAGTATCTCTCCAAAGTCTCCCTAGTAACTGAGTTAGCCAAAGACCCCTGGGAGGCTGTGGGGGGTGTATTTCACTTCCTTTCACCCCCACGTGCCTTGGGCTCACCGGGGTCACTGCAGTGGGACCAGCTCACAAATGTGTGCAGAGACCACAGATTAAAGCAGCCCAGACCAAGGGCCAGGGCTGATGCCTCCAGGGAGACTTTTCAAGGAGGCAGCAGCTGCCTCTCCTGCAGCTGAGAGCTGCAGTTCCTGCCCGGGGAAGGGTGGAGAATTCATTTGGGAGACAGTGGGGAGGACACCTTGGCAGCATCATTAGTGGCATTTTGATCGTGCACCTTGAGCTCCTATTTAGGCCATCACATTTCATTCATTTAACTTATCTTTGACTCCTGTAATCCCCCAGGGAAACAGCAAACACTCCAGCACCACTGCCCAGTGAAAAAGAGCCAAGAGAGGTCTCCCAGCAGAACAAAAGAGGCAGAGGAGAGCTCCATCCTGCTGCATCCCCCTCTCAGCTCAGCTGTTCTGGCACACCACAGCTGCCCCATGTCCTGGCAGGGAACCAGCTGGGAGTGGGATGCAGGGACACCCACACAGCCCAGCACAGGTACAACACATCTTCTCAGCTTTCTGTGTCACAGAAAACACTCCACAGCCCCTCACAGACTGATTTGGAGTCAATTTTCAATCACTTCCAAGATGGGGTATGCAGAAATCCAGGCTATAAAATCCTGCTATCTACGAGCATCACAGACAGCAGAGGCATCTGCCTGCACCTTGGGAAACAGGAGCCTACAATAAACACCTTCAGGAGAAATGGTCCCTGTCAAAATAAACAGGTGCACATTCCCACTTATTATTGCACTGCCATACACAGCCCAAGACTTATTTCCAGACTCAAGTGGTTCATTACGGAGGAGAATAAAAAAGGAAATGAAGACAGAGTCACTAAGGGAGAGCACCTTGAGTGAACATCCTCTGCTTTGTGTTTTAACACCTGGGAGAACAACACAAACCTGGCCCACGAGAGCAGCTCAAGGACCCCTGGCATCCTGCACATGAAGACACAATTACATTAAATAAGACAAACTTTGTTTTCCTCAACATATTTGAAATTAAACTCCATTAAAATGGGAGAATGTAGATTTTTTTTTCAGCTGATAATCTATTTCTGTTTTGTTTGAATCAGGCTGAAAAAAAAAAAAAGTAAAAGGAAACTCTCCTCTCTAAGCTTTGCAAAACTCATCCATCACCCATCTGTCCACCTTGCACCTCATTATTTATTATTCAATACTCAACAAGCTAGCATGCCAGTTAAGATTTTCCCTGAAGAAAGCTAGCATCTAGACAGACAGCAACTGCTATCAAAATGTTTCTTTTTGATTTCTCTGCCATCCCTCACTCCATCCTTTGTGGTGGGAATAAATATAAAACCTTTAAAGTAAATAAAACACTTTATAATTAACCAGAAAAAGCAAGAGGAAAAACAAAGCTAAACAGAAGTCTGTTTTCTTTAGTCAGACTTTTTCAGTGCTCCATTAAATCACCCTCCTCGTGGTCCCTTTCATCCTCCTGAGTTCTCACCCATAAGAGAAAATCTGCTCTTGGACACATACAAGCTTCTGGATACAAGGCACATCTGTTGTTCAGACCTCAGGCCCAAAGTAGAACTACAGCCACGATGCTTCTTTTCCAGGCATCCCTCTAATGAGATGATTTAGTTCAGTGGATGCTGGAAAAGCAGCTACCATAACCCAGAAGCCTCATCTCAGCTGTTGGCTGCCCAAGCCAGGGCGGCCAGAGGTACTGCCAGGGCTGGTCCATGCCCTCCAGTACCACCAGCACCACCCTCCCACGGGCACAGAGGGAGCCTAAAGGCCACTGGAAATGCAGCCTCTGTTCAGCAGGGACCACCTGCACATGCCCTTAATGTCAGGGGGAATCCCCAAAAGCAGTATTTTGTTTTATGATTAGACTGTGCTGGCAGCCTCCAGTCAGTTTGGCTCTGCAAAAACAGGTATTCCAGCAGGAATTCCCCCTGTTCCCATCACACTGCACCCCACAGTGCTGTCCAGAGGCACCTGCCCCACGCAGTCTCCAGGTGCCAGGGCCAGGCTCACACTCCTGCTGCCCTCAGGTGTCCCAACATTTGTGCTGCCTGCGTGGGCAGCTCTTGGCTCTTGGGCCAACAGGCTCTGCCATGCATTTAAACCATATTCAGGGATATCAGCCCTGGGCTTGGATTCTCACCACCCAATGCACTGAGAGATAAACACACAGCTGCAGCTTCCACCTCCTCCTCTATTTCAGGATTTGCAGAATAATTTCACAGTGGGCACCATTCCCAGCCTGAGGGCTACAGCCCCACAAGGCAGCTCCCTTTAGAGCCTTGCACTGTTCCATGTTAAAACATATACCTTAGAAAGAAAATAAAGCCCCAGATACCTCTGAAAATAAGGCCTTTTCTCCCATACTTTTCCAGACAAGAACAACCTTGTGGCAAAGACAGAACAGTGTAAACAAAGTGCCTTCCTCTCCACGATAACACCTTCCTATTTTTGTATCTTGTATTAAATAACATCCTCCTTTATAACACTCACAGCAAGAAAATTTATCAGGAAAAACACAAGACAGAAAAGGTGAGGTTTTTTTCCCCCCCCTCTCTTATCTCAAAGTTTCCTGCCTGTCAGGGTTTCACACATTGGTTGATGTGTCTTTCATGTAATACATGAATATAATTTATGCAGGAATGTACCTGGAAGTGTGTGTGTTAGGGGATCTATCTTGTTCCTGCATGCACTTCTGTGAGTGAGCAGCTTACACAGAGCCTGTGTACATGGTTGGATTAGGGGCTTATGGGGGAAAGCTCAGTTAGTTTTCTAGACTGATGCTCCTCCAGAGCCAGGCTCTTGGTGCTCGGGCAGGGCACAGACAATTTGGGGAGGAATGACACGACTGTGTGCCATGAGCTGGGCTTTGGGACAGGAGCTCACACGTGGTTATTGCCACCCTCAGCTGCAGCTCAGGAGCTCCAAGTACGAGATAGTCCTGGCACCTCCAGGTCAGGCATGTGCCAAAGGGGACACAGACACGTGGCAAAAGCCATAAACACAAATATATTTTTTGCCCACTCATCAGAAGAAGAAGAAAAAAAAAAAAAGGCGCCTTGAAATTTGGGGTTGGTTTCCTGTTTTCAATATCCATTGCTTCCCCTCCCAAATGCCTCATTTTTCTTCTCTGTCCCAGTAATTACACCAGCAATATAATGTCCTCATCCCCAAAATTCATTATGATCATTAAGGTTTAAAGCCCACTCAGCAGTAAACCCAGACAAGGGGTAAATGGTTTCTCTCTCTGGTCACGCTGCCAGGGGGAGGGAGAAGCCCTGGACACCCACAGGGGCATCCCCCACTGGTGCACACAGGGCTGGAAAAGTATCAGGCCCTGGAAAACAACAGCTGCATCTTCCTCAGCCTCCCTGGCCGAAGCATTGCATCACCTCTCTCACCAAGTAACTGATAATGCTTAAAAATGGCATACAAACAGAGCTTAGCTGCCCACACACACCCAAAGTACAATGTTCTGTTCTAATACCTTGTCTCCAGAAACAGCATAATCTAAAGTGTCAGTTATTTCATAAATACAAACTAGCAAGACTCGCAGTTCTGGCTGGGGTGTGTTTTTTATGAATCTGCTTTACTCCTTTAGCTGCTTACTCATTTGCACTTACCTTTTAGTCTGAGCATGTAAAAGGTTTTGGGACAAGTACAGAGGAAGAATAAAAACATAATGGTCTCTCACTGCTCGAGGGCATAACTCTAATTAAAAAGAACATTCTTGCTTTTAGCACCCAGACTCCTCTCTCCAAAACCTGAACTTTGACATTTTCAAACTGAGATTTAAAACAAGAAAATAATTCTCAGTGCCACGAGGAAGGACTGCCTGCATTGTACAGCGGGAAAGGGGAGGGATGAGGGAGAGCGGGGTTCAAGGCTAATGGACTTATCAGGGAATTAGAGTTCGGAAAATGCAGATTTGCTCATCAGCAAGACCCTGGCTGATGTTCACACCTCAGCGCGGTGGTGACAGCCGGAGCCCTGCACCTACCTGGAGGATGCTCCGCTCTCTCTGCTTAAACCAGGATGACACAAACACACCAGAACTGAGCAGGGGGGTGTTTTCTGCCACCAGAAGACCTTCCAGGGCCAGGATCAAAGCCAGACCTCTTCACTGGCAGCGGGGCTGCAAAGATGCCCCCGATTACAGGGCGAGGTCCCAACTTCGAAGCTCCTCAGCAGCCAAGACTCGTTTTCCTCTGAACAACCTACAACTTCACACCTAGAACGGCTGCCTAGAGATAACATTGTATTCCACCTGCAGACACACCCCACACACCCTTATCAACCCCCTCACCCTCTTCCTACCCTTCTTTACAGACGCAGCCTCCAGCTACATGTTTGAGCCATTGAGTAAATTGGCAGAGCAAAATGGAAATTGGCAATGCCAATTTCCGACTGCGGCTGAGTCACAGGTGTGGCAAACCAGCACCTTCTTTCCTGAATAGTTTTTGCTTACAGCCCCCTTTACTCTTGAGATGTATCAATTATAAATCTTGAGAATATTTTAAATGTGTTTTTTTAGTTAGCTTCTTATAATCAGCTAAAAACACATTCAGTTCCAGATTAGGACTGGGGAAAATAAGGAGAAGTGTAGAACCACAACCTCAGAAGTCAAAAAGACAACAGACACAAGATCAAGAAATTAATAAATGAAAATTTTCAGGTTAGGAATCAAGAGTCATTGAAAAGAGCAATTTGGAAAGATGCATTACAGTCACAAAATTGATAGCAATATAAAATTAACTCATACTACTGTATTTTAACTTGAACACATTACACACCACAGTTCATTTCCTCTTGTAACAATTCAATCAAGGAGCAATTAAATCATTATCACCTCCATCCAATATTAGTATTAATTTTATTTTAAACATCAATATAGAGGAAACATTTACCAACAGCAAATAAAATCCCACATATATATATGGATTTCTGTGCTTAAAATTAGCTCATCAGCCAATGTGAAGGGATGACTAAATAATTCCAGTGGTTCATATCCATCAAATATTCCTACAAAATGCACACATAATGTGGCACAGGTGGAGGGATTTACAAGTGGGAAATCTGCACCCCCATGGGCCAGGCTACCCAGTGCAGGGCCCCTGCAGGAAAGGAAATTCTCCACAACTCAGCATTAAGCTGACTGGCAGAAGCTCTGAGCTAGCAGTGCAGAGAGCTAATGAGTGCTATCAGAAAAGCACATGTTGCCCATAGAAACATTTGTATGAGGAGCATCCTGGTGGTAGGACGTGTTGGAGAACTCAGGAGCAGCTGCAGGATAATTTATTTTTGATTTGGAGTCCTCATCCTGTATAATAACATTAACTAGCTGCTTGATGATTGACCAGCTTCATCCGTCAGATGTTTCAAAGGAAAATGAAGCCACTCTGGAAACATTACTATAGGCAGATTTTTTTTTTTTTTTTCCTACAGGAGGGGAAATATTTTTTCAGTCTTCATTTACAACATCAAAAACTCATCTGTACATTGATGAAACCTTGCAAAGGGCTGGGCATGGACACAAGACATCTCTCCTGCAGCCCTACAGAACTACAGGTCCCAGACATTGACACAGCACTGAAGGAAGAGGGGAGATATGGACCATCCTCTCCACCAGCATTGGAGGTTTGGCTGGTTTAGAAATATCCTTTAAAGCATGGCAAAATTTTGCAATCATTGTCCTGCTGGGGTTTAGTTTATCTGGGATTTTAATTGTGTCCAGCAGTAATGTGTAATGAGAACAGAGACTGTGAAACTCGCCCACTGTGCCAGCCCACACAGAGGGTTTTTCCAAATCATTTAAGAGTGATTTAGATACTGGGAAAAAAAGCCCCAAACCTCAACTAATTGTTAACTAAGATAGGCCCAATTTCAATTATTCCACTGATTGATCTCGAAGTGATAGATTTTCAAAAGGGCCTATTAATGAAAAGTGTCCAGTTCCCATTAAAATGTAATGGGATTGATACCTAATCAGTTCAGGCTCCTTGGAAAAATCCAGTTTAAATTAATCGGTGGGGAAGCTTCGTGCTTTCAAGTTAGTAGAATTTACTCTTGCACTGCATAAATCTGATGAGTGCTAAGTAAGATGCTCCTAAAGCATCTGTCCATATGTCTGTGCCCTGGACAACACCACCCTTTCTAATCCAGCTCTGGACATGGGCAATAGAAATCCCCTAATTTCCACTAACCATATGTTAGCTTTGCCATATGGAAAAGAATATGCAGTAATGAGGGTGGTGACAGAGCCAGATTTCTTCCCATGCATAATCTAGAGTATGACAGTCTCTCCAGAGGAGAAAAAGCCCGTGTGTGTCCTGCAGGGAGAGCCCAAGTTGCCTAGCAAACATATCATAAAAAACTCTCACACAGAGTCTTCAAAAGGATGAATTATCTGCATGATTATTTTATAGTTGTACCCAGATACAAAAGCTTGGTTGTCTGCCATGAGCACTAAGACTTCAAACTGCAAGCAAAAACCTAATTATTTGGTCTGAGAATGCCATTCTTACAGAAATTCCGCGGTGTCTTGATGGGGTTTTGTCAGCATTTCAGAAAAAAAGAAATGTATCATTTAGGTGAAAAGAACACTTCATGGTTATGAGTTTGTGTCCTTCCAATATTAAGATGCTGCTGATAGCAGCATTTGATCTGACAGGAGTGATGCAGGGGGCACAGTGGGGACAGAGTGAACATTTTACCTGTCTTTGCCCAACAGAAGTTGAGTTTAAGTCACAGGCAAGAGGCCAGTGACACCAGTGTGCTCCCTCTCCCACCCATCTCCTCACAGACTGAAAGCTCTGCCATCAAGGCAAAAAAACCCCAGAAATACAGGGAAGAGATTTGGCAGGTCCCCAGTTGTTCAGCCCAGCTGTTCATCCCCTCTGTCTCACCTCATCAGGCTGGAAATGGATATTCCAGACCAAGCACAGGCCTGGAGGATGTCACACCCAGAGGGACACACAGGGATGTGTGGCCAGGGCTGACATGGATCCTGGTGATCCTGACCTTGGATTAGCTAAGGCAGACCTCAACCACTATGCTCAGGCAGCTCTCAGGCATAAACTGTCTCCTGTGCTGGGCTAATTCCTTCTCTCTGCAAGGAAATCCACATCTCTGAATAAAACAAAGCTTCCTCCCTCCTTCCATGGTGCCTCCAAGCAGATGTTCATATGTTCCTTATTCTGAGTGCTGATACAGCCCAGAAAGGTTATCTAATTACAGAAACAATACTTATTGGATGCACTAATGCTCCTACAATTTTAATAGCAATATGATAGCTAGGATTTATATTATTTTCCTTTTCTGATTAATTATTTACATAGAGAAAAGCATAGATTATTAAGTACGTGTGCGCTGTGCCAGGCTGCAAAGAGATTTTTCGAAAAGAAAAGGGAAGAAACAAGACTCTAAACTTTTTTGGAAACAATCATCCAAGTGCTTTGGTATCCTGTGATCCAGCAATTTGCATTTAGGCTCCTGGAATGTTTGTTCAGAGCACAGACTTGATCCAGGACACTACAGGAAATGTTGTAACTTCCCAGTTTGGTAGCAAGATACAGCAGGGAGAGAAAACCCTGATGTCAACACATCCATCCAGGAAAGCTGTGCTTAGCCATGAGCCTGACCAAATGCCTCAGAGGAGTGCATGGCACTGAGAAACATCATGGAATTTAGGTTGCTTTGTGGTGACTGTTCACCTGTTCCCCATGTAATGTGTCTCAAAGGTGCTAACTGCAATCAGGAGAAAATTTAGGAATAACCAAGACTTGAGAGACAGACATCTGTCATCTACCCAACCCATTTCAAAGCATGACCATGGGTTCCTCAAGTAGACTGTACTCTGATGGAAGCACACATTTCCCCTCTTTTTAGTTAAAAATCCTCCAACATCTGTCTAAAAATTATCCTGTTTTCCTAAGATCAAGTCATTCTTGGAGATTTGCCCCAATATACTTTACAGACGAGTTGGATAATTATTGCTAAATGGCAACATTGAGCCTGGCCAGCTATTCAGGTGGGATGATCTCATTTTCAATATTTCATTTAAAAAAAAATTCAAATAAGCTTAAGACACTCTCAAGGCTACGGATAAAATTCTGCCCTTTACAGAGGACTGAAAACCATGCCCACTGCACAACCGTTCAGCTTGAAACACAAATCTCTGTTTAACATCTGTGCAAATTCCTCCCCATTTGTTTATCATTCTGCATACCAAAAAGTATTTTGCTAACTTTCTGCAAATCCAGATACTTCTATGAAATGGTGCAGTGGTAAAATTAATGAGAGGAGACTCCTAAGGAGGAAAAAGACAAATCTTTATGCTTATGCCATTAAATTAATTCGGCCGGGAAAGAAATTAATCCTATCAAGTTTTAATCAGGTGGTGACTTTGCTTTGATTTGTGAATAACAGTTTTAATAAAAGATATTTCACAGAACAGAAGAATCTCTAGTGCAAAATGCCCCACAGTCTCCTCCTCTGACTGAGAATTTCTGGTCATTAAAAAAGCCAAAGCAAAAGCAGAACTATCCCTACTTACCTCATCTGCAGCTATGAAAATGTGAGTGGGAGGTCAGGGGAGAGGGGAAAAAAAAGTAAGTCCTTGGAAAAAAAGGGCTGGAAAAGATAAAATCTAATTAGAGTGACTCTAAAATCCCACCACCCCTCCTAGGTTAGGAGGGAACAAAAGCAGGAGTCCATAAGCCATATCAGGACACGCAGTTCCTTCTCACATTGGCTTTCATGGTATCACAGGTGGATTAAGTAAATCACTTCAGGCATAAATTTTCCATAAAAGATGCAGGGCATTCCTCCTTCCCCCAGCAGGACCAGGCAGCTGAAGCCAATCCAGCATCCTGCTGGGCCATGGGCTGTGGCAGTGCAGGGACAGTCCCTGCCTGTCCCTGTTTTGTGCGCTCAAAGTGGCAGGAGGACAGAGAGATACAAGAGACCCCTCGTAATCCCTGCCACTGGAATACAGATGTGCCACCTTTCAGCTCCCTGACAGGAACTACATAGGGTGACAGCCCCTCTCTGCATAAAGAAGAGCTCCAGAAGAGGAAGTTTTGGGAACAGAAAGGTTCATGTTTCTCACAAGGCTCATAAAGGTCATGGCTTAGCAGTGGAGTTATTCCACAGCCACAGAAAGTGCCTTGATCCAGATCAAAGATGGCAGAAACATGGACCCAGGATAAACCTCATCTTCTCCAAGGCCTAGAGGGAAATCAGACACTCTGGGAAAGGGGCAAGAATGGGGCAGATCCGCGTATCTGGAACTGCAGCAGCCTCAGTACCTTCACAGCCTTGGGTGCTGGGGAAAGTGACACACACCAGAGGGAAAGCAGAAATACTCATGGATGGAAAGCAGAACCATCCCTGAACAGGTCCAAGTGCCCGTGGTGTTTGCAGTCATGCTGCAGCCTCATGAGCACTGCAGCAGCCTCTTCCTTGTGCCAGCCAGCCCTGCTTGGCCACCAAGTGCTCTCCTGGAGCAGGATGGGCTGGGAGCAAACACCTCTCTGCCTGCAAGAAGCAAAGGCAGATCTAGACAGAACTCCTGCCCCCGCTATTCTCTGGTGAGGAGTTCACAATAGAGTAAATCTCAGGTAGCAATGAGCCCTGCTGCGCAGGGAAAAGCTGAGTATGACTGAGAAACCCTTCCATCATGCTGTCACAGAAAGCAAGCTCCCTGGGGCTTGAAGGGAGGCTGTGCCTTAAAAGATTTGCTCTTTAATGGGCTTTTTTCATTGCAATCAGCATGTGAACTTTGAAAAAACTACGGGGTTGGTTTCCAGCGTGTGCAGCCCTGAGCCCACGGAACCCACGCGGTTCCCCCCGCACACGGGACGCCTGATTGGCAACCCTGCCAAAAGAGCCCCCCTGCAATTCCCACATCACGCATTGTATTTAAAATAATATGCCTCTGATTTGAAAAAGAGTTTTTAAAAATATCCCATTGGAACATCACCTCGCTAAAAGCTGAGAAAGATGCATTTTTAGTAACAGAAATGTGAGAAAAGAAGTCTGGAATGGGGCAGTTTGGCCCACATGAGCACTGCAGAGCCTGAGTCAGACGGGATCCTCAGGAACCAGAGGGATTCAGGGCAGGAGTACAGGGGCAGTGAAGGATCCTTTATTGACTGGCCTGGCTTTGTTCTTACCCCTCTCTAGAGAGAGGACAAGAGGGATGGGAGTTCCTGAGGGTGACCTTGCACAGCTGCTTGCAGGACAGTGCTGAATGTTCTGCAGTGCAATGCACACACTGCACCAGGACCCGGGGGCTCTGTGAGACCCAGCTTCAGCCAGAGAAAAGGGCAGCAACTGGATGGGATGTGCAGGGAGAAGACTTCTCACTGTCTGTCATCCCTGCCCAAAGCCCCCTCAGAGGCTCCTCTCCATGAACAGTCATGATTTAGGCTCCAGCACACACCTAGGACAGGACAGATGTTGTGCCCCAGGTCACACGTGGAGTCTCCAGTGGACCAGAGCACTGAGCCAAGGCACCATCTGTCACCTCTACAGCAGACCAACCCTATTCCCCTTGTGCCCTGCATCTCCCACAGTGATTTCTTCCTGGCCTCTTTCTCCAAGGGCCCAATTGCCATCAGCATTTCTCACCCTTTAGGAGAGATGCAAAGGACTGAGGCTGAGCAGCAGCTTCTAACCCTTTCTCCCAAAACAAGCTTAGTCTTTGTTGCACTGTATTTACTTCTGTTTTCCAAGAGTAGGGAAAAGCAAACAATGTAGAAAACCTTTAATTTCACATTTTTTTCCCAGCTGGTAAAAATGATAGCTGGATATGCACACATCAGTATAATCGTCTCCTAAACAAATGGCACAATGACAAACCGAGGGGGCGGGGAGAGGGGGAGCAGAGCACAAGCTGGTGTTTTCAATTTAGAAAGTATGCATTATTTACACTGCCATTATTCCACTCAATTTGAGTTCACGCTTTAGTCCTAATTTCAGCATAATCAAAGTCAATGAATATTTAATCAGCATTGCTTCCAGAAATTGAGTAATGCCATTAACATAATGTCCCCAGGACTTCAATGCCGATTTTCCTCAAAAGCATGGGACTTCCACTCTTCCTGCCCTTCCCCCCTTCACTTTTACCAGCTGATGCTCTGCTCCCCACCTTTGCTGGGCTTGACAAGGTGGGACCTGCCCAAAATTCAGTGAATGGGAGAAACACTTCCCAAATGCAGAGATTTGTCACCACTGGTGCTGATCCAGCCCCAGGATAGGTAATAAAAGCAGAGCATTTCACTTCAACGTGGCTCAGTGTGGATAAGCATCGTAATAACAATAATCCATTTGCACTTCTGGAGCACCTTCCACTGGAGGGGCTCGAGTCATTCTGCAGGCATTAATTAATGCCTCCCACTCCCCTGCAAGGAGGACACTTATTTGTGTGATAGCTAATCTACAGATAGGAAAGCTGGAGCATGATGAGGTTAAGTGCCTGGTTTACAGCCACCCAGGAATCCAGTGGCATTTGGGCAGAAGTCTGGAGCTCTGACTGCCTCCAAGCTTCCTTCCCTAACCAACAGACTGTGCTGCTTCACTAAAATGAGATCAAGAAAAGCAGCAGTACCTATGAATATTTATGAACAATACAAAATTACAGCATAAAAAATTGTACAGACATTTCAGAGCTGCTAAGTGATGGCTCCAGAGCTGTATCTCGATGTGCACAGAGCATTCAGCAGTCAGTGCACACATGCCCCCTCCAGTGGGGCTGCATCTAATCTATCATCTTTTCTAACATGACTATCACTGTAATATCTCAGCAATGCCTTGAGCTGAAGACCTATCACAGCCTTCCATCTATCTGAGCTGGTTTATAAAGCTTTTCTCCATGGTGCTGGAAAATCTGTGGGGCATGTGGTTTAAAATATTGGATAAATTCCCCACCTTCCCTTCTGTAAGTCTAGATAGAGCTTTAATGCAACCTTTATCAGTAATGAACAATCTCTTGTTCTCCCATAAAATTAGAATTAATCCTTTTTTATGTTAATAAGGAAGGAACAAAGTTCAATTTTGTTCACACAACACATACAGTTGGGAAGTCTGAGGTTACATATAGAAAGTACTTACAAAGTTATTCTAACCTGGTTTTTTAGAGGGTTTTGATAGTTTGGGACCATCACACTTTCATAAACTCTTCCATGAGCAATTTCTTGTTACATATCAGTTCACTGGTCCTCTATTTGCAAATCTAGCTGTTGTTCTCAGCAGGTTCCAGCATGGCACTGGCTCACCTCTGTGGAGGTGTTCTCTTCAATATTGGCATTAAGGATCTTTTTTCAACTGCTGAAGATTTCTGGGTTGCACAGGTCCATGTGGTACATGGAAATTTTCAGTCCCCACCCCTGAGAGTGGTCTTCAAAAATATTTTCTCTAAAAGTTTGCAAAGCTGTTCAAGCTCAAAACCAGTAATACCAGTAAGTGCTTATTTTGCTGACTTATATCATGGTTGTAACCAACTCAAGCATAGTCCTGCTGGCCTGGCCATGCACTTAGGCTGAGGTTGTCAAGGATAAAGTAGCACCTAACAAATTTACACTCCAGCTCCATGGAATTACCCTGATGTGGGAAAATATGAAGATCAAGTTTGCAATCATTTAAAAAGTCTTCTTCTTGGCTCGTGTCAAGAGTTTGCTCTTGGAGATGGAATGGAAGAAATAAATGGTGCAGATGGAACAGGGATGGAGGAGTAAAGCCTGGGCCTGCAGAGGGAATGAGGAAGGACTTTGCTGGAGCAGGAGAGAGGAGGTATTTCCTATGGTCTGGGGAAGGGTAGAGACCGGCTCAGCTCAGCAGCTCAAGTCAGCAACAAAGAATAGCTTGTACATGTCACTGGTACCATAGAATGAAAGCCCCTCTGTAATCTCGAGGAAAGCACTTCTATAAGCCCAGGTAGCATTTTTCCAACCTATCTTGTCCTTAATAACAAACATTTTGAAGTGAGAAGATGAATGGTTTTGTGGAAGTGACATATTCTGCTGTGCCTTGGATGAAGTTGTCTCAGCCGTGCTCTGCCAACACCCCCTGACATCTCCAATTTATCCTAATGGCTTTAAACATTAACCTTAGCAAACATCACTGCCACCCTGGCTGAGAGGAAGAAAACCTGGAACCAGGGGTCTTTCAGCAGTAACAGGAATGAAACATGGAGGTTCTGCCCTGGAAAATCCCACCTTCACTGTCTCTGAACACAGCCCAGTGGCTCAGACAACACCTAAGGATACTTTCCTCTGAAGGAGAACACAGCAGTCTCATGTGTGTGGTCTGCAGCCCACCAACACCCACAGAAGGGCAATCAGCTCTCCCAGCCCTATTGGGAAGGCTTTTCACAGCCCAGCCCCTGGCAGGCAGAGTAAGAGTTAAGCTGGGGGTGGGGGAGAAGCCAGAGGATTGCCGTAACATATCATCAGTGGGACTATTAATAGGGTTCAGGTTATAACTTATTCATGAACTTCTGCACTTTTCACTCGTACAGTAGGGCAGGGTAACTCAGGAACACTTATGAATGACACCACTAATGCGCCAAAGAGAAAGGAAACAGAGTTCTGCTGCTGTTGCACATTAAACCTATCTATTGCTCTTCAAGACCACAGCAGATCAGTCAAGCAGACATGGATACTGCTGTTAAAGGATCAGCCCTCAGAGCATCACCACCCCAGTGGGTCTGGGATGCCTTTGGCAGACATGCAGAGCATTAAATCTTTTTGTCTTGGCAACACTTGCACGATTTGCTGTATGATTCCTGTTTCAGCACACACTTATGGGCATTGTCAGACTCAACTGGCACCACCTCTTTCCATGGCCATGGAGGCCCAGCGCCAGCCCAAAGGCATCTCTCTTGCTCTTTGCAAACCCAATGGAATTCGGAGCAATGACCTTCCTTAAAAATCCCACAATACAACTCACAGTAAACTGATGCTGATAAACTGGCCAAAACAAACAATCCAAAAAGCTTCACTCTCTGAAAAATCAGCTCTGTGGTTTTTGAAGCTTTTGAAGTTCACCTCCATGGTTTTGAATGGCCCTGGGGGCAGGTGAGGACAACCACTGGCACCAGGGGGTTATGGCTGGCCAGGCATACAGCACCTACAACACCAAAACGGAGCTCACAGAAACGAGAAGGCTCAAATTCCCGTTGCTACTTTGGTTCCTGAAGGGTCTGAAGACTTACACAATGGCACAAATAATTTAGGACTTAATAGATATGGCAAAGGCCATGGGGTGTGTCAGCAGCAAGGCTGAGGGAAGAACCTAGCAATCCCTAGGGACCAAGTTGATTCCTCTCACCTACACTCCTGGCAAGAGATTCAGCACTTGTCACTGGTCACTGTTTTATCTCCTGTGTCTTAATTGTCTTCCTGCTAGTTAGGGCTCATTGTATGTTCTATTGATTGTTGTTTCCCCACTAATTGACTGTGTGGTTGTTGGCTTCTTTAATTGCTATCCTGAAAGGCACCGTAAATTGTCCTACATCAACATTAGTGATGGTAAGAAAACCAGAGTGGTGCAAGGAATTTCAGTATTAATACAATGGGGAAACAACAAGGTCTTGGAATGTTCTCACCCCATTTAATCCCCTCTCTCAGCCAACTCATCCTAACCTTGTGCACCAAACATTAAAGTTTTCACTTCCATAATGCTGGATTCAAGTTCTGGTTTTGACCTATATTCTGGTTCAATGTTCATTAACCCAGATGATGGAAGTACAGCCTACAGCACATCCTTTCCAACACACATGTCCTCCCCAGCTCCTCCTCCAGGTATCCAAGTCTGCTCCGAGACACAGAAGTCAAAGTTTTCTTTAGACTTCCACAGACCTTTTGGTGCAGATCTTGAAACGTTTATTACTTCTCACAGACCTCAGGATACAGACAAGGGACCAAGGCAGATTTTTCAAGTGGTCTAATTCCTACTAATTAACCCGGCCATGTTAGAGCCTCTGAAAGTTTGACAAAGCACTCACAAGCATTTTTAGGCAGTTGAATTGCTTTACCTGGCTCAGTCCTCCAGCCCCCATATTTGCAAACATTGTCTGCATGTGCCAAACTCTTCATCCAGACACATAGGACAGGATGAGTCAGTCATGCAATGCATTTAACTGTTCCAGAGATGACAGAAGACTGTAAGAAGAAAGATTAATTAAAGACCTAGACAAGGGAAAAAAACCCTGTTTTTTTCAGAAACCATTTAGCAGTGAAAGGCACTGGGCATTATTTGAGGCTTATTGAGTTCATGCTGGCTCTCTCTCTTATCTGGAATAGTGTCAATACTGCAATTGATTCCAGGCCTTTTCTTAGAAGAATCCCAGTTCTAATTTAATCCTATTGAACAGCAGTCAGAAGCCCACCAAGGGAGAAATTCCTCTCATTTTAGCAAAATGGTCAAACAGTGGTGGGTGTGACAAAACCAAAAGACATGCCTTTTGCCTTTTTTTGAAGGGCTTTTGCTTGTTTTTGAAGGGCACCTGTCACTGCAGCAGTCCCTGTCACTGCCACTGCCTACTCCCAAGAATGCAACATCCAGGATCCTTGCTTGTTTTCCTATTAAGGCAACAAAAGTGCTTTGTTAAGTTTTGTGTAAAAATGAAAATATATTTTTAAAGGTGATAAATGATCCTTTTGGCTACTGGTGCTTTCATTTTTTTTTTTTATTTTTTTTTAATTATTATTCTGTTTTCTTTTTTTTCTTTTAGGTAAGAACAAATCCCTCCCTTCCTGTGCAAATGCTCACGACGGAACAGTAAAATGTTCTTTTTCACGCATTTTTTCAACCAGTCAGTACAGGAGGTCACATTTCAGCTGATGAGAATATGCTGTGAAAACTTGTCTTTGATATTCCTACATATGCTGACCCCCCTGTTATTCCTTCTCACCTCTCCTAGATATAAGAAAAGCAACAGAAAAAGAGGAATTCCGCCCCCCCTCAACACTCAAAATCTATCCCCCAGCCTTCTCCAAATCACTTGAGTAGCTCTTACTGTGAGGAGCTAAGGGGGCCTGTGAGTTATCCTGCCACATTTACAGGCCTTTCTTTAATTTCAGGACACTGCTCTTGAACTTTAAAGGAATCATTAGTGATGTGCAGCAGCAGCAGCAAGAGGAGGAACACAACTCAAGCCAGGAAAGCCTAGGGATGCAATCCCAGCCATCTTTAGGTGCCACATCCCCAACAATATCTGCTGTGAGCACCAATTCATTAGGCTGGTGCAATCTCTTCTGTAACAGCCCCAACCTATCCCCTGCTGCCTCCACTGAGCAGCTTGTTAAACCCTTACAAGTCAGTGCACAACCAATTTGCTCAGGCCTCATTGTTTCCCAACACTAACCTTATTAACCTTTAGGCAGAGCGAAAGGGTTGTTTATTTGCTTGAAACATCTGCTTTGGATGGAGGCGATGAGGAGTGTGTGGAAAAGGGAGGGACATCTCCCAGAGGTGCCAGCCTGGCCTGTCCCAGGATGGAGGGACCCTGTTCTGACAGGGCACAGGTCCATCACCCTGTGAGAACAGCCCAGGGGGGTTGTCTCAGGACCTGAGCAAGTGCCAGGTTTAGCTGGGCTTTTTTCAGAGGGGACATGTGCAGGAGTTCTATTTCCATGGGTCCTGCTGCTCTGTGCAGATGTTCTGTTTGGCTTCACTTTGCTCTTTTATCTACCAAATAATCCAACTCACCTCACTCTCCTTCAGAGTTCTGCATTTATGTGCACCCAGGGTTAACACTGTAGCCAAACTCAGCCCATGTCTTTAACTTCTCCTAAAACTTAGACAACTCAGTTCTTTGGTTGTCTTTCTGCCACGTCTTTTATGAAGCTGTCCCTGATTTCCCACACTACCTTGGACCAACTTGTGTCTGAAACCAGATTCATACTCAGCCTCTTGAAAAAGAAGAATACACATGCACACACACACACAAATCAACCTAATCCACATCTAATTCTAAGGAGCTGATGGCTACTTGAGGAATGATTCCGCTTATAAATGAGAATATATGAAATACCCTACTGAGAAGAGAGGGTTACTCAGTATGTCTGCAGCTTTGTGCAATGCTCAGGGATTCTGAAGTATTTCTATCTTTTGACAGTTTAAGAAAGACCAGATTGAATGCCTTTAACTCTCACCTTCCTCCCAAAACAGAGGCCTGTTTTTCCCATGCCTTCTATTCGAGCCTCATCACCTATTGCAAACCCCACAGGGAGAAACAAGAAATAGGGATTCTCCTTTAGCTGTAGTTTTCATGTCCTATAGGTGGTACTTGTCAACATTACTTCACTGCAAACTTCTTGCTGGATCCTGATCTGATGGTCCACATTATTTCCTAGCTCTGCCTTATTGTAGGAACATTAATAAAGAAGGTGGCAGAGGTTCTTAAAATAAGAAAAGGGAACAATCTCCAAGAGTTTTATATCTGCATTTTGAGGTGCCTGACAAAAGTTTGCAAGCACAGTTTGCCTGTGAACAGCACACTACCCACCACGTCTGAAGGTGCCAAAAAAGCAAATCTTGGAAAGCACACAGGGGAAGGACTGAGCTGAAAAAGAGCCAGTTCAGTGTCTATCTGCTCACAACAACTAACAAGCACATAATGAGTCTTGCACTCTTCTTTCCTCATCTTCACTCTGTGGCCACTCTCCAAAGAGAGGGCAGTGTGATGAGCCAGGGGAAAGCAAAGCAAAACACCCCTCCTTCAAGATCTCATTAACTGGGAAGCTAATAAGTGCACTGAAGCTTTTACTCCTGAAGCTGAAACAGGAAAATTTAAGAGGAGGAAAAAAAACCAAAAAACCAACTTTTCAAGTGTCAGAATTTTTTACTTCTCATTTTTAACGGTGCTTCAGTACATTTTTAATAGCTGATCCTCCACATGAAACCCTCGGGAGCAAGGTTTAGGGAGCCAGAACTTACTGGAGTGCTTACATCCGCATTTTGAAACCCAAACCCTTTCCACAGAAAATCAGGTGATTGAAAAACTGTATGAAGTGACTCCCCCATTAGTGACTTCTAATAATCTGGAAGCTTATTAGCTACTTTTTGACTTTTGAGCCATTAAGGTTTACTGCCTTCACTCTCATTTCCTCTTCCTCTGGGCCAAAAATCTTCCTTAGTTTTCCTGCCCCAACCTTCTCAGAACTTCACCCTTCCTCTCTGCAGTGGAGGGGAGGAAGGCAAGGAGTCAAGGAGCTCTTTTATACAGCAGCTAGAGGGGGTCAGAGATTTAATTTTACCCAGAGGACAGATGATTTTAAAAAAAACCCCCAAAAACCAACCACCCAGAAACAACAAGTGAGATTCGAGGCTTTGTCCTTTTTTCAGGAACAAGAACTGAGTCAAATGTCTGTGATCTGTGATCGTGACCATGGGATCCTCCCACCTTCAGAAAAACAAAGCATCTGAACACAATGGTAAAGTTTTACACAGGTTACAGTTAGCAAAAGGGTCTTTCTTTTATGCAAAAGGCAAAATAATCCTAAGGAAAGTAGAAGCCTGATTAATTTTTCAAGTCATCCCCTTTATTAAATAAATACAGGGCAGACTTAATGGCTTCTGTTGAAATTCAGCAAAACAGCCTACACATTTTGGAACTTCCCTTTTAATTTCCATTGGGGGTGATTTTTTTCTCTTTCAAACTAATCTTTTTCATTTTTTGAAGAATTGATAATCAAAGACCATAATTCCTCACTTACTATATGTTTATTTGCTTTCAGATTCTTAAGACCAATGTACTTATGTCTAAAAATAATCACAAGTGCTACTAAAAGTGCACATAAATTTGAGTCAGCCTAGCAAAGCAATGCTCCTAAACAATACTCAATGTTTATGAGCAATCCTACCACAACAGATGTGATAAAGAATTAATTATTGCTTGTACTGTCTTAGAACTTCAGATCACTACAGAGAGTTGACCCAAATCATCTGCACAAGACCCTGGGGTACTCAGGATCCCACTTTTCAGAAAGTCTCTCCACTCCAGGCTGTGTGGTAGCACTTAGCCAAAGTTAAGAAAGACTTCATTTGCCTAAGCTGGAGCCTAGTAGGCATTGTTTATTTTTGTCTGCTAAAAGTGCCTCTGTTACTTAGAAATCTGATATTTAACTGGGAGCTCAGGCCAACACCTCTCAGTTTCAAGGGGAGAGAAGGGCTGGGGTACCCTTCAAACCATGTCCTAGAGATATCAGGCTGAATTTCTTTTTAATTTTCCAGTTAATGTTTAAACATTTTTAAACTAACAGGGAAAGAGGCATTTTTAAGATGATTGAATTCCTTTCATTTTCTTGAGGGAAACTAAAGACACCTAAACACACCCATGAAATTTGGGGTCCAGATATCTGCCTTTAGATAGCTGTAAAAACATTTGGCATAAAGATGCTGATCACACAACAAGACAGTTCTAAAGGAGAAACTGAAACTCAGGGATGCCCCCAGCTCTTTATCCCTTAAATTTCTTTGTAAAACAGAGAGAAAAGTGCTCCAGATCACCACAGTCCCTTGCCCAGCATGCCAGGAGCGTGGTTGGGATTGCAATTACTGCCAACCATGCAACTGCCCAAGCAATGACATCATCACTGTCATGGAAACCCAGTGGTTTTGTCACAGGGAACTGAAACCTGGTGCCTGGGACACAACAGTGAGAGCTCGAGTTCCCATTCCAGACTTCCCATTCCAGAGTTCCCATTCCAAAAGCAACATGTGCCTCTGGCTCGGCTCCCTGTCTGTCCTGTGGCCACAAAGGTCACTGCTGGAGGGGGAGTCTCCTCTGTTCCCCTGGGGAGTCTCCTCTGTTCCCCTTAAGCCAGACAGTGTCTGAAGCTTGGTTTTGAAGCGTCTGAAGAAAAGTTTTACTTTCTCTTGTGCTCTTTCTGATTTTCACTTCGGGTCACTTTCCTTTCAGCAGCAGAAGAGGCAAGAGGATTCACCCTGGCTGATGGAGTCAGCTGCTGACAATACATTACACTTAAAATTCCTTTTAATATTCTGCTTAGACACACTGTAAAAGAAGAATGGATATCCCGAATAATTAAAATATGTTTAATTTGCATGGAGCTCAGGGCATTGTTCTGACATCAAACATCACTGTCAGCCATATGTGGAATTTCAACTGCCAAGTGCTTCATTTATGTGAAAATTAGCTTAAGTGTACAAAGAATGAAAAATTTATGATTATTTCACATTTTAATAAATGCAGTGCTATGCATTAATTTAGACTTCTAAAACAATTTTGACAGTGACAAGGGAATCCTTCACAGACTAAGTGCTGCAGCGCGCCGTGTTTCACATGTCCTGCGGAATTCTGCGGCGGAGTGTTAAGGCAGTTAGATTTTTATGTTTTTAAACAAAGATATTATATGACTGTATCACTTAAAATACTGCTTCGCTCTTCCCATGAGACGGGCACAGAACCCATCAGTAGCTTTCAGACAGATCGGCATCTCAAATTACACAAAAATGTTTGCAGTGAGGAAGGAAAAAGTGCTCATATTACATTACAGGAGCTGGCAACTTTCCCCAGACTTTTGTTGTACAGGAAAAAATCACTTGGGTGGTGACAGGATCTTCCACAAGGTGCTAAAATCTGGCACCAGTGCATTGTTTTTCACGAGCATCTTCTGTTCTTCACAGTAAAACATGAAGCTGCACCACGTCTCACTCCTTATAGGGGATTTCTCATGGGGATTTCATGGAGGATTTCTCCAGGCCTAAATGGAAATCCCACAATGTTTTTGGGTCTGGGGTACCCCAGACTAAGAGAGTCTGGCAACACCTCACAAACTGCTCCTTCTCTTGGTCCAGCCAGAGGTCCCCTTCAAATGGCACTTTTCATCTAATGATCAACTTTGCCTTTTACATGACAAAATTAATAAAGCACTTCTGTAAACATGGAATCATAGGATCATGGACTAGTTTGGTTTGGAAGGGACCATTAAAGGTCATCTGGTCCAGCCCCCTGCAAAGAGCATCTTCAACCAACATCTGAAATTCTGTGCAACCACCCTGAACTCAAAATATAACTGACACAAGGAAAGCAGAGGATTTTAGCCATTGTCAGCCCACGTAAGTCTGACTTTTGTGCTTTGTAAGATCTGGCATTTACAGACATGTTAAACACAGTACATTCCTCTCTCTGCATGTATTGCAGGCTCAAAATCTACATTAAAAGAAGGTTATTAACACCATCCTGCCAGAGTTCAGAAAAGAGACCAAAACCAACTTCATTCTGCCATTTCCTAAGGTGGGGCTCTTTGAACAAATCTCTTTGGTGTATTTCCATTTCTTCTTTTCTTTCTTTCTTCTTTTTTTTTTTTTTAAAGAAAGCAAACTTATAAAAATGGAAATTCTATCACATAGCCTCACCTTGAGCACAGATGAATTATAAACAGAGTTTGATCCTTCAGATCCACCTAGAGCTCTCAGCATGCGAGCTTATCTAGTAACCAAAAGCAGCAAAAAAGCCTTCATCCTATCTGAGAATCAGCTCTGAAAGGAGATGAGATCAGACACATGCTTTGCTATTGGCTTTCATGGCTGTTTCCTGACAGCAAAATAGTACTAAGAATAAAGAACCTTAAGACCCATTCCAGCTGCTTTAAACAGGTGTGATCTGGCAGGCACAGCTACTTCTGTAAACTCTGAATCGTGAGTCAAAATCTCCACTTCAGGGTCTGGTTACTCCTGGCTTTTGTTGTCCAAATGCAGATCTTATTCCTTGTTGCAATAACACCAAGAGCAGGACTAACCTCTGCTAGGACAGGAGTAAACTTTTGCCCTCTATCTCTTTGGAATAAGAAAGCTTGGCCTGGCACAGGGAGGGAAAATCTCCTTGCTGGGTATGGAAGGAGCAAGTGCTGTAAATGCTTATATTGCATTTTGAAGGAACATGACCAGCATGTGGCCTTTTGGGTCAGTGTGGGAATGGCCACTCTGTGGATGGGAGCAGAGCCCAGGACACTGCTGGAGTGCCCCAGTGTCTCATAGTTTGGTGGTTTAGATGCCACCAGCCAAGCCCAGACTGTCACTTCTGGGCTGGGTGGGCAGGCATAGGCTGATGTAGTGACGTGCCACGGGCCAGCTGCTCTCTCAGAGGGGTCTGCATGGAAACAGGAGGAAATGGAGGGAGGAAGGAGTTTTTTTGTGTCCTTGGCTTTGCAGAGAGAGCTGGTGAATGCTGTGGGAAGATCTCTTTGAGGGAAAACCTTCACAGGACTTTGTGGATCCCAAATTACTGAGAGGACTGGCAGCTCTGCTGCCTCTGTGTGATGCACTCAGCCTCAGCCTTAGAAATGTTTCTAGAACCACTTTTGGTCTGAGGCTGAGGTGAATCCCTTCCCCTGCTCTGCAGCTTGTCCTGTGACCACTGCAAGAAGTCACTGGAGGCAGAGCTGGGTGCTCACAGTGTTCCCTGCCAGCCTGGCACCACACAGGGACCAAGGAAATGCCACCTGCCTTGCTTGGCCCTCCCTGCCACTGCTCTAATGCCTCTACAGCCCTCAGGCTAAGAGTTTGCACTCATTCACTTAAGTGTCTGTCAACGAAAATGAAGATGCAAACAAGAAAATCAATGTTTGGGTTTTTTTTTTAAAACAAGTTATTTTACTGACATTTATGCTGCAAGGAGATGTTTGTTATCACTGGCCTACCAGGGCAGGGGAAATATGGGTTCAAAAAAAGCCCCCCTGGAATGCAAACATCTCCATGGGCTTTACACTGGATAGTAGATATAACTTACATAATCACCTCAAGTGGGATTTCAAAAGTATTCTGCTCTACTCTTATTGCATTTCCACCACAAATTGAAGATAATTTTAAGCACTGATTTGAATGGAGATATTTACGAGCCTTAATATTTCTCCAACATTTTTTACTAAGCTCTTGTGCAGTCTGTAAGTCAGATGAGAGTGGTATTTGCATATTTGTAAAATAGCATGTGGATCATTGTTATCTGGAGAATACAACTGGAAACTGCCATCAGAAATTAGGGGAAAATCTAGAAGTATGCATTTAGAAGCAGGTGAGGGGCTGGTCCTTTATTTGGCTATCAATTTGTGTAGGATACAACTGTCTGAATTTGTTGGGGGAAAAATTTCTTGTGATTCGAGGACCACAGTGGGATGTATTCAGCCAGATGAAATCGAGATCATTCTGGTGTTAAATATTTGCTGGAGGAGGTTAGGCCTTCAACCTAATACCAGCAGGCTGCCCCAAGGAATTCTTCCTGACTGCAGAATATTTTGTCAAAAGAACTATCATCACATGCAATTTTCAAACCAGTAACACTGAACCAGAGGATTGCAGCTGGGGAGAAGGAAAAGGCAGCGAAAAGGCAGCAAAAAAACAGAAGAAAAAGGGAGTTTGCACCAGCCAGGAGACCAAGGCAGCAGCCAAGAGGGATTATAAACCTTTTGTTTATATCAGGGGTGACCAAACCTGAGCTTTTCCTCCCCATTTTGCAGCACCAAGGCAAGCCAGACACACACAATGTTACCTCCATGGTTTGAACAGTCTGAAGGATGGACATGGGAATATCAGCAATGAAACACCCTCCAAGGAGGTTGCAGATGCTGGGGGAGGAGATGGAGCTGAAGATGGCCACGGGCTGAGGGAGCAGAAGGGACAAAATAGGATCGGGACAGATTGGAACTTTACAAGTGAGACTCTTACATTAAATGAAAATGAACCGAAAACTTGACAGTCACCTGTCAGATGCCAAAACAGCAATTGTCTCTTCCCCCCATCCAATTACATGGCCCCACACAGTGCTCCAGAGCAGTAAAAATGTTAGAGAGTTTTGTGTGCAAACAATGCTGCTGAATTATGATGATCATATTGTGGGTCAGGGCTTCTGCACTAGCCCAAGGCCACAGTCCAAGAAGACTTAAGAATTCAAAAATCATTAGATGTAAACTGCTCAGAAGCAATAAAAAGGGAGCCATGACTCAGGTTGGTCACCACATTTTCAGTGAGCATACACGTGCCTGAATACACATATATTATATATCTACAGCTACAAATCCACCAGATGCAGAATACCTGGAGGAATCCAGGGAGGCTGTAGAACCCATGGTGATACAGAACATTCAGCCAAGCCCTACAGAGAAACATTAAATTTGGAAAAGACTTCCAGGATTACCAACCCCAACCTTTGACTGAAAACCACCATGAACAGACCAGCTTGGTGAGGTTGTCTGGACAACTCCCATGTGCCAATCTCCCCACAAGGGACAGGCAGAGGGACACACAGCACAGTTGCACCACGTTCACTACCTGGCAGACCAGCTCAGACCTATTTAAGTTTCTACCCAGGGTCTGTCTCACCCCCAGCAGGTCTTTTCCTGTGTGTGCAAACAAAGCCATGTCTGCACTGGGGGAATCCTTGGTGTCCCCAAGGTCCTGCTGCGGTGACAAAGCTGGGCTTGTGCCCCTGATCCTCCAAGCAGGAGGCAGAGGATGAACTCAGCCACTGGAAAACGGATGTTGAACACATCCTTCCCACACCTCCTGCCAGCTGCTTGCAGCAGGGGCTGGCAGGGGATTTGCAGCCAGCTGCTAACCTTGGTGGGAGGTGCAGAGCCACAAAAGCAGGTAGATGGAACAGGAAGAATCTGTCAAGGACTTCAGAGAACAAAAAGAAAAAGAAAAAGAAAAAGAAAAAGAAAAAGAAAAAGAAAAAGAAAAAGAAAAAATTAAATAGAAAAAGGGGTTGGGGGATAATTACAAAACAAGTATTTTTAATGGTTGCTGGCAGAAACCCCAACCCTTGTATTTAAATGGCTTTTTTAATTAAAAAACAGCAGGCTATGAATGCTAATCTCTCTGAGCAGAAAGCTCCTGATGGTTTGCCTGTTTCCAAAAGACTAAATCAATCAGCAAGAAGGCTAACCCCATCTTGGGAACAGTCATTTCAGAAGGGCCTCAACTTTCAGAGACTACATATGCTGCACTCCTGAACACACAGAGCAAGGTGTAAACTAACACCAAAATTGCAACATTCACAAAACATGTCCAATAGTGTTTTAACTTTTTTATTTTTTTTTCCTAGATCTGATCTGTCTTTCCCTGTTACTTCAGAATGGTTTGTTTTTTGTTTTTTTTTCTAGCTAAAATATCAGTGGAGGCCTGCCAGGCTACAATGTGCAGTTTGAGTCCCTAAGTGCTTGGGTAGGGAATATTCCAATTGCTCCACACTTTTTCCTATGTAAACTTTTTAACTTGCAAATCAGAAAGCAATGTTGTATGACACACTTGGGTTTTTCTTAGAATCTCAGCAGACATGCAGAGAAAAAAAACAGTGTATTACCAGCAGAGAGAGTGAAAGGAGAAGAGAAAAAAGAGAGAGAGAAAGAGAGAGAGAGAGAGAAGGATGTCAACCATGTAGTACAAAAATAAATTGTTAGCAATTTTTTATGAACTGAGTTTTCCCAAATGTAAAGCAATTTAACAATTTTGTGCCATTGCAATTCACAGGATCTGTGGGTAGAGGGATTTTAAAGGAAAATCCAGCCCTATTTTATTCTATGTCAAGAATTACATGTCATTTTGTTTCTTTCCCACATTTTATATTTGTATAAAGTGTGAGAGAAAGGAAGCCTCACTGGGGAAAGCCACTAGCAGGAAACAGCAGAAGAAAATCCTGGTGCTGCAGAGCAATGTTGGAGAAATATTAAGGCTTCCTAACCTGGCACTGCCATGCAGTTTGCCAAAAAAAAAAAAAAAAATCCAAATATTATGTATTTGCATTTAAGTTAAGCCAGTCTGCTGGTCTCATGATGGACAGAGATGCTCAAGGAACCTTTTGTGCCAAGTTGTTGCACAGGAAGAGGAGATAAAGAGGTCCAACATTGACGCGGACATCTCTTCTGGCCTCTGGCTGCATCAGGAGCCATGGCTTCTGTAAGGTTCCTCCAAAGGCAGGGGGAGTTTACTTTCCACTGAGGCTGTCACTGAGACAAGGGAAAAGCCTCAAAGATATCCCCAGTCACCCTGTGTGACCACACTGGATGCGCCTGGATGCTTCGTACAGCTCGTGTCATAACTGTGAGGAGCCCTGTAAGACTCAGTGATGAAAGAAGCTTTGCAGAGGTGCTAGAGGTGCTATTCAAATTACTGCCTGGGTGCCCTTTCCTTAAATCAGGCTAAGCTTTCACTAGGATCGAGGTAGGGAACAGCTCCAAGGAATTTCTCTGCAAATTCATTTTGCAGGATGCTGATTTTCTCATTATGAGAGAACACAAATCCATTTGACAAGAAATGTTCTCGTTCCATTCTCATTTTGTTTCACAACCTATGGCCTAAACCTCAGGTGAATTTTCAAATAAGCCAGAGCTCATCCTTGCAAAGGAACCTCTGTAGGAAGCAAACACAGAGGGCACGTTGGCATCTTTTGTGTTATTGCCCAGTGCAGCAAGAGAGCACAGGATCAACTTGACAGAAGTGATGTGTGTCCCTCATTCTGTGTGCGAAAAACAAAAAATATTTTTGCAGATTTCTGTGAATTGTGTCACACAGCCTTGGCCAAGTTGTTCTTTCCCCCCCTTTCTCAGATGGGGGAACCTGAGGGCTGGCTGATGGGAAAGCAGGCCTGTGGAAACTACCAAAGTGATTTGGGAGCTAGATCAAACGAAATCTCCTGTACTTCAAGAACTAGACCTCTATGTGCTCCAAAACTAATAAACTGATGTTTCATGCGGGGATGGCTGACTTCATACATTTTGCATTCAAGTGTCACACTGACACTTGCCATTCTCGGCACTGAGGAGCTAAATTTATCACTGTCTTCTTTAATATGCCCTAGGAAAGACAGAATTGGAGATGTCCTCCTGCCCGGGTTGCAGCAGCTCCCCGTTGTTAATCCAGCCACGGAACAGCCACACCAGAAATGCCTTCCAGCCTGATTTGCTCTCTCCATTGAACAGCAGCATGTGGATCAAACCAGCCCCAGCAGCTTGCTGTACACCTGCTTCTCAAGTGCAACGAAGCAGAAGAAAACTACTCTGACAATTTGAAAGGGGACTACAACCAATTTAGAAGGAAATGATTGCACAGAGTCCAACCCGGTGCCTCGAACGGCGTCACGGAGCAATCCTTCATCACTTAATGTGCTGGGCCTGTCACTCTGCTGATTTCAAATGAGTTTAGGTAAAACCAGTTCCACAGCCATGATTCACTTTAAAACACTTCCACTGCAAGGCAACACTCTGCATCGCTGGTACTTTTATACTTTCAAAGAGTATTTCTACCATGCTTTTTATTTCTTGAAACAGACTTGCATAGATAAAATACAGGGCAAATGCAGCACCTTTGATGATTAATAATCTCATTTCCTTGTGGGAAACAGGAAAAGCTCTGGGATGGATGTAACCCCCAGTTTGTTTATCATATCTAGACCTAGTTCTCCACCTATGACAGATCTATGCTAGTTAGGTATGGAGTAAACAACGTTGGAAGCTATACTTAGCTAAAACTGATCCTTAAACCTCTGGATTTTCAGATGAGAGTCACATTTTTGTTTGGTTCAACGCTGTTGACCTAAACATTACTTGCTGCCATGGAACTGCATTAAGTATTCATTGACTTTCAGACCCAAACTACAGTTCAGCATTTTCTTAGGTACTTCAGAAAGAAGGTTGTAGCATTTCATCCTGGAGTCTCTAATGCCATCCACAATTAATTTCTATGCCAAGAATCAAGTCACTCCATGTCCCTCTGTGCTCCAGGAGTCTGCAGGGACTGTCAGAGCAAACCTCTCAGGACACTGCTGGAGAAATCCCAGGAAGTCAGTGGAAAGCCAAGCTGAGCTCTATTGCTTTTGGGATAGCATAAACACTGCACTGGATAAAACAGCCACAAAGCAACAAAAAAAAAAAAAAAAAAA
>VXBB01017800.1:121308-154697 GCA_013399915.1 Illadopsis cleaveri | reverse complement strand
TCACAGCACAGCAGATGTACACATATACACATATACCCCCTTTTGAGTGTCACTGCCAGAGAAATATCTCATTGCTAATGGGAGATTAGGGGCTGTGTTGCCACCTCAAGGTCTCAGGTGCAGGAAACTGAGGGTGAGGACTCTGGAATGATGTTTTGGATGTTTGTTTCAGGCACTCATCCTAAGGGACCATCAAGGGTACCATGTCTGCAGCCACTGTTCCTGGCCCTGGAGAATATCTGTAACTCCCTTCACCCTGAGACTGGAAATTGGAGAGGGAAAAAAGATTTTTCAGCTGCAACTTTTCTTAAATTATGAAGCCAAGTCAGAATCCTTCACTTGCTTTTGTGCTATATACGCTCTATTAAAATTAGCAATACCTGATTTTGGAAGCAAAAAAAATTAACAGATCACAATGTAATACTATCTTGCACTTCACAATTGAAAAGTTCTTGCAAGAGTGAATAAAATTTCAGGCAGTACAAGAAGTTAACATTATCCTGTACATTTACTGAAGAAAAACATTCAAATAACTGAACTAATGTTACCCTGTTAAATGGCAAGAAAATCACATGAGTTTCTAAAGCAGAGCTCCCTCCCAAAAGCAGTGAAAACTGCCTGGTTCAACATTACTGATTTGGGTGAGCAACTTGGGTTTGACTGGTGCTCATCATTTTTTTTCACTGCAAAGTGGAGTTGTTACTGACCCTCCAGGCTGAACTGGAAAAATCATTCTGTATTGCAGTCTTGTCAGTCCAGAAAGTATCAAGACCTGAGCTTGAGAAACTTCATTCTTAACCTGAGATATGGAAGAAAACTCTACTGCTGGTGAGAGATCTGAAAGATGGATTAGGAAGAATTTTGCTTTTGGTTTGATGTTCAAATTAGATTACTAATTCACAGAGTCCTTTTACTGTTTAATAAATTCAGATGAAAAGGAAAGATACAAATTCTCACAGTTCTCTTGCTACTTAATACATTCAGATGAAAAGGAAAGATAGAGCATAATCAACATGTGTTAATTTATGCAGATCTTTCCCTAGCTCCATGTTTTAAAATGTCTCTTTTAGATAAAAGGCCAATAATACTCAGCATTTTTCATCTTCAAAGTGCTTTGAAAATATTAACTAGCAAATTGGCACGGCACAACCATCAGGGTCCATAAAGATTAGCATCCCTGTTTAAAGAGCAGTTCCAGGCAGAAAGGTTACAGGATTTCCTCACTAACCAGAAGCCTATGCCAAGGAGAGGTGCTAATTAGCAAATTCATAACTGGAGGTGCAGCACTTGGATTACACCCCGTGCTCTAAGTCACTCGGCACAGGTGATGCGTGTGCTAAATCTCGATAACACCACACTACTTGAAACTTAAAAGATGCTAAAAACCAGGCATCCTGTAGAAAAAAGGTGCACTGGGGGGGAGTGTTCCAGCAGTGCATCATTTTGTTCAGGAGCAGTGCTACGAGGTGAGAGAGACTGTCACTAAGTGGGGGCTGAATGCAGCTCTTACACTGGATCCAGCATCCTGCACAGGGCTGCTGTCAGCTGCTTGGAGCTGTCCATTCCCTGCTGCCACACTTCATGGGGATGAGATCCAGGAAGGGCACCCCGCACTGCCCTGAGCGCGGGGCTCGGGCAGCACACCCAGGTGAAGCTCAGCACACCCAGGTGAAGCCTTCATGTGCCCAGCACACCCAGGTGAAGCCCTCAGTGTGCTCAGCATATCACGGTGAAGCCTCAATAGGCTCAGCACATCCAGGTGAATCCTCAATGTGCTCAGCAAGGCCAGGTGAAGCTCAGCACACCCAGGTGAAGCTCAGCACGCCCAGGTGAAGCCCTCAATAGGCTCAGCATACCCAGGTGAAGCTCAGCACATCCAGGTGAAGCCCCAGTGTGCTCAGCACAGCCAGGGGAAGCCTCGAGGTGCTCAGCACATCCAGGTGAAGCCCCAGTGTGCTCAGCACAGCCAGGTGAAGTCTCGATGTGCTCAGCACAGCCAGGGGAAGCCTCGAGGTGCTCAGCACAGCCAGGGGAAGCCCTCAATAGGCTCAGCACAGCCAGGGGAAGCTCAGCACACCCAGGTGTAGCCCTGGATGCGCTCAGCGAGAGCCTGTCAGCACACCTAGCTCCGCTGTGCTCCCTCACAGCCCTCCCAGAGCACAGCTGATAAACAGACCCAGATCTTCTGATCAGTGCCAAGGGCTGCCTTGGCAGATGCCTGTCTCTCACAGAGGGCATAAACACATTGCAGAGAGGAGTTGCAGCAGTTTGTTTACAAAGGAAAAACGCTTTCCAGCTCTCCCACTGGCAGGTCCTTCCTGTCGCTGTGGCTCAGCCTGAGCCAAGCCACTGGAAAAACTTTCACTATGAGCAGTTTCAACACTTCTCCTTTCAAGTTCATTATTTCCTTCCTGTTCATTATTTTCTGTCTGTAAAATAAAAGCACTTTCCTGAAGATCATCAGTAAGGAAGCAGGGAAAGGGGTGCACAAAGATGGGTGTGCATTAGATTCACCTCAGCTGCTAAGGGTAGGGAGTGTGAGAACTGGGAATACCCCACAGAAAGGCAAAGTAACAAAGACCCACAAGAGCAGGTCAAGGTGAAAATCATAATGACAGAAGGATTTATGCAAGGATGTAAGCCACAGCTATAGAGAAACCTTCTTTTTGTGTCTTTTTATTTTCTTTCCTTTTTAAAATTGGACAGCACAAGGGAAAGCAATGAACTCTAGGTGAAAAAAAAAACAAAAAACAAAAAACAAAACTGAAAACATTCCCAGGCTGTAAGTGGGACATGTGCAGCATCAAATCTTTCTGTAACATCAGCAAGGGCTCTGTGAATTCATGCAGTGCCTGGTTTTTTTTAGACACAGGGTGTTGTTGTGAGTTGTTTTGGGGAGTGCCCCTGGCAGCAGCAGACCTGTAATGGCACTTTCTCCAGTCATTCATAACAAGGCTCAGTTATGCAAGGGAAGGCAGCGGCATCGCGATGGGCTGCGGGCCAGGAGGTGAAATGCCACAGCAAAGTTCTAGCCCAGGGCCTCTAAGACAAACAGCAGAGTGAGAAAGATGAGTTCACCAGAGTTCAGTGCTCGGCCAGGCCGGCTGGGCCTGCCCTTCCCACAGCATCAAACACCGGGGTCAGGCCTCCCCTTTCAGAGCCTCTCCAAACTCTCAGGAGATCTCTGAGAGCTGTGCCAGTGGTTTGGCTGGCACTGCTGGCACCAACACTGAGGGCTTTGATCCCAGATATCCCTGTCCCTTCCTGGCAGAGGAGCTTCCTTCCTCTGCCTCTCGGGCCCTGTCTCACAAGCAGATGCAAAACCTCTGCAGGAGGTGTTTTCTCAGCCCCCAGCTCACCAGGATCCGGGAGAAGGGATGGGATTCCCTTCTGTCACAGTGCTCCACCCCACAGCTACACCTTCACGCCTCCCATGCCTCATCTGCCTCTCAACCTTTCTGACAGAAGGAAGGCAGACACCATATCCAAGTAGTGGGGTTCTGAAAGAGCTCAGGACTGAATCAAAGGCTGAATGTCATGGCTCAGCACTATCTGTAATTATAACTGTATAATATGATATTACTATCTGTAATTATAACTGCTTCTCGCTGCATCTCTGAGAGTAAAATGCTCATCTGTTACAAAAAAACGGACCCACCACCAAACATTTAAATACTTTCTGAATACAGTGCCTGGCTTACAACACGCTTTATCAGAGGTCTGGGCTATCAAAAGAAGGTTACATACTCCGTGGGAAAAGTAATATCCGCTGTAGCTTTTAAATATTTTGGCTTTTTTTATTACAAATTTGTACAACAAAAGCCTTACGCTGTTGTCATATACAAAAGAGATAACAAATGGCAAATACAAAGCAGATAAAAAATGCAAAGACGTGGGAATCTGTCAGCTATTAATATCAAAAGGCCACACAGAGAATGAAAGGCAAAAAAGTTTTTCTCTACAGGAGCAAACCACGTTAACTGTGTTTTCCAAGCAGCAGCTGGGCGGGCAGCCATTCCTACAGAACTGTGCAGGACAGAGTGTTATCTCAGCTGATGGCTGGGAAAAGTGACACCAGAGCCAGCACAGTGTCGAGGAAAGTCATGTCCACTCCCACAGCTGATAACAGGGGAGCCACTACTCCCCACATCAGGAAAATCTGCACCAGCTCACAGCACCAGAGTGAAAACCATCATCCTGAAAGATGTGAGCAGCAGCAGGGCAAAGCTGGCAGCCACAGAGCAGTCAGAGCCACTGCCCCCTTCCTCCTCCACTCCCTCCCTGCTCCGGATCTGGCTGCAGCTGACCCCAGGGAGGCAGAGGGAGGTAGAACTGGGCAGCATCTCCCCTCCTTGGGAGGCATGTCCCAGCTTCCACAAGTCTCTTTTGGCTTCGTAAACTCTAAGCTGGTGCAGCAACTTTGAATAGTTCACTGATTTCAGTGCTGTGAAATCCACACACCCATTGTCAGATGGCATTAGGCTGATCTGCTTCTGACTCCTGACATTTGCTCTCGTAAATGCAAAGGCAGAAGTGTCTGTCTCTGGCGATTCCAGACATGCAGAAAAACAGAAATCTCCACAAACTGCAGTAACTGAAGGTTCATGGGGATTTTTTAGTCTTACAGTAGGGGAAAACTTTGGGCAGAATGGAAGTTTGTTGGGAAAAAAAACCTTTAAACCTGGGCCTAGTGCTTTAATTTCTAATAATAAAAATAATACTACTAAAAAACCCAACCCAAAACCAATCTGGCAACAAAAAGAAATTTTCTTTTACTTAGCATTTCAGGGAGGGTAGAAGAGTGATGTATACTATAGAACAGATTTTTCCAGTGGACAGGAAACTACATTGGGAGGAAGGAGGAATAGGATTCATAGCTCTGGAAGCAACCAAGGCAATGAGTTTAAGAAACCTTTGCCATACAACTTCTTCATTTCCAGGTCCCTGGTGAAAGGAAGGCAAGTGCTCTTCTGAAAGGGTTTTGTGAGCTGTGAGCACACAAGCACAGAATAAGTATCAGTTTTAGATTATTTTACAGGAAGATAATTTCCCCCCTTCATTCAGAAAGATACTACTTCCTTTTTTTCTTTTTTTTTTTTTCCCTCATTTCACAGCTAAGCTGGATTTGGAGCTTGAAATTACCCTTCTTTTCTCATNATTTCCCCCCTTCCATTCAAAAAATTCCTCTTTCTTTTTTTTTTTTTTTTTTTTTCCCTCATTTCACAGCTAAGCTGGATTTGGAGCTTGAAATTACCCTTCTTTTCTCATTAAAAAAAAAATCTGATGAGGCCATAAAAAATCAGACTGCATCAGGCATCTATGAAAAACATTTCCTACCTTTTGTTCATCTCTATTCCTGTGTAAAGTACTTATGTTTTCACACTTCAGGCTCCTTTAAAAGGTAAATTACTTTTGACAACTTATGCTTCTTTTTATTAGGGAAAAGACTGATGTCTGCTTGTTTTACATCACTATCATGGATGATTTGGAGACCTCTAAAGATAGAAAATGAGATTATGTTTGTTGGGTTTTATTTCCCTAAACTGATACTAAACTTTCCTTCCTTTGGCCTGTTGTACTGGCTTGCACATGACACCATTTCATTTGCATTGCAGCCAATCATAACACTACCAGTGTCATGTCAGGTAGAACAATGTTGGACAAACTCACAAAAATAGAGGTGGTTTGGATTTTCAACCACTGGCAATGGCATCAAGCTTGAGAAGATGTCATTTTTTTAGGACAGCACTTGTGTTTGTCACAGCTGCCGTGAAAAGAGCTGGGCATTGGAAAGCTCTCAGCAGAACTATCTATTGACATAGGCTTATCCAAACGGATATTTCACCAGTTCCCATCTTTCTGCTGGGAAAGTTGAAGAGGAATATCTTTGTATTTGGATAGAGAGTTTGCTCAGCAAGTTTGCTCAGCTTGTTAAGGCACTGAAAGGGGAAGTACACAACAAAACGTGCTCCCATGCAGCAATGTGAGTTTTGTGGGCAGAAAGGAGGAAGGGACAATAACACTGGAGAAGACTCAAACTAGAAGCATGGGCCATTGCATTCAGAGTCCAAATATTTGGCATTTACAGAGCAATAATTGACCTGTGAACAGGACACTATTTGGAAATTCAGAAGGGCTGTGTACAACATGTCAGTCACAGATGAGTCAAGCAGTACAATATCTGGAGAAATGAAATATAGAAGCTCATGGCTTTGGGAACCAACATAAAGGGAACATTTTTTTCAAAATGTTTTGCTTGACACTGCTTCCCTGCAACAGAGGTGAATTCTACATGAGGTATTTGTCATCCTTAGTCACCAATGTAAAGTTCAATCAGGACACTGCAGCCACACAACTCCAGCAACTACAGCTTAGGGTGTCCTTTGCTACCATGAGCATCCCAGCACCCAGCAGTACATCACAGGAAGGTTTGTTTCATCTCCCAGGGCACCTGGGGGGAAACTGAGCATGTGCCCATAGTGTTCACACTTGGGCCACTCCTCCCAAACCATTTCCTGCAGTCAGGCCTGCATCAGCTTGGTTTCACTGACAGCTATCCCTTTCTCTCTGTCTCTCCAGAGAGTGACATTTTAATTGTGAGTGCCCTTTTTTTGGCCCATCAGCTCCCAGTCTCAGCTAAACAGCTGGGTAGCTTTGGCTGGAGTCCAGAATTAACATAAGTTGTTTTTAACCTCTCCATGCAAAGGTCTTTCACATGGCTTCCCTGTGTGACCTCTGGGCACAGGGGTCTGCTATTAAAAAACACCACCACGTGCAAACCACCAGCACCCTGAGACAGCTGTGCAGAGCCTGGGCCATGGCCTGGTCCTGGGTGGCATCTGGGCACTGTCATGGAGCAGAATATTATTCTCACCACCTCTGAGCCTAATACATCCTAGTACAGCACCAGAAACAGCTCCAAAGGACCCCCCTGGGGTATTTAAATCCCATTCAAGTTTTAGTTTTTTTCTGTTTAGCATCCAAACCCTCTTCCAGTGTCAGACAATCAGGTTTCCTGTTTAAAGGGGGACTGCACTGCATCCTGCCCTCTGTCCAAGGCAGGCAGGGCTGCTGCAGGGCCAGGGGAAGGTTTTGAACTTCACTATTTAAGAGCTTGGCCATGATTATCAAACAGAAGCTGCCAATGATCAGTGGCTCCTCTGCTCAGCAGCAGCAAATCCCAACTCTGGAGTGCTCAGGCACAGCTGTGCCCGAGCTGTGTGGAATTTGCTGATGAAAGGACTTTGAGATTAAAAGTTAGTCTACCCTTCCCAACTTTCCAGCTCTCAAATGGAGATGTTACTGCTTTCTACAAACCCTTGAAGCATCAGGACATCTCTGCTCCAGAGGTTAGGCGAGGACTCGGGTACAGCTCGGCAAAATGTTGGCTTACATAACCTGCCGAGCAAAGCGGGGAGTGTGGCATGCCCTGGCTGTCTGAGGGATCCAGGTGCTGTGCCACTGGCATAGGAGGTGTTAGTAAGTGCTCAGCAATGCAGGGTAAGCTGCTCCTCTCTAATTGCAGGGAGGCACAAAGCACGAGTGATTATTTGCTCGCCTGAGCGGCCCTGTCAGCAAATGGTTATGCAGAGAGCAGCGATCCAGCCTGCCCCACGCTCGGAGCCTGCACTCCCTGCTCTGGCCATCAGGACACAAAACCTGGGAAAACTACACCCACTTGAGCCTGCACGCTCGACAGGGCCCCCAAATATTTGTGTTGACTCAGTAATTCAAGAGTTATAATCCCATTGCTAAATATCACCCGGCCCTCTTCATTCCTCATTCAGAGGGCACAGAATGAGAAACCATTAGTTTACTTGTGGCTTCACTACAAAACAGCGCCTTCTCCCAGGCAGCAGCCATCCATTCCATCAATGTTAGCAGAGCACTCCAGGACAGGGGTTGCTAAGCAATATGGAAATACAAACAATAAACGAATAACAGCCACCTGCAAAAGATTGCACACCGAGCTGTACCTTACTGGGAAAGCCTGTGCTTCAAACTTCATCTCATTTGGATTCAAATTTACCGAAATCGAATTTATAAAGAAGGAATGATTATTGTACAGAACGTTTTGAGAGATGTAAACACTTCCTTTTCTATTAACTGTGATTCACTTTGGGTTGTTCTCTACTGTTAGGCATTTAAAGCACGCAGGTCTGTGGAATACAATGGCTGGTTTACTTATTACAGCACGCACTGGAAACTGCTTAAATATATTTTTCTGTCAACACACACTTGTGATTCCCATATTTAAGGAGTGACTGCTACTCTGTGTACACGTGTCTCAGTGTGACTGATGTCAGAATGGTGTTTGCACAACTCCACTTCGGCAAAGATTAAAAGCTGCTCCTGAGAAATCCTTTTTACAAGGCCCAGCTATGGAAACACCCCATACTAGGACATCTCACTGAAGAAACTTCCTCTCAAGGCCATCTTACACTCACTGTACTCGCCCTGAGCTTGAGCAACAGGGCTTCTGCTGTGCAGAGGGCAGATTCCTTCCCTGTGGGCTTGGTTTGTGACCCATTGGAAAGGTTCCCATTACCTCTAATAGGAGCTCAGAGCTGCTCTGCACCACATCCCACATCCCACACCCCACACCAAGGGCTGTCAGGGCAGAGCCATGGAGGACAAGCACAGAGCAGTGCACACAACAAGGTCCTCACACCGGGGCTTCAGGATTGGATTGCGCCTTTGGAAAGTGATCCAGAGATAAAATAAAACCCAAAAAGATGCACCTTCTTGTCTAGATTTTTGTTGCCCAAAGACCTGTGAACCAGCACAGGTGTGTGATTCGGTATTTTCCCACAAAAAAGCTAATTTGGAGGTTTTTTTCTGGTTCCAAGTGAAACAATGGGAAATGAGGGAACAAACCCCACTTTTTGCCAGTGGAAACCCTGCAACTCGTCTCACTCTAAACTTTGGCATCCAGCTCAGCCACAGCAGCACTCAGACTCCTGTTCTGGCCATGTGGGAACCAAAGGGGCTCCCCTTCTGTGCACTTCCATAGCAAAACCCTGAAGTAGTTTGACTTTTTTTGGCTCACAGAGAGAGAGGGTTCAGGTTTGCAGCCACTGTACAGTAATTGCTCTCACACACAAACCGCAAAGCCATGATTTGCTAAACTGCAGCAATTTAATTACAAAATTGAACCTTTGTCATCAAAAGATTATCCTATCTGGGGCTAAATGCTCTTCTCAACCTTTGTACACAACTGGGTATGGTCTCACCCTGTACTCAAAACAAACAACAAAAGGTANTTTGCTTTTTTTTTTTAAGAAGCTTTCAGCTGGAGCTTCCTCCCTGGCCCGGGGCAGGAGGGCGGCTGCAGAGGATGGGCAGGTAAAACCGTGTGCAAATCCCAAAGTGGCAGCTTCTGTGGGAAGGTGCGTGGTGTTTGGGATGCCGGGGAAGTGAAGCAAGGCAAGGCGGTGCTGAGGCAGCAGAGGGAATTAAACTAATCCCAGCTACAAGGGAGGTGCCATGTTACACAGCCGGATGCGAAGCTTAGCGCTCGCTTTCTCAGGAATGCGCTCCCTCCTAACTCGGCTGCTGAGGAGATTTCGCTCCACATTATTGCCTAAGCTCACAGTCACTCCATGCTTCGGGATTAATCTGCACAATAAACACAACAACAACAGCAACTAGGATTGGGGGCATCGGGGAGCAGCGTGGACATCCCGGGTGGTTTTTTCCAGGGATATTACGCATGCAGCTCAAGAGTTAGAAAGTCCAGAATGAATCTTGCCACAAGTCCTCAAGGCCACTGAAACAGCAAATGCAGATGAGCGTGGCATTACACTGGTGAGTACCATCAGCTCATCTGAGCTTTTCGTATTTAATAAATACATAAAGAAACACAATGGTGAACCTCAGACTGACATTGCAACAGTACCATGGGGAGTGCAGGTACAGTACCCCAGAAATCAGTTCCATCAAAATACCAGTGGCTAAAACATCCAAGTGTCACTACTTGAAGCTGCCCAAGAACCTTAAAAACTCAGTTCCCATTAAATTTATCTTCCAGCTGGTTTTTCAGATCCCAGACTCAAGTTGACATTGACATTCCCCATTTTATAAAAGCCTTTGGATGGTTTCCTGAGAAAGCCATACAGTGTTATTTGACTTTTAGAACAGAGGACTTGGGATTGTATCATCAGTGCTCATTTCTGACTCAAGGCATGATGCTGAACAAGTGACCAGCTCCCTGTTTCTGAGAACTGTCAGTCATTTACTGGAAGAAAACTACTTGCTTCACTGGGACAGTTTGAGGCATTTTACCAACAGTTTTAGAATGGGTACAAATCTACATAAAAGCAAAGGCAGTTTTCATTTATGCACTGGTTAAAGACAGACTCTAGAGAGACAAACTAATGCCACCATACTGGGAGGTAATATCAGTATGATGTGGCAACAGAGAAATATCAGATGGGAAGCAGAGATCCCTCCAGATGACTTTCAGAAGTGGAATAATGGAGGTGAGATTAAGTTTGACAGCAAGTTCCTACAGTGATAGGAAGTCTGGTATACATTAACTCAAAGGAAGGATAACAACCTCAGCAGAGCCATTGATTGCAGCTGAATTATGAGCCCTCAGCATGACAAAGCCATGAAGATATTTCTAGAGAAAGGCATTTCTGGAAAGATAATGTCTCTGTAAAATGTACTGTTAGTACCCAAGATAAAACTCAGCACAAAAGCATCACTGATGGAGAAAGATCAGACAAGTACAGGAGACACTGAGTAGGATAACAGCAGATGAATTGGTGAGTGTATCTCCCAGGAAAAATTTAAAAGACAGGTCAGCCTAGCAAAGGTAAAGTGCATATGATCTCTCATAAACTCTTCAAAGACAGGGAAAAAAAAAATGCTGCTCAAACTTGGCAGCAACATTTGCTCAAGAACAAATAAACAGACTGCTGCTCATGAGTAAATTCAGACTGGAAGCTGGGTGGGGGGAAACAAAATAATCAAGCACTGGAGAACAATGTTCTCAGTTTATCAGCCATTAGTGTAGAAAAAGCAAAATTGGAACAGATAAACCTGTGGAACATTGGCACTTCCAACAGCACAGGACCAGCAACTTCAAGCCCGTGTTACAAGTCCAGCAGCAGGTTCAGACACTTCAGTAATGCAGAACAGTAGAACAGATATTCTTGGAGAACTTTCCAAAATGAGCAAGAAAACCTTTATGTCTTATAAATGCTTCCTTTCCATAGCAGACTGTAATGTTTACTTAAACTCACCCAAAATACCATCATCTCATTCCTCCACTAGCCCAAGCCTTCCGAATTAAACTGAACTATCTGACACATTCATACAGTTTGATGTGACCTGCAGCAAGGCAATTCAGGCTACAGCTGGAATGATTGTTTCACTATTTAGTCCCTCTTTCAAGAAAAACCCACATATATATATCATGATGTATGATTTCCTGGCTTGATAAGGTGCTGTGCTCTTTTTAATACATCCCTCCCTGGGTTTCAGTGTAATACACCCAATATCCATAATGCTCAAGACACCACCCACATTTCCTGCCATCATCTTTGATACAGAAAATTCATCTGTATCCCTCTACAGGCAAAATAATGCCAGATGAATTTAGGCAAACAGGAGATTGTCACATAGCTTCCAGCACTGGGAGTCAGCGAGGGATTAGCAACAACAGGACTTTCTGTCCTGTGCTCAGGCTCTGCTAAGCAGTGCCGAGGGATTCCTGGCTCTGCAAGGATGTAGGTCATGCCAGAGGGGACACAGGCAGTCCTGCAGGAGCCTGCAGGCAATTAAAAGCAGTGATGCAGCTGAGCATCACCACAGGCAGTGAAAAGGGACTTCCCCAGGGACTGGAAATCGCAGGCAGGAAGGATCCATTCATCTTGCATGTCCCTGACAAGAAGGGATGACTTGGTTATAAAGCCTTTAAAATGCAATGAGTCACTTCTCAAAAGAGGTCACTGGTTACTGAAATTTTGCTGAAATATTTAATACAGAGAAAACCCTTGAATAACAAATATGAATCCCTTTAATCATACCATATCTGATTCTTCCAGTAATTACATTTGGGGTACCTGACTACAAATAGGCAATTCTCACATGCAGAGCAGAGGCAATACTGGCCAACAAACCATCCCTCTGCTAAAAAAGCTCCACTGAAGTTGGTTTCCCAGACCAGAAGAGAGTTTGTTACCCAGCAATAAGAGATCCCCAACTGCTGTGGAACTGCCTGTATAGTCCTTGCCCAAGGAAGAGCATGCCAGGCAGATTCCCTGAGCAGTGGGCAGAGGGGCTGCACACAAAGGACCACTCACCCTGAGGGCATTCAGCAAACTCTGCAGCCTGACCAGCTGCTGCAGCTGGGCTGCCCTCGGGAGTGGAGCCAGTGGGACTCTGGATCTCTCCACAGGTCAGCTGTTGATGAGAGGCAAACCAATCACACACAGAGGATGAAAATCCAGCAACATCTTGCACCACAAAGGTGAAACCTCTCAGGTACAGGTTGCACCTGAGCTCCAGAACAGAAAATCGGATTAGTCAGGTAAGCAAGGAGACCTCGAGAGCAACTTCTGCACCACCCATAGCCCTGCAAAACATCACCAAAGCCTTGCCCAGAGTGTTTAATAATCCTACAGCACTGGGGCAAGGACATCAACTGGTTTCTGCCCTTGCTGTTACAACATGCACTTAAACTGCTCTGATCTTACTCCTCCCATCATTAAGCCACTAGTTAGTTAAAACCTACCCAACTCCTTCCAAATGGGAAAGGGTCACTTTCCCCTAGCTGAGAGAGGGAGGGAGCCCAGACTAGGCAGAGCTTTGCCAGTATTTTTTTCTTGAGGTCATCAGATGAGGGTCATCATTTTAACTAGATCAGCTCAGTGCTGATGTCCTGTCCATTCTTTGGAAGCATGTCGGCTTGAAATTGGCAGAGATATTAATTTCAAATCAATAGGAAGCACAAAAATATCAATAGGCATTTAGGAGTGAAACATTAATTACTTTTCAAAGGGTGCAGTACACAAATTTCCTAGTGCCTTTACAAATAGAAATAAGTCAACATGACTTTATAACATTTATAAATGACTAAGTTAATTAACAGGGACTCTTCAGAGAGATGATGAAGGAAATTTAGAAGAACCTTGTCTAGCACTATTCAGAATTCTCAAAGGAAGGGACTTCTTAGATGAGATTAATTGTAAGGGTTTTTTTTTACTTTACCTTGATAGAATATCTGTTTACATATTTAAGCTGGTTTTGACCTTCAAAATTCTGGCAAAGAACAATTTTCATTAAACCATCTCAGTGGAGAAGCTTGGAAGTTCCTCATCTCATCTGTGAGGTTAAGAGAGGATATTGATCATTTAGCAGGAATGTTCAAGCAAAATGTGTGTAAGTCCTATCCAAGGCAAACTTTAATTTACCATGGCAGACACAGCAAGGGCTGATGCACAGCAAGTCTTCTGTCAGGTCTGATTCCTTCATGGAATGGAGGCTCCGGAGTGAAGTAATTCCACAAAAGTTGAAGTTTCCCCCTAAGGATACCCTACCCAGTTCTGAGAATGTATCACAATAATGGTGGCATCTTTTCACCATTCTTTGGCAATTCAAAGGCATCTTTAACCAAGGAAACCCTGCAGGTATCCTGAAGACACATTCTACAGGAATGGCTCTGGCTTCCCTTTCGTCTAAGTTTTATTACTTCAGTGTCCTATTTTCTGTGAAACTCTGTTCACCTGCTGCCCTTCACAGCCTGGCCCAGCTGTGAGAACAGGAATAGGCAGCTGGGGAAGCAGGAAGAACGTGCTGTGTCTCCTCACTGGCATGTGAGGAGTACAGAACCAAAGGGTAAAAGTGTAGTAGAGATAAACACTCATTTGAAGAACATCATTTCCAGGACAGAGCTATACTTAGTAATCAAATAAAAAGGGAAATACATCAACTGGTTAAGAATCAAATAATATCAGGGGTTTATTTCTCCAAAATTAAATTAAGGTTGGCCCACAAAATGAAATTACTATTGTATGTCACATTCTAATACAAAGTGACACGTGTCCTACACCACCAGATTGTATCACATTAACTAAACACTCCTGTAGAAAGTATTTCCATAAAACTAAAATGAGTTTGGGTAGGCATAAAGGAAAAGTATTACAAAAATGAATCAGTCATGACCTAGAAGATCTGTGGTGGTGAGAGAGTGAAGGCACTCAGTCTATTGAGGTGTTCATGACCTGCAGAAATACTGGGGGAAGATACTAAGACAGGCAAATCAAGAGCCAGGAATAAGAAGTTAAGCCAGAAAGACTCACAGAGAAATAAGGCACAAGTTGAGCAGCGAGGGTAGCACTAAGCACTGGAATAAACTACTCAAGGAAAAGATGGATTTCACACTTTGATGGATTCTCAAGCATGCTTGATTTTCTGAACAGCATTGTTGTGGTCCAGCCAAGGTTTCTTTTCAAGGGAGCAGCTGAGTGAAATTTTTGTGATGTTCTGCAGGGAGCCACAACAGCTCATGGACTGGCCCAACAGCCACCACAGCCTGGACACCTTCAGGCACAGCTGAAAACATCCTTCTCAAGAACCACACTTAGATCACAGAATTGGAAATGGCTCTTTCTTCCCCAGTTCACCACGTGGCTGTTTTCACACTGCAGCTGGGAAAAGGGAGTAACAGAGGGCAGATTAAAACCGTAGATCAGAATAAATCTGTCAAGGTGCCCAATGCTTTGCACCACTCACCTGGGCACTGCCATTAGGTGGGAAACTTCCAGGCCACTTGACCCTCTGCAAAAGCAGGGGAACCTTTGAGAAATGAATGTTTTTAAGAGATACTGCTGAAAGATTTACTTATTCCATGGCATCACTTAAAGACCTCCACATGAGAATGAAATTTTCTTTGCTACACTCTAGGCATTGGTGGGGCAGAAAAAAAACCCAAACCAAACCAAAAACCCAACAAGAAAATGCTGCTGTGTGAAGTCCCTGAATGGCAAAGTCTGCCTTGCGGTGACAGCAGCACTGCCAGAGCTCCCAAGGAGATGCTCTGCTTGTGTGTCAGTCACCCCCAGGAACAACAAGCAGGTATTTCACTTCAGAGCCCCACTGACAATTTGCCAGGCAGGAATCATGAAACGCTCCCATCTTGTCCCTCTGAGGCAAGCACAGGGGACAGGCTCCCATTTGCAGAAGGAACAGCAAGGAAAAAGGAAAACCAGGGAAACAGGCAGGGCTGGGAACCATCAAGAGCATTATCAAGTTGTGGATTTACATGGCACAGACAGATTTACACAGAATAATGGCACATCACATCTGTACACATACAGCTGGGGATGTGCACTAGATAGAGGTCCCTGGCTGCAGAAGGAAATGCTGATTTTGCCACTTCTTAAAGTTAAATTTTGGGAATGTTAGGACTGATTGGACTTTTTTTTTAATTAATAAAACTTTTCACTGATTGAAACCTTAAATGCCAGTTAAACTGCTTGGGATTTTGCTGTTTGGCTACTGACTTCACCTCAGTTGCACATACTAACTCTCTGTGGGAAAGGGGGAAAGGCCTGTGTGACCTTCTACAACCTCTTCTTTGCCTTCCTGCACCATCAGACTAAGGATACTCCTCCACATCAGGCTGGATGAGTGAATCTCAGTCACTCTGTAGGTCCAGGAAAGCCACAGATTGGAAGTTGCACATATCCACCAATGTGGCAATAAACAACCTTTCTTGGATGAGCTGCATTAGGGGACAATACCTAAAGAGAAGCCAACCCTCAAGGTTGTCCTTCCCAATCCCAGCAAGGAGGGTGGCTCCTTGCATTGTCCCCCAAAGTGGAGATGATCCTACAACAGCACCTTCAGCCTTGTTTAACTCCACATGGCACACCCTTGATTGCTTATTCCTGTAAGGATCTACAGCAAAAAGCAGAACTTGGTCCTGGAAGATGAAAGTGTCCTTGCAAACGCAAAGAAACCAACGAGTGTCAAAGAATTTTAATAGACAGTGCAGGAAAAGAAAGCAAAATCCTACTTTACAGAGTTTTAGTTTTTCATAAGCTAAGACTCTTAAAGAAATGAAAACACAGAACATTAACTTGGAGGCAATGTTTTGACCCATCCACCTTCCATCCTACACATTTTGAGAATTATTCTCTAAAGGTACTTCCATAGATCCTGCAGAGGACTCCATAAGGAAAGGTAAATCATAGTTCATCTGGCTCACAAAATCAAAATGTCCAAATGGACTATTTTCAAGTATCAGTGGCTTAATAACCCAACTGAAACATGGAGAAAGACATCTCCCAGAACACTGATACTCAATTAATTACATGAGAAACACATGAAAGTACATTTTTTTAAAAAACTAAACTACAATTCAGTAAGATCTATAGAAACATTTGGGCTGACATTAAAGACATATTTAAGTATAAAGGATATGAAACTCCCATAAAAGCCTTTTCATCTGATTCTCCTGTGGAAAGGGCTGGTGGCAGTGTGATATGGCACTATCAAGGCACATTCCCTCTGCTGCTGTCCCAGGACATGGTTCACATTCAGCAGGGTGAACACCAAAGGGTGTTCACAGCCAACTCCTCTGATAATCAGCCTATCCCATGAAACCTGCACCCCTCTCCACTCCAAAAACATGAAAGCTCAGGCCAACTATAAAGGATACACAAGCATCAACACACATCATTTATCTTCTATTTCACAGAACTTTTAGGAATTGTTATATTACAATAAAAGCTAAATCACCCCCAGCCTATGCCTCTCTTGGGTTGTTCAGGAAATTTTCTGTGACTCTTTAATTTCAAATCAGCAAAGACCAAAAGTCAGCATGACACTAGGCAGCCTGATGCAATAAATATATATATTCATAAAGACTTCAGTTCCATTAAGGCTTTGCTATCAATAAACAAGGAATAGAAAGTTGACGTTCTGCTAAATGTGGAGGAAACAATTTCCTTTGTAGGAAGAAGTTTTCTAGCCAGAAGGCAGCACAGAAAAAAATCCTTTAGGCTCAGCTTCTTCCTCCCCTCCCAGACTCACTTTCACCTTTGTTCTGATCCAGCCATAATGCAACTTCATCTGATGCCGTGAGGTATTTTCCTCTTTATGGTAAACAAATGATCTCACAACCACAGGATCATGATTTCACTGCAGGACAAGAGGGTATCTGATGCATAGAATGAAAGGTATTGTTCAAACATAAACAGGAGAAATAATTGTAAAAATAAAACAGATGAACAACCACATAAATTAATTCCTTTTTGAATCACTGTTTCTGTTTTCCAAGTCCAAATGATTCTCTTTTCCTATTTAGGAACCCTGAGGGGATGAAAAAATATCCAAGATGGTGAAATTAAAAATTAGCTATTGAGCATGAAACATGCAATGATTGCACTTCATAACGCTTTTATTGCCTCAGTGTTGTATGAATCACTTCAGAATTCCACACTATTGTAATGGAAAAAATGACACCAATAAAGTCTGAGCAATTGATGTTATGACTTCATCAATCCGAGACTAAAGGCACACACAGAATGACAAGTATTTTCAAGAGTCTGGAGAAAGCTACCACCTCATTCTGAGGAGGCACAAGTTGTGTCTTTGTCTCTTTCAGAGGAGAATTCTCATGTCAAAAAGATGGAATATTGAAATAATCCTCAGTACAGCTCCATGTGACACAACCTTGCTTCCCCTTTCTGAAACCAGCCAGATTTCATGTTCTCAAGAGCTATGAGCACAGCTAATACACAGTGAAGCTGCAGCTAATACACAATGTTCCCAATTCACACAATTCTCTGAGGTTCTGCATCGAGATTGTATCATTTTAACAATGACCTGCACTTAGCTTTAATTTTTAAAAGTCTATAGATTCTGGAAGTATGAAGTAGAATTATCTTTACGATTTCACTAAATCCCAAAAAGTTCAATTTATTGCTACTTAAAACTTCCAAGAGGACAATAATCTCTGCTTAAGACAACAAAGCAGCCATCACAGTAATCTCTCAGATACAACATCAAAGGTACGGTGCAAAGCAGTGACGTCCCACGGGGAGAATGCACCTGCTTCTGACAGCCAACAACAGCCAACCAACGCAACCTTGAATTCCTACTTAGAGTTCAACTTTGACATAACTATTTTACTATTTTAAAAACCCCCTCCCATCTATATAAAGCACCAGTAAATCCAAACCTGTTCTGGAACAGCAGAAACGAACATTTTTTTCCTTCTCTAATAAATACTAGCTTACTTTTTAAAAATTGAGTGGCTAGATTTCTTGACTCAGGTATTAAAGTCCCTGGTAGGATTCTTTCCTTTAACGTAACAGTTCCTATCCCTTATAAAATCACTAATAGAAAATAAAGTCCTTTTTGTTAACTCTAATCTTGCTTCATTGCAAGTGTGCCAGAGGCACTTTAATATGGATCAGATCACGAATATCACAAATTACGGCAGCAATGTGTGGCAACAGAAGATCAGATTATTCATATAACAGCAATACCTCCTTCCTGCTTTGATTAAAAACAGCGTAAACAGTCACTTCCTCTTAAATCCGTGTCTTTCTGATCCTTACAAATCCAGGTTTACAGCATGAGGTAATGGCACAGCACAAACCTTAGAATGATGAACAAGGGGCATTACAAGGTATAAAAAAACCTGCTTCATTTTCTGTCAAAACTGTCTCCTGTTTCTCATGATGTACAGGTATGAAGTTACCCTAGAGCAGGAAGAAGTTAGCAGGGACTATTTTCTATAAAGTTTCCTATGGTGGATTCAGAGCAGACGCAATATGAACAAAGCAAACTATGTACAGGCAGCCACAATTATGGAAGAATTAATGTACCAACAAGAACAGTCCTGGCCCTAAATGCAGTGTAGGAAAATGAAATGAAACTCACAGTTAATTTATACATCAGTTTTGCAATGCAGAAAAGCACACCCCATTAAAGTTCCTATTTTTCTTGGGTATTGCTGGAACATGGAACTGCAGCCTATTTCCCTACTTCAAACAGACACACTGGGAAACAATTGTACAACCTTGATACTGGCTCATGAGGAGGGAAAGACAAGAGTAATGACCAAATACAATGAATAAAATGTTATTCACACACCCATTAGCCCCTGCAGAGCCACCAGCATGCTCCCATATAACCACAGTGTGCAAAAATGGCTTATTATTAGCAAAAAACTTATTTCCAGTATCCAAAGATTTAGTTCAAGTTGCAATATAGTAAAGAGGTGTTCTACCTTCAATATGTCCTATTCCTTTAACATGACTCCACAAAGTTTCCAGTGGCACATTAAATGCCACTTGCCCAGTCCAAGGGACACATTTCTTAGCCCCCATTGACACTACATTTCAAAGGGAACTGAACTTTTTTGTGCCACCTAAATACCCTGGTTGAACTCAAATAAAAACTAACCTGGGCTGATGAAATCTCCAGGAAAAACTTAATGAAGGTTTCCAAGATACCATGCCCAAGGAGAACATTTAAATTCTTCAGCAAAGTGCAGTATTAACATCTGATGGGACAAGGAGAAGCCTTAGAAAGATGATGCTGGTTTTGCAGAAGGAATTAACACCTCTGATTTTTGGGGCCAGGTTGGAGTCCTACCTCTAATTAAATTCTAAGCTGCTTTTTCCAGGTTTTATAAAATGCTGTCTCAAATAGGCTTATCTTCTAAGAAGTACAGCTTGATCTTCTCATTAAAGAATCTGTTACAATGGAAACACGTTAGTACTAAAGCCATAAAAGACTGAGGAAATTATGGACATTTCCCCCAAAATAGTGGGTTGCCTTAGCATCACTTTAAAAAACCCAAAAAACCACCCTGTACATTCACAAGTCTGCTTGCAAAGGGGGAACTTGCTGTTTTTTCAGTGTTACCTCTATTTTGTTCTTTTTAATTAATACAAGGATACATGCACTGACATTTTAAACACTAATTTGCTATTTAGCATCCCAAATGAGGAAGCATAAACATTTACACATTTCATTAAACACTACCTAAGAACACTTTTGATGTTAGCAGGAGACAAGGGAGGCTGTTCAAAGAAACTTCAGGGCACACGTGAGACACTGGAAAGACACACTCCTGCTCTTTCCACTCCTGACCACGAAAGCTCTGGCTCCATCCCATGGGAAGCAGCTGTTGTGAAATGAGCCCTGGAAATCAGTGGGACCTGACACACCTGTTCAGTCACACCTGTGGGGTAAAGGGAAGGGACAGGAATGCAGGGACACCAGTGGTGAAAGTGGGGTGTTCCTGTTTGGCAGCACAGCGTAAGGTTGGTGCCAGGCAACCATGAAAGCAGAGTTTAGAAAGCATAAGGCAAACACTTACATATGAGTTAAGACATTGTTTACATACAGGTGATGTACAGGGAGAAACAACCTGTTCATTGCCCCATCTCTTCCAAGAGAGGCATGGCACTTCTAGCACTCCTCCTCCTCCTCCTCTTTTTCCACCCACTCAGCCCTTTAAAGAATTATGGAACCATTTAGGTTGGAAAATACCTTTAAGATCATAAAGTCCAGGCATTCACCCAGCACTGCCAATCCGACCACTAAACCATGTCCCCAAGTGCCACATCTGTACCTTTTATCATTTAAATACTTCCAGGCATGGAAATCCACCCCAGCAGCCTGTTCCGTTCCAAACTACCTACATTTGCAGGACACTGGAAAAGGCTTCATGTCAGGGTGGATGGGTGCTATGGGAAGGTGATAAGAAATGGGAAGTTTTTCAAAACTACAGGAAACAGAATTGCAGTGGTAGAAAAGAAACAAATCCTCACACTCGGGAACAGGCAGGTTGAAAGGCAGACAGTCACATTTGTGAGAGTAAAATAAATGGAAGGTTAATCGAGACCACTAATATAACAAACCCTCAAAATGCATCAATCCAGACCTCAAGTTATCTCTAAATCCTTCATGAAAAGAGACTTCAGGTTATTTGTTTCATTTACAGACAACATATAGTTCAGATGACAAATTATTTCTAAAAACTTTGCATCGCAAGTCTAACTTCAATGTAGAAAATTATTTTTATTTGTAATTAAAATTTGTGCTAAAAGTGTCCATTATTAAATTATGGACCCCAACAAAATTGTACTAAATTTTCTACTGTACATACTCTTGCCATAGTGTGGCAATTTTTAAATTGTGTGAAAGTACAAATACACTAAAAAGGTAATATTTCAAGAACAATAGTATGGACACACTGAGGAACTTTGTACCACAACCAGAAATCTGAAGTGTCTTGGTCCCTGAAAAACAACTGCTTTTAGATTTATTTATTAAAATGAATTATCATGATTTTACAACTTACAGCTTTGGGTTCTTTGTTGTTTATTGTTTGGCTTTTGTTTATTTTAACTGTGGTGGTAATGGTGATCTACCTACAAGATAATTGAAAAAGAAACGTTCTTTGTGTATTTTTGATCCAATATATCGTCAAAGATCAAAACAAAGATTTATAAAAATTGAACGACTGAAACTTCATTTCAGAAAAAAACACTTCGTAAAATACAATAAAAACCCTTTTCAATAGCAAAGTGAATTTTGTACAGTTTTTCCTTCTAAGCAGATGTTTTACTGCAGCTGAGATCCACTAACTCCAGTAAAACTCAACGTAGGCCAAATGGGTCGGTGTCCTCAGAAGCACAATCTTTGCACAGCCACAGGTAACAAACTGCAACTCGCTGGAGAAACCTTGGAAACTTCAGTTTTCATTGTGAGTGAACTTACAATATATCTTACATTAGTTAAAAGCAGTTTACACCATGACAGAACCGCTCAAAAAAACAAATCAGTTCTAGGAAGAGAGCAACGCTTCAATTCGGCTTCTCCCATCAGCAAAAATGCCACACAAATCAAAAACCAACACTTAAGTAAAACACTAAGACTTTATTAAAAATCCAAAATTTATTGCAAATTGTACTTTGCAATTTCCCTCCTTTCTTCATTTTTACATGATTTATTGATATCCATGATTTTTTCACAGATGTACTTGTTGACTTTGGAGAGTCTCTGTGCAATTTCAGTTTCATCCACAGTTTCTTGTGCTATTCTATCATACAAACATTCTGGGGAGAGAAAAAAAAGGAAAGAGTCATTAGGATATTTTTAGAAAACAATACAGCCCTGAGTTGGGCTAACTACTCAAGAGACAGCAATGAGTAAGCACTGTGTATATTTGTTCCAAGACAAGAGAAGCTTTCCTTGATTCACCAGTGATCTTGTTAAAGTCAAGATTCGTCACCAGGCTTGAATCAGTGGCATGATCAACTTCCAGTTATGCTGTGACTACATTAATAGGCTTTCCACACAGAAACAAGGCTAAACCCAGCCTTTCACAGTGTCAGTCTTGCCTGCCTGACTCCTGCATTTATCTGAATCTCCACAGCAGATTTAGTCTCTTCCCAGGTGAAGTGTCCCACCAGAGCTGTATCTACAGTGAGTCACTCCCACCTTCACCCCTTCAGGAGGGTATGGAAATGACAGTGAGGAAGAGAAGCAGTATCCAGCTGGAGAACACTGTAACTCATTTATTTAATGTTTTAAATCTCTTCCACATACATTCATGTCTGTGTCTTTATTAGCTGCCCTGTTCCTGGGCTTATTTCATTTTTACTGGCAGATTATTCAGGACAAGTGCCATCTCCTTGCACGTTTGAACAATACACTTTGTGAAATACACATTATTTGGAATACAAAAAGGAAACGATAGCAATAACTGCAAAAGCAATGTGGGCAGTGAAAGTTGAGACAATTTTTCTTGCCAGATTTGGTGCCAGAGCCCTGCAGAGGTTACTGAAATCTGAAGTGGTGCAACACACACAACTCCTTATTGACAGGCAGGTTTGAGGGTTTTTGGTATTTTGTTGTGTAGGCTTCCCAGACTGGTTAAACAAACTCTGTTCTGCTCTGCCTAGTGATCTATTCCATTAGCTGTTTATTGCTTCATATACAGAAAGCCATAGAGATTATTGCTTAATTAACGTGGTTTACAACATTCCTAATGCACCATATTAAAAAGTTATGAAAATTAAGTACTATGCATGCTTTGTAGTTCATTTGGAAACCTCTGAGAAGTTTTATAAAAGGTTATTTTGCATTAACAAGGTTTATAACAGTGCACATCCATCATACTTTTTATCATTTCCTTATTACATACTACACAGTGGGGATTTTTAAGAAGCTATAGAGATATCAGACACATTAAGAGCTAATGTTGTCGTTCAAAAATCTATTTTAAATAAGTTAGTCTGTGTCCACAGAATGATGAGAACATCTAAAGCAATGTGAATTTTATGTTGTAAGACGTACTGAATATAAAATAAATGAAATTAACCAGCATGCAGCCTGATAGCTGAAATGCTGATCATCCATAAACTATGATTGGAAATACGACACCTAAGAAGAGGCACATCACTGAGAGCCTGAAGAAAGGCAGTGTTGTTTGCAGGACATGAGCTGGCCCTACAACAGTGTCAGGAACACTCCCAGGCAGATACACCCAGTAAGGTGAACTCCCAGTGAAAGACAGGCTGCGTTGTTCCTTTAGCCACAAAGTCAAGCAAAGAATCACTTGACAGAAGTCATTCAAAAGCTGTAATTCTGAAAGTCAGTGTGACCCAGATAGATCCCTGATCACAGTTTTTCCTCTCCATCTCTTTCATTTCTGTGAGGGGGTACAGAAATAGTAGTTTAGGACTTGCATAAGGATACTGACTTAGGGCTTCAAAGACTAATTTGGGGGTTCTGCTCCCATGTCTTTTGGCTTTACAAGAGCACAGACACCCCTTTGTACTGCTGAACACCAAAGACTCAAGTAGATCTCAAAGGCTAACCAGGAGCTTCACTACTTTTTGGGATGCCTGATCCAAATCACTGGCTATGGAAAACTCCCTCATATTTCACCTATTTGTCCCCTTGCTGGTCATTTTTTTCTCGTTTTGCTTTCTTCTCCAAGGTGGGGCAAGACCTGCTAACACTGACGCAAAGGACAAGACAACATGGAAAATCATGGATATGAGCTACCCAGTCCCACTGATACAGGCAGCCTGAAACCTGCCACACGGGCCATGCAGTTTAACTGGTTCAAGAGGAGATTGTACAGGCTGGAGTCCAACAGAAGGGGAATCAGACACAAGGTGAAAGAAACACTAAAAAGAGGAACATGGAAATCCAGGGCATGTAACAGTAGAATTCAAATGAGGGTTGAGGCTTGAAGCAGAAGTATGACAGAAAACACAGAAAGACGAGGAAATAGGGAAGAGCTGAATTGCTGGTGAGTGTAAAGGTATGGAAGAGAAGAAAGGGAAGGGCCCCATCTGCCTCTCATCATGTGCCTGTTGGAGCAGACTCCCAAACTCACTGTAGTCAAAACAAGGGGAGTTAGAAGAAAGCTGTCATTTAAATGGCTCCAGCAACACAGAGTGGCCCTGACAGAGTAGAAGAGGAAATTGTCACAGAAACAACCCTGCCAGCAATGTTGAGCAAAAGCCTCCAGCAGGGAAACTGGAAACCACATTGCAATGGGCCAGTGGAAAGTAACCCCTTTTTGCTGTGTGCTTCTAAATGCACACCAGCACAACCAATTCTGCTTCCCATCTGGAGCTGACAAGGGGAGCCACCACCACAGAGTGGATTCCTTACGTGGCCAGTACATCATTGCTCAGCTACAGTGTAAGGATTGTACCTAAAGAACCCAGGCAGAACTAGAAAATCAGCATGGAACAGCTTTCACTTCCACATAAAATCTTGAAGCAGATTAGTGAAAAAAAAAAACAACCAGCCCAAGTCTTTTACTCATTTCTTATAAACTAAGAGAGATGACAGTACGGAGGTAAGTTTCCAACTGTTCCCCACACAACACAGACACAGACACACACACACTCAGAGAGGAATCGTATTTCTCACTCCAAAACATGGTACTTTCATGGCCAATTACAACACCTCTTAATGAGTTCACAGTTAAGAGCACATAGCAACTAAGAACAGGAAATGCAGAATAATGAAGCTCTACCAAATGGGGAGGTTTCTTTCAGCCCTACTGCAATTTAGTATGGACACAAAACCTAAAAATCCAAATTCAGTATGTATTCCATGAGGAACCAACTCAGTTCTGACTTAAAGAGAAGTCTGAAATACCAGGAGAGACAGAAATGATGCAACACAGGCATGATGATACAAAGGGACTGAAATTCACCATTCAGTTTAAATAAAGGCAGCTTCCTCTCTCTCAAAGTACTACACACATGGACTCAGGCTTGCAGTTACTGAAAGTGTCACTGCAATTTTCCCTACCAGATGAGGTCAGCGATTTACACTTCCTGTCCAAATTCCAATTCAAGTGCAACAATTAATTTTTACTATTTCCATTTTCTTCACTTAAAAGGGTAAAACTATTCTTTCTGGCCTTTGAAGGTATGCATATTTTTATAGTCACAGCTATAATGGTGTCTGTGCCTCATGCCAGAGCTGTTTATATTCTGGATGAAAGGATGTGATAAAGCTACTCTCAGTCTTGTTTAAAGGAATAGATGCACTTTAAAAAATCAGCATGTTATAAATGAATTCTAGAACAACATGTTGTTCTCCAGGCTCAGAGTCCTGCCCTGCAAGTGGTCTAAAGTGATGACCTTTTCAAACCTTACTGAAGTCAATGTACAACTCTTCAGCTGTGGAGGCCTGCACTGTGCACAGCTATTGCAATGTGTTTTACTGTTTCTGGGTACATATACACTTCACAATGCAATAGCAATCTGAATTACAGTTTTTAATCAGTTAATTTTAAATGAGCTGAAAAGAAGCATCTTTCAACTCGGTGATTAATGGTTAAACTCCAAAGCAGGAAGCAAAAGTTTTCAAATAACCTACCTCTGACAATGCTTAATTTGTGAGGTGAGAGAGGTGGCTTGGGAACGGCATCTTTCTTTTTTTTGGTTGCAACTCCTGTGACACTTCTGTTCTTGAGAACATCTGTTCCCCAAATCATAACCGCTAGATTTTTTGTATACTTTGAATCTCCTTGTGTTACTTGCAGCTGGTGCCATTTCTCCTCATCTACCCAAATTCCACTGCCAAGATGGACCTAGAAGGTAGTAATAATAACAACTTATCTATGGTTTGTAGCACACAACAGTATCCAAGTGCTGTAGGAACATTAATATTAGGAACTAAAATAACAGTAATTAGGGCTGAACAAATCCATTTTGCCTAACTCTGAAATTTTTCCATCTTTGTGGGTCAGGGAGTTCAAGTCAACCTCAATATATAAAATAGTTCCTTTTAGTAATCTCTACTTTTCCCCCCCACATAACCTCTCTCCTGAAAGACTGTGGTCAGGAACAGAGATCGAAGAAGGAAACAGTGAACATATCCAGTATTATAAAATTATGCACAGCATATAAACCAAGCAGTTGCACCAGCCTAATTCAGGAGCAAGATGAACCACTTCCCTTTGGCTAAAACAGACTTTACCCAAAGCATACTCCCGAGGCAGTAGAGAGGGAATTACTTCCTAAGTTGTATTCTGCACCTGTTGGCAAGATCCAGCCTGATTGTTTAAATTAACTGAAAGGGGAGAAAGGATTTTGAGAGCTCCAATTTCAATATAAGCTAGGAGAGTCTGGAAGCTTTGTAAAACTTCCAAACACAAAGTGTACAGTCAATGTAAATGCACCACATGAATACTGTTTTGTGGTTAGGCAATGACCCATTGCAGCAACATCATAAACTTTCCATTATCTGAACAATGGGAAGTCGAGGTATTTCACTGAAGTAGTAAAGCAGGATAATATGGGTACTGGAAAATGCAGTGTGAAGCCACTGGACAGTCTCCAAAAGGAAGATCCTCAAGTCTGGTTTTGCTTATTAGTCTTGCTCAGCACTGACTGTGCTTGGTTGTCTCCCACAGGGCTACCCTATGTCTCTGCCCCAAGATTCCCAGTGCTCCAGTCTTAAGAAAATGCAGGACAAGAATCTGAGCACTATCCTTAGGCTGCCACTACGTGTTTGAGCTGATGGTCCTGACACTCAGGACACCTTCAAGCAACAGCAGGGAGGTAACTCCACAAGTAACCTGAGGTCTGACACAACCAGGACAGACACACTGGCCCTGCGTGGAACCACAAATACTTTGTACCCTCTATGTCCATGCTCCAGTTCCTGGAATACAGTGCAGACTCCTGAACTCCCTCTGCAGACAGCAAGCTTTGCTCACATGGTGATGGGCTTCACTCACTGGGACACACACTTGCTCTCATCATGACAAGCTAAGGTGTGACCTACACCTCCCAGCTGCTGGTCAGAGCTCACTGCACTTACCTTCAGACAATCTGGACAAGTGCAACACACCAAACAATTGGATTGCTACACATCCAAAATCTAGCTTTGATTAGATCTGGTCCAATGGGGGTTCTTTCTGTAACATTAACACTTAAAAAAACCTTTCTACCTTCTTATGATTTTAAAAAAAATCCCATCAACAAAATCCCATAGCAAAACTGCATTAGAAGACTGTTTGCCTCAACTGCTCTGCCCTTAGTTTTCTGTGGTCTTACTCATTTCATCTGGCTTTACATAAACTCTGCCTGCTACCCATACAAATCTGAGCAGTATCACAGAAGTCCCATTAAATGCAATGAAAATTGGACACAGCTACTGTAAAATTTTATATACCCAACATTTTACTGCCTGTATTCAACTGAATACCATTTTTCCTTTAAATGGAAACCTGCTTTAATTATTAATGAGGACTATAATCCCAAGAAATTTATTACGACGACATCCTTCAAAAGCAACTAGACATTTAAAAACTTAAATAGAGTAATATGACTGGTTTGGCTACAAGCTATGTTATATATATAAATGAAGAAAATTCTACCTTCCTTAAAGCATAAAACCATGCAGCAAGCTGCCTCTTCTGCAGAATCTTCTACACTAAAGGGATTCTAAGAAGCTTTTCACAAGTCTGCATGGACAGAAATTAAACTAGTAATAACCACAACACAAACACTACATTTTTTTTTTCTTTTACTCTGTTGTTGAGCCTCCTCATAAATGATTTTTTAAAAGGCACACTCTCTTGGTGCTTTCTACACATTTTGTAAGGCAACTTCAATGAGGAGTGAGCAGTCTGTCTCAGAAAATAATCTCAGTACATTTTTAAATTCAGCTATTTCTGGTTAGATCTTGGAAAAATTCTTCACAAAAATGTCTGAAAGTTACCTAGAAAATAACTAAGATTAGAAATGTTGTGACATACTGAATTTTGGGTGTCTGTACTGTTAGTTGTAGGGACTGTTGTATTTGATCAAAAATCCAATTCCTCTCTGCCAAAATTAGGGTTTGCCTTTGCCAAAGATTATTTAGTCTCTTAAGCTACTACATTATTCATTAGCTTGAAGTTACTCAAAAGAAAAGAACAAGTTACAGGAAGTATTTTTAATATTTATGCTTCAGACAGATCATCTCTTCTTTTAACATGCTTCATTTATTAAAAAAGCAATTGCTGGTATGAAACACCTATGGCAACAGCAACTATGTGACAGACAGCCACAGCCACAGCAACCTTACATCTCCCTTTTTCTATTTGTAGCAGTGTTACGGTGAGGAATTCAATGTGCCCGTGTCTCAGTTTACCTCTCTACAACAGGCCCGGTACTGTTTCCTATCAATCCCAAAGCTCCGGGAAGTTTACTGTACTCCACACTCAGAAGACATTCCCTTCTTGCTGGCAGAGCTGCCCCACCAGCCAGCCTCCTGTCTTGATGAAATCAATGGGAAATTGACTCCCAATTTCAGCAACTGCAGGATCAACCTTCAAGCACAATGCAACAGAGACAGCAGCGAATTCAAAGCAACGCTCACCAGCGTGGCTGTGCTAACATCTGCAATAGATCTAAAACGTGTCTCAGAAGATGAAATCTTTTTTTTTTTTCTTTCTTCTTCTTTCTTTTTTTTTAAATGAATGCCATAGGCTCTTTTTCAGTGACTCGGTTTTCCCCCTCTGGAGGGAAGAGATTTATCTGCTTTGAAAGAATCCTACTAAGATCAAATCTGGTGCCACAAAGGGTAAGATTTGTAAAAAAAGTATTTCAACTACTCTAGTGGTGCATATCAATAAAGGAATACTGAAATAAAGCCATAAATAAGGAAAACTGAAGAAAACTACCCTCCAACACTCCAAATACATCATTAGTTCACATTTTTGGCATCTGAGCTGGCCATAGACCCAGTAAATAGGCAAACCAAGAACCAAAATCACAAAAAGAAAATTAAAGAGATACTAATATCTGCAAAGACAGAAAACTTCAGCAAAAGAAGTGCCAAGAAGCTGACAGATGAAAAAAGGGTGCAGGAAAAGCTGTGTACAAGTGCTAAAGGATGTGGCCTAGCCCACAGACCTTAAGTGGAAGAGAAGGAGGTAAAGAAAACTCGCACAGTAATACACCCTAAGTACTCATTTACAAATTTACACAAAATAATCAAGCAAATGACATATTTAAATATATTAGGCAAGAAAAGCTATCTGAACCAAATACCTGTCAAACTGTCAAGATTCTACTATTTTTCACGTACATTCTGTCCCCAATGATTATGCTGAATGCATCTTCAAGAGGGACAGACATTGTGCAGTCAATCTTTTAACACAAATCTGAAAATGCAGTTTCATGCTATGTTCCATCAGTAATTCCACTGCATAGCAAAGCTGGAATGGATGTTTCCTCCCTAAGGGTTCTCAGATTAGGGTACCAAATGCATCTATACACCCCAAGAAACAGGATCTGCACAGGCAATTCTGAAGGACTTACAGTTTTGCATAAGAAACATCACATTTATTTAATGATAATGAAACAGCTGTAAAAGCAGGCCTAGGTAGATGAGCAGTTAATGTGTTAAACACACTGAAACCTGAAAAGCTCTCAGTCAGGTTCTGGCAAACTAGAGCTGGATGGTATTTCAGAAACTTCACAAAGTCTCTGGAAAGTAGCACTACATCAGCTCAATTCAGTGGCAATGCTCCTACCAGCATCAAGGGAGCCCCATTTTCCTTCCAAGGTTCATAATTAACTCCTGCACTTCAACCCAAACATGAGGGCTTTGCTACAATAGGACTACAGCACATTATAAACATTAAAAACCTTTTAGGAAAAAGTATTTTGGTAAAGTAGACTCATGTAACTTTATAATGTGGGTTATTGACTTTGGTCAATATTTGGTGTATTAATGGATGTCACCAACTGAAGACTATGTCAATTTGCCTGTGCATGCATACTTGTTCCTCATGTTGCACAGCATTCAATGCTCTCACCACTGAGGATATTTTTCTATGCTCTTCATATCTGTGTAACTCCACAATTGTCCTCAGCATAACAGCACACCTTTGTGAAAACTGAGGAAGCTTGTACAAGCTGCTGCCATGCAAAACCCCCACAATCATGAAAATTCCACAAGAACATCACCAGGTGGACATTTAAAAATTACTCATGCTATATTGAATATAAAATACCTTTCCATTCTCGAGAATATACTTGTCCATTACTGGAACAGGGGCAGGGTAGTACGTTGACGTATTTGCTTCCTCACTGAAGGTCTTCTGTACCTCAGGTTCAGGTTCAATTGATTCAGGTTTTACTTTTTCAACCTCAATGGCAGGTCCTAGACAGTTAAGAAAAGAGAGCTGTCTGCTATCCCAGAGAACATGAAATCAATCCCTTCATCACCCATGATTAGCATAAAATAACATATTAGTCATGTTCATTTTAAAGTTAGAAGTAATCTAAACCAAAGTCCTACTTCTGAACATCAATAACTAAAAGCAGGACAAGTATTCCTGCTTTATAAACATTAAAATGTTTAATTTTAATTTAAGTGTTTAATTTTACTCCTAAGGCATAAGGACAATTACAGATATGGGTAAGATTTCTTCAATGCACACTAAGGAAATTATGTTAAAATGACACTGAAATTATAAACCAAAAGCAACAATAGTAATTCTTCAAATAAGAATTGCTATATAGTTGCATAGGCCCCTGCATAATTTACTGTGATAATTACATAAATTATCCATACAGAATTACAAATTTTATAGAAATCCAAAATCTCTTTAGATACAACAGAGGTGTATAAAAATAGTGAGGATCTGCAGAAATGCTATGAAGGAAACAGGCTCCTTATGCTGAAGTATCATGCAAAGAAAGAATATCAAAAGTTAAACGCACATAAATTACAATTTTGATTGTCCAATCCATCCAACACTGATTTTTATTTTTAATGTGATCAACAAAAAATTATGCACAAATTAAACAATGGAATATTACTAAGCATGTTTGAGACTTAAAAGAAGGATAATTATTTTGTCAGTCATCAACTTTCCCAGATCCAAGTTATAAAATGTTCCTAAAAGGACAGAAGAACAAACTAAAGATAATTTGTGAACTGGGTTTCATGACTCCATTCATGGCAGGGGTTCCACCAGAAGTCTGGGCTATGGCCCCAAGCCTGTCAGTGTCCCTTGGTGTGTGGCTCTAGGATCTCAAGAAGCTCCAGCAGGCACTGAAGTTCCATGCAGGGCCAGTGGCTCCACAGCACAGCAAGGTTGCCAGCTTAGACTCTGGGCACCATGGAAATACCCCAGGTACAGAACTCTAAGGATGAACTCACCCACTTGTCAGTGCTAGATTGTAGCAGGCTGGTGCTGAGAGCAGGCATCACTCTGCAGCCCAGCCCTGACATCTTCAGCCAGTGACAAACTCAATCATCAGGTCACCCTCCAGCTCCCTGCTTGGTGTTTATGCACACAGACCCAGCCCTGAACTGATCCAACTCTGCAAGTCACGCTGGCACCACAACTCAGGTCTTAGTCACGCATCTTAAATAGTTCCTGTGCCTGGAACAAGCACAGCATTCATCCCTCCTACTTGGTGCAGTTTCATTTAGAGATTATTATACAGTGATAGCAGCGCTTCCTCCGTTGTCAGCATCTGACATTTATCCTATAGCTTATTCCACACCTACACAGCCAGCTAAATGTTCTCAGCTGGCTGCCACTCCACGCTCACCAGTGACTAAAAGTTGTCTTGGCAACTCAGACCATCCTACGCTGCAGTGCCACCAACAAGAGGGTCTTAGGAGCCAGCCCCAGTGCAAGCATGGCACAAAAAAGAGAAATCACAAAAACATCCCATTTGCATGATAATTTCATAGTGATCTTAGTAAGCACCTCTAGTGCCATGAATATACAGCCAAGACAAACTGAACTTCCTAAACCTGAGACTGTAAAGCTGATTCAGACTGGCACCCAAAAGCCTGCCCACAGCACGGGCACAACTGAAGAAGCAGATGCAGAGATGTAATTGCCAGTGTGACCTTAAGAAGTCATCTCTGAAGCTGTTAATTTAAGAAAACATTCTTCAACAAAGGGCTGTTTTCTTATACTTTGAAAGTCACTTCAGGGAAGACACCTAAGTCTAACCACCTTCTTCCTAGCAGGAAACGTTTATTTCCCTAAACACATTTACTAGTCCATATTTAGAAGTCTTTTGCTGGTTTTAGTCGTATATTGACACAGCTGGAATTTGGTTTCTGGAGCTTCCCCAAGGAAAAAGCTGATTGAAGTCCACAACCACAGCTCTCACAGGTCAGAATACCTCTGCTCCAATTTATGCTTTACTACTCGCTTAGAAGTCACCAGAATAAAGCCTTTAAAATCTCTTTTTACATCCTGATTTTTGATTCCCAAACAGAAACCTGCCTCTAACCAGGCAGTCTCCACAGTCACTTCCACAACCACTAAACTGCATTTTCAACCCTGCATGCTGTGAATTGCACATGCAACCTGCACTCCTGCCTGCCAACAGAGCAATGTGCCCCATTCACCACACTCCAAGTTCCCCCCCTCTGCATCTTATTTTAATGATGAATAGGACATATAAAAATATATACCTCTATCTAAAGGCTTAACAATGACAGCACTTATGTAATAAGGATCAGGAAAAAAAAAAAAAAGACGATTTTCAGAATGCAAAGAAGGAAACAAATGTTTTATTGCAAAATCTTTCTCCTTCTGACTGCAGTTTTTTTAGAATATCCGAGAGGCCAGCAAATTCAAATCAGGATGAAGAGGTAGAAGGATTCCCTTCACCTGGCCTTTTCCTCAAAAATGCATCTTAGGCTACATGCTACTCCTAAAATTAGTAAGAAAGTAAAAATAAATTGACAGATAAAGTGGTCAGCATACATTTGTAAGCAGAAAGTTTTTGCACATGGTCTACCAGAATTTGAAACAAAACAACATCAGTCTGAGAAGTGCTAATATTGGTACTTTCTGTACTTGATAGAAACCTTGGGCCTTCTTTTTTTTTTTTTTT
>VXBB01017800.1:102376-121252 GCA_013399915.1 Illadopsis cleaveri | reverse complement strand
TTTTTTTTTTTTTCTTTTAACATCAAAAAGCCAAACAAATATAGAAAAGCTGAAAAACAGTAATTCCTGACATGTGGTAAGACACAAATCCCATTTCATTCTCCCTGCTCTGGTGTCAGTCCCAAGACACTGTAAACTAGATCACTGAAATTAAACTGGGATTAAAAATAAAACCTTGGGGGTCTGTCTGCACGTGTTGATGAATCTGTTTCTGAATGAATGTGAAAATAACTCCCTGACTTTGGAGCAACACTAATTCTCAGCAATATAACATGAAAATGAAGAAGTTATCAGGGAGCTAGAAACACCCAAGCATTATCCCTATACAACTTCAGTACTTCTGACTATATTTCCAGCCACAGGAAACTGCACAGATCTTGCCCAGGAGACAGCTGCTTTTAGGAAGTCACTGAAATTCTTCTTTTGCAATCTGAGGGCTATTTAAAATCCCTATAGGGGAGAGTCAGTTATTTAATTCTTTAAATTATCTTACTCTCTGTTGATAAAAAGAGGGCCAATTAGGTGTGTTTTCAAGTGCAGTAAGACAAACTGCAAAGGCCTACAGTTGCAGGGCTTCCAGTTCCCCAAGTGGGCAAGGCAAGAGGCTGCACACATTATTCCAGGAGCTCAAGAGGGACACCATAACCTTTTCCACAATCTTCATCACATTTTTCCACTGCCAGATCTGGTCCCCAGAGTCCTGGTGAAATGCCTGCCTCCTCTGGGAAGGGATCTGCTGGGAAATAATAGACTAAAATCATAAAGACGATATTAAGCATTTCTCCATGGATCAGTACTGATTTCACTACTGTCACTTGCCACAGCTGCCTCCAAGGCTCTTTAGGTGACAAAGAGCAATTTGGTGTCACCATGAGGAAGCTGAACCTCCTCACTCCTGCCACAAAAGTGGCTCCAGTTTAGCAGCAGAGCTGAAGGCCTGAGTCTCAAGTACAATACATTGACTTCCAGCTCCTCACTGAATTCAACACGTTGATGGGAAATTAGGAGACTGACTACTTGACTGCATGTTAGCTCAAGAGGCTGTTCTATATTTGATCTGCAAGTTTAAAATGGCAACAGGCACGCATTTCCCACAGCTGCAATTCATCAGCACAAACCAGCTGTCATCTCATGCAAAGAAATCACAAGTCTCTAAGGTGAAACAGAAATGCAATTAGTTTGCATTAAGTCCAGCCTGCTAGAAGTGCAGTGTAACATAAATTACATGTAATTTGAAACTCTAGGTTTAAGAGATCACTGCAACTGCAGATGAATTCAGGATGTAATTTATTTTCAGAACAATTTTCAGAGATTATTCACATACCCAAACATACCTCATTTATAAGCAGGAAAAGTAAGGAAGACTAAAAAAGTCTTTACGTATCTATTCTTGATTAAAAGTAGTACTTTTTCGTACTGTCATCAGACTTTCTAATTTAGAACATGCTGAAGATGTCTCCCTTGCTAATTATTCATAAGTTTTGTACTGATCTTTCTAGAACATGGTTGTTTCTCTGCTGTGAATGAGGCTACAAGGAAAAACAACAGAGTAAGCAACAGTTAATACACTGATTCTTAGGAAATACATTTCTGTGAAGGACAAAGCCAGAAAGGCCAAATTTCACCAAATTCTATCCTTACCATCCAGTGTTCCTTACAAGTAATAATAACAAGGGATTTTTTTGTAAGTGTCATATAGCTGATATTTTTCCAGGTATGTGATTAAATTTAAAGAACTTGTCTTCAGTGTAACTGGGATTTGTTTTTAGTTGTCAGATTGATACATACAATAAAAATTCATGCCCAATATTTAGAGAAGATTCAGTATTTTTTTCCAGGATTTCTTTTCCTCTTTTTTTTTTTTTTCTTTTTTCCTTTTTTTCACCTAAGGTTTCTTTATTTGGCTGAAGCAAAAAAAAATGCATCTTCTTTTTCTTAAAGTAAAAGAAAAGAGATAGAATTCAGTAGCTGTCTTCATTTCACTACTGGTCTCACCACTCCAACTGCTGTCAAGTCTACCAACTAAATTGGTACTTTACGCTGTTCAGCCCCATTGCCTACCAACATCTGGCTCGTGCTCCATTCCCATAAATTCCAGCTAACTACTTGCAGATGAAGAAACATCTTTCCATCCAAGGAAAATTTTAGAAAGCTCAGTGGAATCTCCTGCCAACCACATCGTGTTTTTCAGGCTGCGGCAACCTTGCCTATTTAGTTTTATTTAGAAAGTTAACTAGAGTGTTTATGGTAAGTAACGACATTTTAATTATGCACAGTGTAACAAATGACCAGCATTCACAATCAGACACCCAGTTTAGGTCGTGGGACACTCCAAGAACCTGGCTCCAAGGGTGTGGGCACACCTGAACACATGCTACAGCACAGGCACATGCTCTCTGAGGCCCAGCTCTGTAGGTGAGGGTAACTCAGACCCACATGCACGTTGCATGCACTCGTTCCAGTCCAGGAGAAGAGCCAATATCCAAACTGACATGCAAAAATTAAGTTTCCAGATACACAAAGGCAGACGTAAGAACGGCATGCTAAGTTTGGATGCATAGATTTCAACCAAGTTTCAGTCACCGAGCAAATCTTCAACACAGCAATACCACATTCTAATCACAAATAAATGTAATTAGTCAAATTTTTGAAGGTATTCCAAGGGTACCATCTTCAATGAAAAGGATGAACTTTTTATTTTGTCTTTTTTTCCCATTTATTCCAACATAATGCTTAAATAATTGTTATAAACCCAAACAAAGGAGCAATTGACCCAAGATATTTAAAACTGAAATCCAAATTACAAAAACCTGCATTTTGCAACAAGTGTTGATAAACGGGACACTAATATAAAGTTTTTAAAATTATGGTTTAACAATCCATTGTTTTTCAAGTAGCATGGCTGTTTAAAGCCTCTGCTAAAACTTCAAGAATATATCACATTCTAATAAGCTACTAATGGGAAGAGGGGTCAGAAAATGGAAGGTAACAGTCACATAACAATAAACAAAATCCCTAACTGCAAAGGATAAATTCGTTTTAGCCCAACTATTCATTCCAGCACCTTTTCTTTTCTCCTTCTTTTTTTTTTTTTTTTAACTGGAACATATTGGTATATTTTGCAGATGATGCTTTATTAACTTTTTCAGCATATATTGGAAGGTCAGATACTCTTTATAACACAGCTGCTTCAAATGGAACTCTGATTCAGCCATACCAGCACAAAGACCTCTAGTTTTTAAAGAAAACCCCAGACGTACATAGCATACAAATTCGACACATATTGTACAGCCACAGCAGAAAAACCCTTTTAACATTCAATGTCCAGTTTAACAACCACCGCTATTCTTCAAATACATTTCCATTACTATTGATCACACCTGCAAAATTCATTCAAACTAGTCCCACTTAAGTCCGGCACTTACCACTACCTAGTCTTAGGAGCAGTACATCCTGGAGCCTCCTGTTCAAGTCTCTGAGCTCCTTCATTTCTGACACGAGTGCCCCATACTCCTTGAGCTTCTTTGCCTGTTGCACAAGCTGCCTCCGCGTTCTCTCCAGCTCCTGTTGGATGTGTCTCATTTCTTCCTGTTGCTGCTGGTAACTCCTCAGCAATTCCTCATAGAGAATCCGAGGAACTACAGCATCGTCCATATTGTTCATGCCTTCTGTAGCCTCCATAAAAGCCTCCTCAGGGCTGGAAGTATTACTGAGACTCATCCCGTTCTGTTTCTCAAGGCGAGCAACAACCGCTTCAATGCTTTTGTGTGTACCTTCACTTTGTTTCCTCCCATCTTGTCTCTGCGCGTCACAATAAAAAACAAATAAATTAGGAGAGCAGTAAGACATAATAAAAGCAAAATTCTACAGTCTTGGGAATGTTAATATTCTTGTTTTTCAAAAAACTAAGACAAAGCCAGTCTGCAAAAATATTATGCCTAACAGGTTCTTATGGATATAATATACAGCATAACTAACATGCAATTGTAACTCAGCTAAATGCATGTACAAACTTCTGAGGCCGGTAAAGGCCTTCCTGCATTTGGGCAACACTTACAAAGGCAGTGTATATAGGTCACTTGATTCTGTATCGTTAGTTTCTTTTTTAAAAAGCGGATCTAGATCTCTTCTTCTTTAAAGTTTACCCTTAACATTCAGATTTCTGACAGCAATTGATTTTCTGATAAGCAAGAGAAAGAATCAACTGTGTGCTCCATTTGTGACCTGTGAAAAAGGTGAAAGCAGCATAGGCACAAAGCTGTTCTGTGAACTGAGGGCTTGGCCTTCCCACACTTCGTGAGACAAAACCTTCTCTGACTGTCCCTGCAGCACGTTCACCCAACTGCCTGATGCAAGTGACTGAGTTAACACTATCAGCAAACACTGAAAGGGATTTGAAAACACTGAAGCTGGAGACAGAATATATCATCCAGCCTCATCCTCCTTATCAACTGATTCCTTCTATATTAGTACTGCATTGCAGAGGCTTCAGGTCCTGGGAACTCTCAGTGGAATTTTACCTTCAGTCATCTGCACAAACCCTACAAATTAAATCACACCACTTTCCTGGGACCTGGATAGTGGGATTAATATGTGACAGTAGAGGTAAAGTCACAAAGTTTTACTGGCCAAATATGAAAAGGCATTTGAAGTTCCAAGCAACTGCAAGGAAAGCAAATGCAGCTCATAGATTAGAGGTGAGAAGCTGACACTATCAAATTCCCATACCACAATATCCATGAGTAATGTGGCAGAAAACAAAATTATTTGATGTTACACCTGCTGCATTCATATTCTAAAAAATAATTTAACAATTAAAAAAAAAAACTGGCCCACCACAAGGAAATGTACTAATATCACTCCTGCAGCTGCAAAAGCCATAGAGCAATATCTCATTCTGAAGATTTGCAGAAATAATTTGATATTAAAAAAAAATACATTTCCATATTGGGCTTCTGGCATTTGAAGCTAAAAAGGCAACTGGGAGTTACAAAGGAGTGATACAGTCTTGTCAGTTCCTCTTCTCAGTAACTGCTGTAGCTGGGCAGCGTCAGAGCACCCCTCCCAGTTCCAAACCAGCAGTGAGCAGTATGTCACCAGTGCCACCAAGAACAGCTGGTACAGTCAGGTACTGGTGACATTTAAGGCATTCTGGGCCACAGTGGAAGAGCATTGTTGCACCAATCTGAGATGGCAGTTACACTGTGCACACAGTATACACAGGAAAATGTTTATTGCACTTAAATCAGGTTTTGAAAACCCATGCCCCACCCCCACACACAATGTGACCCAATTTCATCAAACACACTGTTTTAAGGGGATCAAAAGCAAGCCTGGAATTCTTAAGCTAGGAAGTTTGTATATGCCCCAAGCACTTGTAAAAAAGATAAAAAAAGGAAAGGAGGGAAAAAAAACAAAATCAGAAAGACTTCAGTACCTTACTGTGTCTAAGCTCCACATCTTCTTCCCCATAATCTGTAACCTCCCCAGCTTCTTCTATGTGATTGAGAGAGAGTTTGGGGATTTTAATTTTCTTCTGCATCACACTGTTCTCAAGGTCAGTTTTGTCCTCTAAAATGTATAATAAAAATAAGGTTTTGTTACATTAATCAGTGTTCTTACTTCCAAATACTACATGACTTAGGCAAGACCAGTTACAAAAACCCAACCTCCCGTGCTCCAATCCCCTCATAATACCATGATCAAATTAGCCCATGGTGTAAATCCACTGATGCCTACTGGCAATTCTAGAGTTTCAGCTGGGGATCAGCCTGGCCCAACACACAAATAAAGACTGAAAAATGCCAAGCTAAATTCAAGTGACCAAAAGTGTTGCTGAGTGGCTTGTACTGTCACCAAAGCAAGAGGTGAAGAGGCTGTAAATAAAACTTCCTGAAAACCACCTGTATTGCTTTAAATTATGTTCACCAACAGTATTTTCATATTCATAATCCATTGCTGCAGTTCAAACTCTGCTTAGGGTTAAAGTGAAAATAAACTTGGTAATTCATTTCATACTCTAACCATCATCTGTCAGCAGCACAGATCTATTTGCACACATGGCAGATTCTGCTGTTCTGCAAAGTGCAGGGCTGGAAAAGGGAATGTTGCTGGAGTGCATTACACAAAAGTTGCATAAGAACCAAATCTGTAACAAAATTATTACACAATCCTATTTCATTAATTAATGGTATTCATCCTTTTCCTTTAGATTCTATTGGCAAAGCCAATAAATATTTATATGAATCTCTGCATCTCATGAAAAAATTGAAGTAAAATATTTTCAAGTCTTTAACATTTTGACAGATCTCAGAATTAGGTATTTAAAAGTATTAATCTGAAAACACATTCAAAATATTTTAATATTACTGAAAAAGTAGAGAGGGGACAGTCTCCCAAAATGTGTCTGATAGGTAAAATTGCAGAACAGACAAGGTCTGAAAAGATTCACCTGTTCCTGACAGTGTCAAGGAGAAAAGCACTTAAACTGTTAGTACACTGAGAGCTTATGAACAGGAAAACATTGTGAGTCTTCTTATCCACCTGCAAATTGTATTCTGCAAAGTGTCCCGTGAATATTTTTGAAAGTGCCGAGGAAGATGGCCCCCATGAGTGCTTAGCTGCATTGACTTTTGCTTTCTCAAATTAGCATCTCTCCACAGGACCTCCAAATGGTTCGTGTTGACAGTGTAGGAAAGGGAAACAAAGGTAAATCACTGTTTAATGAGGAGCAAGGCATTCATTAGAAATGAATTACACAGATGAATGCAATTCATTTTGTTACAGATAGAAATGGATCTCTTGTAGGCAAATGGTGATATTACAGCCCTAGGCTATGTAAAAAGAATAGGCAAAGAACATGCAGAATGAGACATTAGACAACCTGAAATGAAACGCAGATGGTAGCAATAAATACTAAGACAGATGCAAAAAGAAACAGATAAACAACAAAAAACAGCTAGGCTTATTTTAGATCATTCTCCATTCCCCAGAGCATTGTGGATGCTTATCCCAGTAAAACAAAAAAGGCAATCCAACTGTTTCAGTTTTGAAAAATAAACCCCTATGTTTTCATTTATCTGGAAAATGTAGGTTCATCAGAAAACTGAGAGAAGCCAATTCTAATGCCAGAGAGATGAGAAGAAAATAAGGGAGCCCTTCCCAAAAAAACAAATAATACAAACTTCCAGACTAAAGGATAGACTGATGGGTATTGGTATTTTCTTGGAATTTAAGAATAAATGAATCCATATGGAAAAGGACAAAAAAATAAAACCACCGACGTTTTCTGTGTTCATGTATTTTGGGGTATTGGATAGACTGAGGAATCCTTTGCTAAAATATGTTCTCTCTCAATTCCTTGGAGGAAGAGCAGCACACGGATACTGCAGAGACAGCTTCTCCAGACTCCTTTGCCAAACCATCCTCCATTGGACATGCAGATGACCTCCTTCCTCATTTAAAGAATTCAGAACAGTTTCTGTCCTCTGAAATAACCCCTGGCCTCACAACCAGATGGACACAATCCATTACGTGACACAGCTAACAAATTTGTCTGCTGACAACTCACTGAGGTCACCAGAAGCCAGAACCCCACACCAACTGGACAGGGACATGAGCCACCCTCCCCATGGCAGGGAACAGCAACCCTTGAAACAATCAAGGACAGGAGCCACAAGGAATAAGTGCCTGTGCAGACTACAGAAGTCAGCAAATACTTTCCAGTGAATAAATCAACAATTAAACCAAAAACAATTTGGAAGAACACTAATATTTATATTTGATTTTGGCTTTTTAAGTCAATTCATAAAGGTTAATAGCACATTCTATGCACTTAACAATGAAAAATGAAAGAAAATACTTGGTTTGGGGTAAAAAACCAAATGTAAATTAATCTGAATTCTTCATTCTCTTCACTCTCCACTCAATTTCAGTTTGCCTACGAAATTTATGTTTGCAAAACAGCACTGGTTTTGAAGTTTGTTTATACATCTTACAAATGCTTATTTTGTACATTGCTGGCATGTAACTATCAACAGAGTTCTCTTTCTGTTCATTTGACTTTTTGGTTTTACTGCTTATCTGTACATGAACCAGTAAGATGAAGAAAGGAACTGTTTTCTCCACACACAAAATTTGAAGAAACAATGAGTTTATAGAAGTTAAAGCTCAGGAACTTTCAGTGTAGTCAGTAAGCAAATAAATGTTCCTCTGCCTTCCAACAACAATACATATAATATTTTTTTACATATGCTCTGGTCTTTGAAAGCTTATTTATACCTAATACAATCCATCCAGTGTGTTGAATATGAAAAGGCCTTTTGTTCTTTTCCTTTTTTTTTTTTTAAAGTGCATTTCTAACCTCTGTTGTCTTCTGCCTTAGCTGCAGATAGAGCCAGAAAAATCTCATTCTGAATTTGAGATTAATGCTGGAGTCCTGGCTCTTGCTCTGTAAATATTAATGGAATTTGGGAAGGGGTGGGAGGGAGAAAGTGGAGACTGGGGGAAGGGTAGGAGAAACATGAACATGCATTTACAGCAGTTCTCCTCAGGATTCTCTGTCTCCTGTTGTGTCAGTAAACAAATGACAGGTACAAAAGAAGAATCCAGCAAAAAACAACACACCTGTGATTTTGAACCAGAGGAAAACCAGAATAGCAACCAAATGTATGGACAAGCTGCAATTCAGTGCCTGAGGCTATAGAAGAGAAGGAAGGACAGCCTAGAAGCATTGTAGCTCAGAGCCTCATTTTGGAACGACCCAAATCATTTGTCTGGACTTTGTTCTCAGTCATTTAAACCTTGCTAAAGTTAAAAATTACACCTTCCCCTAGGTGGCTATGATCAGCTTGTTATGAAGTTGTGTCTATTGTTTTCCCTAGATATGCAATGAGTGGTTCAGTGATGTCAATTACTGAGAACTAGCACTTAACATACTTAATTAGGCACTTGTAACAAAATATGCAGGGTGGAATGAACGATACAAGAACGGATTCCCTCTGTTCCTTAGGAAGGGACATTCTGAAAGGCACATGTAAATTAGGAAAAATTGCTTTTGTTCACAGAGAACCTGGTATTCTGTGATTCAAGATAAAGAGTGAAGCATGCTGGTACAACAGCACTCCAAGAAAAGGTCAGACTTGGAGAGATCTTGGCAGTCAACTCCTCACGGTACTGAAGCTCAAGAGCCAGGGCACATGACAGCGTCTCTCCCCAGCCAGGCTTCTCCCCAAGCTGAAGGGGAACTCACAAAAAAAGGAACTGCTGAGGAATTTCAGAGTGTCTGGGAACACATCTGGCCTCAGCAGTGCTCAAAGAAGGAAAAGCCAAAAAAGCAAGCCTGCATTAGAAAATCTCTATCAGCTAGCAAAGGATAAACTGTTCCTGGAATGCTTTCTTCAATGAGGCCCTCGTTTCAGTGTCAGGATGGGTGGATCCAGGCCCAAAGGTAACAGCTTCAAGTCTAGAGGGGAAGGGAACTGAGTCAGAGAAAGCAACTTTAACAGGGCAGGGAGTTGGTTAAATTCAAGGAGAAATACGTTAGTGCTCTAAAACTGAAAACCCTATTGTGGGATGTAAAATCAAACTATGAAAATCTCAAAGTCTCCTTAAAGCATTCTTTACTTTCTAATTTAGAAATAAGGACTGAACAAATTAATCCCTTCAAAAGAGAGTTCAAATGCTGATTTTTTTTTCCATCTTTGGAATAAAAGCTGGAAAAATAAAGGAAGAGAGCTCTGCACTCTAAATAGATGAGGGATGGCAGGTCTGGTATCAGTCCAAAGAAGGGGCTTGGCAATGCTATAAATCTTACAGTAATAAAATGAAAGAACCTTGAACAGAATTCGTCCTTCCCCTAAGCCTTCAAAAAAATTCCACTCCTTGTGAAAAATGATATGCTGACAGATGAAAAAACTTACCATCAGCCTTCCCATTTCCAGGCATGTACCCAGCACATATGGACAACATCTGCACAAGATTCCCCACACACGGCTGCACTGAACTGGTTTGCCATTCATTCAGCCAGGTTGTTTCTCCAGAGAAGGTAAGATCACCTGCCTGGGCTGGCTGTGCACTGCTGACAGATCAGCAAAGATGCATAAGAACCAAAGCAAAGATCCCATAACAAAAGGTTCTGTGGTGCTTTAAAGCAAACACACCAAGCACAACAGGGCATGGATTCCTAAGTGCCACTTACACACAAATAAACAATATTCAGTACTGCTGTGCCTGAGAAGGAAAACAGCATGATAATAATTTTAGAAGAAAGCCACCTAGCTTATTTGAAGCTGGATAAAAAAAACAAGAACTATAAATTACTTTCTTAGCTAATTTAATGCAAACATTAAAGGAGAGCTTGACCAGGAAGAAGAGATTAGATTTCAGAAAATGTAATGATCCTGCAGGCTCAGAAGATATTCAGGATACAAAGCAAAAAGAAATGTGTCTCATATAAAACATGTCTGAGCCAGGAGTACACTGAGATTACGACCATTACCAAAGAGGAAACTGAGAATGACAGTAACAAACACAGGCCAACAGACAGCAGCACAAATGCAGAAGTTATTTGAAGAGGACAGGTGCCACCAAAATCAATGCAGCTAAAAAAGGGAGAGATGTGCAAACGAGGAGCCAACAAGGTGCTGGCACAGTCAATTCAGGATTTGGATAGTAAAATTTACTATACTGTTTTGCCTTTTTTTTTTTTTTTTTTTTTTTTTTTTTTTTTTTTTTTTTTTTTTTTTTTTTGTAGACTAGAGGAAAGCTTTATTGGAAGGACAGAGAAAAAGATTCCAGAAATAAACACTGGGCACAGTGAAAGCACTTCAGAAGTATATTTAGTTGGACAGAAAGGTAGAGCTGAGTGTAAGCAACAAAGTGGATGAGGAGTATGTATAAGACAGCAAGATTTTGAGTTGAAAATGACAAACAAGTTTATTCCTCCTCTTGACTCTAGATTCAAGGCAAATGGACAAAAATTGTAGGAAAATATGTTGGGTCATCCTAAGCATAAGCTGAAAAAGATTTCTGCTAAGGGTGTCAGAAAGGGAAGCTGACAAAAAAATGCAAGTGAGAAAAGTTAGCAATGAAAAGGCAGAGCTGAGAGATGCCATCATCTGGGCTTGTATCACTCCCAAAATTTGAAGAACTAAGTAGTTCTGCAGCACTTCATCAGAAAGAGAAAATGACAGCAACACACAAATGAGTGACTGGAAGGTTGTCTGCAGAGCACAAAGAAAAGTGAGCAAAGAAGTCAGGGAAGAACAACACATCAAGCAGCACTGTGACAGGCAGGGCTGATAAGCACAGGAAGGTGAAGACATGTACTTGAGGAACTGGCCCAAAAGGCTGCTAAATCTTGTGAAGTGAATTTCAATAAAGTCTAAAGAATAGGAAACGGAGTGAAAATAATTCTTAATCAAACTGGGGAAAGGCAAGATAGAAAGGTCTTAAACCACTGCTTGACAGGTTTAGAGATGATGGGTAAGAAGGATGATGTGCCAGGAGCCTGAACCAAGACTGCTCACTGATGATGGAGAGAAAGCCACACCTGCTTCGTACAAAGGCACTAAAGAAGGGAGAGAAAGATAAAGGAGCCAAAATCCTACAGAAGCAGAACACAGATTACATAAACCTCTTAAGTCCTCTCTGAAGTCCTAGATCAAGACTGGCTCTTGCTCATTAATATTTAACACTGCAACACAAGTAAATGCACAGAGCACCATTCTGGCTGCTGCTCTCACAAAACCCCAAATAAACTAAAATTAAAAAAACAACCCACCACGCCAGCTACTGAAGCAAATAATGTTGAGGTCTCAATGAGGTTTTTCTTCTGGTGGAACAACAGAGATACCCAGTCTAATTGTGGCAGCAGTGAGAGCTATTGATATGGCCACCTATTTGTAGTCCAATTTCCAATGCACATAAAGACAGAGTATTTTTTAACATTCTCCTTTTCCATGTGCTCACTTATCACGAAATTGTTCAGATCTACAGTATCAGCCCAGATATATCACACCTCTGCTGCAAGAAAAACTTACATGGATTTTCATCATTAATTTCCATTATTAATATGAAATCTGGTTTTCAGTTCAGAAGTAAATACAAAGTCTCATCAAAAATAATTAACCAAAGGCAATACAGCTCAAACTAAACAACTAAAAACAGTCATTATTCTTTGTCAGCAAAACTTTCCCTTTCATTTAACTTTTAGTGGTGCTAGAACTTGGCTGCAGCACAAACACATGGAGCTGGACAATCAAGTTAAGAAAAGACTATGCTGAGAAACAGGAAATCATGCTCTCTACAAGATGGAGGGCAGTTTTAATCCTGGATCCAATATTTACTTAAATACTGACCTTGAATAATTCAAACTTTTCATCTTACTGTCCCCATCTAGCCCACTGAAGTGTTGTACAGATTTGTTAATATTTGTACAATACTCTGCACATGTCAAACTCAAAGGATTACAGCTATTATGGAACAACTCTCCTAATCCTTTCTGAAACAAGTACACTAATACAGCATTACCATTAAATTAAAAAGAAACCCTGAAAACAAGCAGGATGTGAAAATGCCATCCTTTAAATCTTTCCTCTGCATCTACACACGAAACTCAACTATGGGCATTACTTTTCAAAAACCGGAACATGATAAATATTTTACAAAAAAATATTTCTAACAAAAGCTACGTATTTCTTCGGAAGTTCAAAAGTTCATTGAAAGAGATCATCAATCTCAATGACAGCTATAATTTGTCAACCTGGCTGTCCCCACCAGTCCATCTGCATTAGACTGTACAATTACCTTAGGACCGAAGCCTGTGATGATTTGCTGATCACACAGGCCACAGAGCCATGGTGGAGATGCTGCCCACGAGCTGCCCAGCAGGTAAAGCAGGAGCCTCCACAGCATCTCTGCCCAAGGGATAAGCTCACTATGGAAATAGTGGGTAGATTTAGGCATTTTATCAGCTTCCATACAAAAATCACAATGTGGTTCAGCCTCTACTACTTTTAAAGGAATTCTTTAAAAAACACAAATAATTCACTGACTGGCACTTAGGCAATACACGGGAAAAAAATGTTTTACTGTTTAATTATGAAAACAAAACCTTAACTTACTTTTTCTCCCTTTTCACTCCCCTGCAAATTTTAGTATATTTTAATTAGTTTTAGTTACCATAGCTACCATAACCATACTATCTTTGAAGTCAATTTTATTAAAATCCTGAATTTCATGTTTTTACTGTATGCTAGCTGAGCTTATACAACATTTACAAGCATAACTGGTGTTAAGTGGTGCAACATAGGTACTAAGACCACAAAAAACAACAATAGTGTAGGTCACCTGTATGTCTTTATGTTACAAAAATAAACGAGATGATTTCTTACTATTAAGGTGAAGCAAAAAGCAAACGTGACTGAGGAACAAGCAAGTCAGTTGAGAAGGGTTAAAGACAAACAAACAAAAAAAATGTATATTCAGAATATGCAGGGTAATATGGGAAAAGAGGAAATTAAATGTAACTGCAAAATCTTCTTCCATAGATAAATCCCACATTTTAAATTAATTTTTACTGACATTTTAGCTTGATGATGACATCAGCACTGTCATAAGCGTTACTCCAAACCACTGCTCAGGAGTTACAGTTTTAAAAGGTCCAAATTTTTTTTTTGCTGCTGCCATTCAGCTTTGTGTCAATGTGCCACAATAAGGCTTCAACAATGAACAAACAGAAATGACACCAAAAAGACCCCACAAAATTGTGCCTTTGTACAAGTCCTCCATATCTCAGATATGGTCCTACACTAGAATTTAGAAGAAGGAAAAAAAAATCCTCCACCCTTCATCTTACATGAGTTAAAAATAAACCAGAAATGGATCAAATACAAAATGAGTGTGAAATTTAGCTTTAAATATTTTTCATGAATACTGCCACACTTGTGTTCAGGACTATATTTAGGAGTGTGAAGTAGTTAGTTACTCTGTTATACAAAATGATTTGCTGAACCTCTGCGTACAGCCAGCTCTTTTACCAGCTGAAAAGGTAAAAACACAGCAGCAGCACATTGGCTAAGGGTGACAAAGTAGGCCATGTGTGTCAAATATCACAGTAAAAATTAAAAAAAAATAAATTGAAAAATAAAAGTGCTATTCTGAACAAGGTTACTTCAGCACTGCCTAAACTGCTGAGTTTAGTTCCTCTCAATGACTGGAGTGGGCCCTTGGCATGGCAAGAGCTGCAACGGCACAGGAGGTGACACCACCCTTAGGGACAGCTGGACTTGCTGCTCAAGGGCAGGGACACAAAAGCCCATCCCAAACACTCCCAAACCAGCCCAGGAAAAATCAAACAAATTAAAAAGAGCCAGTGAGGAACCACTACCAGTACTGGGAGGTTTCCTACAACCTCTTCTTGGTACTTCTTTACTCAGGACAACCCTTGGGATCACCTGAGAAGCATCTGCAGGTGCTTTGACATTTTTCCTGATGTCATTTCTCCCCAGGTCTCTGTCACACACATCCAAGCAATGTATCCCAGCAGGGGACAGGCCTGGAGACTCCTGGGAACAAAGAGTCAGCTGTCCCTGCCACAATGGTTCATTCACCCTATGGACTGCCCTGGGAAAGGAAATGGGACATGTGGAGCATGCAGGAACATGGGATGGAGCATGGGGACAATGCCACAGCCAGGACCTGCTTTATGTACTCCACTCCCCAAACTGTCAAAATGATGCAAGCAGGAAAACCCACAAAGAAGCCCAATGTTGCCCTCAGCTTTCTTGGTTTTCTTTGTTTAGAATCTTACAAGTAGATTCTCACGCAGCTCAACATAAACCATGTATATTTTTAGAGATGTTTTCATATTTCTCCTCTGAGAGGAGAATTGATTGACGGTGGTATTCACCATCCAGGTTGAAGAGGTGGTGACCTAAATGACCAATCTCTTGCCTTTGTACAAACTGTATATATGGAGTTGGATTGTTGATAGAACATAGAATGAAGAATGTAGAAGAAGATTGTAGAATAAAGTATCATTAGCTTTCCCTTCACCTGCTGCTGCCTGCCTCGTTTCTTCTGTGGGTCCGATCCTCCTACATACGGACCGACGTGATCCTGCATCAGCCCAAGACTACAGAAATACCAATAAAAGCTTGGACTTAAATATTACACATCAAGATGACTTCCTGACCTAAATTTTGTATATTCTTAATATAATCTAAAATCTCATATTGCAAAATTTTCACGTGTTCCAGAATTTGACAAAGTGCCTTTCCTCCATGAACTTTTCATAGCAGAGAAGCTTGGATATACACTAAGAAGTTGAAACACTCTCAACTTTACTCAAAACTCAGTCCTAGAATCATTTAATTTAAAACTTTTCTATGAACAGAGATTTTACATCCTTCTGAAATACACAGTAACATCTAATCATGAGCTGCACAGGTTCTTAAAACTAAAAATCACAAAACCTACTCCAATAAAAAGTGGAGCATAACATTTTATAAAGGGGCAAGAAAGGACAGGGATGCACTAGGTATTAACACATTTGCTGTGGCAGCCAAGGACTTGCTGTGAGAATCTGATGGAGATATGTTTGCTATGAAAGTGTGGGTGGGAAATGTTGAGGGCAGCAGTTAAGAGAGCACAATTATTTACTGGAGTCAGGAAAGAACAGCTCCTAGAAGGAGACAGTCATAATTAACTTGTTAACAAACATAGCCTGAAGTAGGGAACTTTTAGAAGTCCCTGAAACTCAGTTCATTCCACCTAACATTCATCACTTAGAAAGAAAAAGCTCCAATGGAGTCCTCTAAAGATCATGGTGCTATAAGGTGCACATGTTCAAGGATAACATTCTGCTAGTGACTATTAGGCAAGGGTGGAAAAGCTGCAAGTGGCACATGTGTGTCAAGGAGAGGGACCAGGAAAAACAGCTTTGAAGTATTTTGAGGAGAGGACAAAAAAGAAGAAAAAGGAAGGGTGTGGATGATCAGGAAGACAGACTCAAACTCTTCCTGCAAAGCTGTCTGCTGTTTTTGTATTCTCAGTGAGACAGACCAGCTAACGTCACCTCAAGAAACTGCTCTGTAGTCAAACTCCAGTCTGCTGAGGTCTATTTTCCATTCAAAAGGCAAGTAAAATTATTCCTTTATTAGTACATAGCATCAGCTGCTGGTAGCCAAAGGGTGAACTTGTTAAGGCAAGGGACATTCACTTTAATGTGCCTTCTGTGGCTGGAAGGTCTAGAACTGAGTCAGGTCAGCCTCTCTGGTTTGAGCCCTACTAGTTGGTTAAGTTTTGAAAAAGTGGCAAGTTCCCAGGCCAGCACATCCCAGCAGTCTCAGCAGTTCCCAATCATGCACACAGAGACACAAGGGAAGGCACAGCTGCTCAGAGTTCATCTACAACTCTTCTCTGACACTATCACCAACTACTCACCACAGAATAAAAGACAACAGCTTTTATCTCCACAACACACCAAGTCTCTCACAACTACCTGATGCTCTGAGCATGTCCTAACACACTTCCCTCTTTTATTTTTCCTTTCCAAACTTATGATGCCTTTACAGCAGTGATCTCTGCTCTACAGCAACAACATCCCTCACAATTGCACAGGCTTCCAACCATCCAACCTCAGCACAAAGGATCAAAGAATTGCTTCCAGACTCTCTCAGAAGAGGACAATTGCTTTATCAACTCTTTACACAACCAACACTCCAATACTTTGCATTATGGGCATAAACCTGTATTTAGGTCTGTGTGAATTCTTACATTACAAGAGTAGAAGTTTGAAAGGTATCTAAATTTCTTTAGACATAATAGGAAAGGAAAACTTTTTTCAAAATAAAAAAAAAATTAATATGTGTCTTGTATCTGTGTTCTTTCTCTCCTTCTTCTTTCGTATTGCTAGAAAGGAAAAACAAATGGATCTGTTTTCCAAACTATGATTAATTTCCACTGCATGGACAGGGTTTGATCATGAAAATATATATAAAAAGCTAGAACTTTGCTTACTTGAGCAGCTTTATGTGCAAGAAAATTGGTCACTATTCAAACTGTAAAAGAACACTTTGCAGGCTCAAAAAATCCAATTTTTCCCTCTTATTCTCTTTTGTTGTTTGTTTAATTTAATATCTGTAGCATAACTTTGATCCTGAAACCTCTTCCTAATGGGGAATTCTTGGACCAAAGCAGTAGACCCTTAAAGTCATTTAAGGCTTGTTCAGTTAAGGGTTCCTTCCAAAAAATTCAAAATCAACTATGAATATTTTAAATATAAAAGCAACTTTATACACATTATTTACCTTATTACTAAGTTAGGCTGGAAATCTTTAGAATTAAAAGTTCTGTACTGGTTTGAGAAACATTAGTGCAGACTTGCAAAATTATTTATAACTGAATAAGCTTGTATAACATTACACTTGGAATGTTTGCCATAAAAATTGGTCATAATCTGAGTTGGTCACTATAAAGCAAGAATGTGCTATGATGTCTTCATAGCAGACCAAGTTTTCTCTCCAAGGTTTCTAACCACAATAAAAACAAACACCAATATTAACATTTTGAGAGGAAATGACAACTTTAGAAGTAAGTGACCCTTTGTATACAACTTCTGTAGAATTCACCTAAGGTATTTTTACATGAGTGGAAAGAAGCACAGAAGTAAGACTCATTTGGTGTCCAGGTGAGAAGTTTTCCAAGAATGCAAAACATAGATCTGGGTGGAATATATTGAGATGTGACAGCTGTAATAAAGATAGCTGTGTGTTTCCTTGTGTTCCTGGCTCAACAGGAGAATTTCCTGGAGAAATTAGAATCTCTGGAGAGCAATTAGTGCAAATCACTAATACAGGTAACAAGTCCTGTTCTCTAGAGGAAACAGCATACATTGGTTTGTTCTGGTTCAAGAGACATGCAACAAAGAGAAACTGTACAGAAAAAAATCAGGAAAGCACATCTTGGGCAGACACAGGCTCTGCCTAGAACAAGGAAACTGGCAAAAATAAGCACTTGCTGGTGGAAAACTGAGGAGACCTGGTGGGCTCAGCTCTGGAGCACTTTAGCTGTGATGAGACAGACAGGAGGAACTGAAAGGGCACTGAACTGCTGCTGCAGTTCCCCAGTGGGACACAGGAAGGTGAAGTCCAATGGGCTGCTGCTGCCTTTGGGAAGAGGCCCTGCAAACCCTGGACACTGAGATTGTTGTCCTCCATGGATCTGACAGGGAACCTGCAAGAAACACTTCACATGCACTCCTCTGCCACAGACAGGACAGACAAAGCATGGGCTGGCACAGGACAACAAAAACTTAGCAGGAGAATAACTAGTTCTAGGCCTAACTAGTTCTCCTGAACTTCTAGAGTTGTAAATACCCAGAAACTGGAAAAGCCTTGCAGGGAACTCATGTCTGGCTGTTCCTGGTTCTTTTAAGGTATCTGTTTATGGCCAACACTAGAAACAGGACAATGACAAAAGTCAATGGCTGAGCCAGGGACAAACTGGGCCACCACCAGGCTAAACTGGCTTAGGAACTGTGTGCTTTCAAAAATAAAATTAGAAAAACACCAGTTCTATGTGACTTTAACACCCACCCAGTTACCATGCTTAGACACCAGAACTCAGCACTGCTTTCTAAGAGGCATACTAAACAAAAGTTTTTTAAGCCCATCCCATATTCAGGGAAATAAGACATAACCAGTACTTTGCCCGAACTGAAAAAGTCAGTGTATGAACCCAGTGTCCTCTTTGCTACTCAGACTGACATCTCAAATGGCCATTACAGCCTTTCAAAAGCCTATTGGGCAAGTCCACCCTAACCAGCAATTTGCTACATCCACCAAACTTCCTTTTCATGTCAACTATGACTAC
>VXBB01017800.1:25574-101935 GCA_013399915.1 Illadopsis cleaveri | reverse complement strand
TGCCGCTATCCTGCGGGGCACACAGCCCGCACGGCCCCGCCACCTGCGCCGGGGACACGGATCCCGCCTCCCACATCCCGACCCTCGGCCCGGCCGGGCGCCCGTGCTCGAGCTCGGCCCCGGGAAAAGCCTCGGGAAGGTTTTTTTTGCCCCCAAGTTGAAAACTTTGTACACATGTGCCGCAGGAATAGCCTTTGTTTCAGAGAATCATGGAGTGGTCTGTNTGTGAAGTCACTTAAAACTAACAAAGCGGACATAAAACAGCACCCCTCAAATTTGGCAACAACTGCAAAGGTACACAAATGACTCCAAGCACTATAAATAAGCCGTGGATAAAAACCTAAACTTTTTTTTTTTTTGCCCCCAAGTTGAAAACTCCGTACACGTGTGCCGCAGGAATAGGCTTTGTTTCAGAGAATCATGGAGGGGTCTGTGTTGGAAGTAACCTTAAAAATCATCTCATTCCAACCCTGCTGCCCCAGGCAGGGACACCTTCCTCTGGACCAGGGTGCTCGAAGCCCCGTCCAACCTGGCTTTGAACACTTCCAGGGATGGGCCGTCCATGACTTCCCTGGACAACCTGTACCAGGGCCTCACCACCCTGACCACCCTAAAGAATTGTTTCCTGATGGCCAGTCTAAACCTACACTCTTTCAATTTGAAGCTATTCCTCCTCGTCATGTCTTGTAATAAGTCTCTTGTAATAAGTCTCTCCTCATCTTTCCTTTAAGTCCCATTCAGGTGCTGCAAGGCCATATTAAGGTCACCCTGAAGCCTTCTCCAGGCTGAACAATCCCGATTCTCTCTGTCTTTCCTCCTTGGAGTGGTGCTCCATCGCTCTGATCAACTTGGTGGTTTCTCCAGGAGGGCAAACAGAGGCGTGACACACAGTGGGATTTGTTCTGAGGGTGGGGGCAGAGCCAGCCAGTGCAGGGAAAAGGGGCAGGAGGGACCTTGGCGAGGACAGTGGATCCTTCCCAGCCAGAAAACACCCACACAGAGCCCCACACTCATCTGGCACTTGGAAACAGCACTGGAGCATCAACTTTTACATGAAGGTCCGCATAGAACCACCTGTACTCCATCATTCCGTGCCCTGGAGGCTGCTGGAAGAGCACAAAGCTCCCCTATCCTCTCCCAAAACGAGCGCAGAGAGCTGGGAAATGCTGTGCTGGTGTGTCAAACAAGGGTTAGAGACGGTGCAAATTTTAGCACAAATTCCCCAACTTTTGAAGCCCTTAGACACCGAGTACGGATGTTTAGAGCTTCACATATGGAAAGGGTAACGTGGCAACATTGCTTATGGTTCAGAGCAAACTCGTACTGCTGTTTGTAGTCCTGAGGTCTGTTTCACCCAACCAGACTTAGGAACAGAACAATCACATGGGGTGAACTATTTAATGTAAAAATAGGAAAAAAAAAAAAGAAAAGAAATCACAGAATGAGTACGAGGGAGGGGCATCACCAGTTTTTTGTTTGCAAAACACCAACACAAAATGAAACCAAAATATATCGTCTTTGTAGATTTTCATATCCCTAGGCATTTGCAGTGCTATCTGTGCCCGTTGCACTGAGTAAAACCACACTGAACTTGTTTTTCCTGGTTATCTTTTATAGACTTCCTCCTGCGTGGGGACAGACCACAAGCTGGAAAACACGGAGTTCAGTTTTGACTGAGCACTGGCACAGGTTCCCAGAGAGCTTCTGGAGTTTCCATTGTTGGAGGTAACTCAAAAGCTTCTGGACATGGTGTTGGGCAACCCCTTGAGCAGGGCCTGCATTAGGTGAGCTCGTGAGGCCTCTTCCAACCTCAGCCATTCTGTGACAGTGCCAGAAACTTTTTGTTGTGCCCAGCAGAAATCTCTCTTGTCTTAAACAGCACTTGAAAACCTAAGGAATCCATACAGGTGTAGTTAAGCCAATGTAAGTATTTCACCAACAAGCTGTAAACTTCCCATACAGTAATGGCAGCTTTATTATTTTGGCAATTACAGAGTTTTGCAAATACTCCAGTTTAAGATTGGGGATTTAAATGGCAGTACTTTATGTTAACAATAAAGTATTGCCAGACTGGTGTGTAATTACAGGCAAATAGAAGTCTGCTACAAAGTATGGATGACAAATGTATTCTAGTAGTGAGTCTGCAAGGGAAATGAAATTCCAGCAAGGATTGTGTTGCTGATCAAACAATACCAGCTGCTGTAGCACTGCTGTCTCCTCCACCTCGGGTTACAGTGGGGTACAGGGAGCTGCAGAGAGATGGCAGGACAGGCTGTTTGCTGGAATTACTCCATGGACACTGTTAAAATTATGTGAAGGACAATTTTGTACTACTAAGTTCAGTGGCCAGTGAGGGATTGGGTAGACTGCCTCCTGCCAGGATTGTGTTCCCCCCACAGCTGAATTCTATTAAGGGTGTGTAAGGCTGCTGTCCAGGGAAAGGAACTCAGAGAAATGGTAAAACTGGAAATAAAAGGAAACAAAGAGGTCAGGACTCAAAAACTATTTTGAGTTGGAAGGGGAGAGATCTCTTAGGGTACCAAGGACACCTGGGTAATTTATCCCAATGAAAGAAAACCCAAAAACTTAATGTGAAGGCAACTAGCACCGTAGTGGTTTTTTTGGTTGGTTGGGGTTTTTGGGGAAAAGGAACACTGCAAACTGGTGTTTACAATATTTTACATTTGAATGTTCAATTACAGTGAAGACTAAAGATTTTTGTATCAGCAGCAAAAAAAAAAAAAAAAAAATCTCAAATCCTTTAGGCAGGCTGTTTCCCAGTTCTCCACTGAAGGATATTTTTGGGAACAGATAAGGGTCGGGATGAAAAATGCATGTTTACTCTTGGTCCCTTGCACACAAGTTGAGCCAGAAGGCATTATAATGCTAAAGAATTAATAATGATCCCATACATTTTTTCTTTTGCCTACAAGGAGCAGTGTTAATTTCTGGCTTCAAAATCTGTAAATAATCTGCACTGGTTAGCTGTGAAGCTGAGGAAAAATCCATTAAAGCAGTGAATGAAACACAAGTCACTTGTCACTCCTGTCTTTTGGACCTTTTCCATTTCTCCTAATGGTTAACCAGCTGCTTCAACATCGACTTGAGCTTGAAGTTTAAAGGTGCAGAGCTATTTTAAAGGTGTAGATTTTAAAACTCATTGTTAAGGGAATTACAGGATCCTCACTGGATTTAAATCCTCAAGCTGGTCCAGCCTTTTAGAAACAGCACAGCCCTGCTGAGAAGTAAACTGTTGTACTTTCAAAATGCAAATGAAACCTCAGCTTAGAAAGTAATACTGTCACTCCAAGAGTGGAGAAACCACAAAGCACAGTCCCAGCCCTTGTGGGACTCCCGAGTGGCTCTTTCTTGGAACACTACTTATATTTTGCTGGTGTTATTTTTCTTGAAAAGTAAAAAAAGCATTCAAGCAAAAGCGGATGTCCGCAGCTCTCTTGTGCACTCTGTATTTTCACTAAAAATACAAAATGAAAAGCTAATAGTTCCAATAACAGTTATGCAGGTGCTAAATCTCTGTTCACAGCAAACATTAAAATTAGGCTCATCATTCACATTATTCCATATTTAGTACCAGATTCTCAAAGGATACCATATTGACTTTAAATCTGCTACAGAAGAAATTCCCATTTTCTTTTACTCTTCCAGTGGAGGTGCTTCACTGCTACCTGACTCTTCAGCAGTAACCATACATTGGACTGCTACTAGGAATCCCTACACATTGAATATGTGGTTTAGAAAACTATTGTTTTCTTGTGGATTTGTCCTCCAAGTAGTGCATTTCTTACACAATTGTTCTCAAGCTCAAATATACCGTGAAGGAATGATATATTCACAGTTTTTTGGCTAACAGTGTATTGGAACAATGGCATTAAAAGTCATACAGGTTAAAAAACAGCTCAGCTAACAGCGCTCAGGAACTGAAGACTCTTCAAAGGTGTGTGTATGTATGTTCAGGCATACAGTATATTTACAATCTGGCTAATTTTTATGAAGAATATGATCAGTAGAGGTGTCAGAAGATACCTCCATTCCATGGTTACCATTTATTATATTGCAATGAAGTGCCAGACAAAGTCATTTCCATGTACAAATGAATTTTCCCCTGAACAAAGTCATGTACAGCTTCTAGGTGTTTTGAGAGAGAGGATGGTTGGAAGGAGGGAATCTACTATCCATGTGGGGCAGGGTAAGCTTCCAGAGGGTCGTTCTCCTTTATATTTTAAAATGCATTTTAACTCTTGAGACACTGTCAACACACTGTGCTTTGAGCATCACGGTGATTGCATATAAAAATACAAACAACAACAAAAAAGGTCCTGTTCCTGTGTGATTCTAGAAGATGGGTAAGAAAATATTTGTGTCCATATGTAATTCCAAAGCACTCCATTACCAAGAGTAAGGGAACCTAGATTACACACATAAATTCTGAAGATTTAATCTTTTGAAATCTATGGCCTTAAAACATCCTCAGTCCCAATTCCTCAGAGTGATCTAACTTTTCTCAGGGCTGTGGATAATAATCATCTTTTACAGTAAACTCTCACACCCTCACAGAATATTCTTTCAAAGAAATGAAACCCAAGGAACAGTTTATGGATCCATTCACATAGGAGACACTTATTTCCCAGCTGGTGCATTCTGTAGCATGAAGAGGTAACGATTAAGCCAAACTGACCACGGGAGAAGGCACTTTTCTCACTGTTAATGACTGGCTGGAGAAACCAAGGACCAAAGAAAAAAGCCAGACAGTCATTAACTGCTGAAAATTCCTGACCTAAAGGTCATTATTACTATTATAAAATTGGGAAATGAAAAAGTAATTATTTTCTTTGGGTTTTTATATGTATTAAAAATATAAAATTCTGGTGTCTGTTGCTGTGGATACTGGTCTGTAAGGTACTTATCTTTCCCATTCTGGCAGGCTATGAAATGGATAGATCTGGGACTGGCAACCCTTCAGGAATGTGTGCCAGACCGTATTTTCCTCTTCCAAATTACAGGTTAAATGTGCCCACAGAAAGTCGACAGGAACCAGGGGACGCTGCCAGTCGGCACCAACTCTCCTCAGTGAGAGCAGCAATTCCCCCACCCTCCCCAGCCTTGTCTGGGAGCTGCAAATGACCCCCAAACCTCATGGCTTTCAGCTCCTACCCTCATGTACACGGTTCCAAATCTTGCTGAATACCACCAGCTCTCAGCTAAAATGCTGTTTTCCATGCTGTAAACTCCTTTTCTGAGAGGAAAGCAGGGAAGGCTCCGTGTGAGCTGACTCGTGCACGGACTCACCTGTAAAACGTGTCCTTCAGGTGCCATTGCCACCTGCTGCAAAAACTGCTCTGGTGACGATATTGCTCTTGCAGCCCAAATGATCTTTATTGCTACTACCATCCACTGATGGCTTCAGCCTATGTATTTTCACTCTAACTGGAAATTTTATTTGAGATTTGCCCTTTCCTATTATAAACCAGGCTTTCCCCTGGCGTTTGACAGGTGTTTTCCTAATATGACTCTAAAAGTAGCTTTACATACATAGATTTTGCATCACCACAAGAATTTGATTCCTTATGTACTTCAGATGAAAAAGTGACTTTCTTTTGGCAAAAACTAAGGTATTTTTGTAACCTCTGGGCTTCAGTGTAAAATATCATTACTAGACACTGCCTGTGATTATGTTATGGTTTAGACAGATCCTGTAAGTAAGAGGGTATTAATCACCTTTTTTCATAATATTTTCATTTTGATTTTCTATTTTCATGTCTGTACAGCACTGTTCTGTCTTGAATGGGCATTTATGTCTCATACTGACAGGGAAAATGATCCTGCAGCTCTTTTCTGCAGAGACTATTCTGCTTGAAAGGTTCACACAAGTAATGTGGGATAGACACAGAAGGAAAGGAGGTCAGGTACTAAAAATGCAAGACTGCATTTTTTCCAAAAAGGTACCTCCACATACTCCCACTTTCCTTTGGAAATCTGATTTTAGCAAGAATCTGGACAGGCTCCAGAGATAGTTCTTTCTGGTTTGGAAGGTTCTGGACAATCAGCAGCTGCAGGAATTGGATTGAATGAAGGCAGAGTCAAAACTGCTTAAAGACATGTTTTCACGACACACTGTTTTATAATGTATACTTCTGTCATATTCCTTCTAATCCCTGTTAAGCCTGGTTGTATTATAAAGTGAGTTTTTAGAAAATGTTCCCAGGACTTAGTGCTCACATCTCACTGCTTCAGAAGGTAGAGTTTGCTACTTCTAATGAAAGTCACAATCAGAGATGGACCAGCTGCTCTTCTGAAGAACATCAACTAATGTGAGCACATAAAATTCTGCAGTGGAAGGTGAAAGGGAGATAACAGAGCAGGAATAATCCTTGGGATATTTCAGAAAAATGCCTTCCTCAGCTGTGTATTGTTAATAACCATGTTTAAATTAAAAGAACAGAAAATGAAAGCTGAAACTGCTGGCAAGTGAAAGTGCTCCCTGATCTAAAATCCTTTGCTATGCTCTCTGAACCTCTCCACTCTAAGTAAAACCAGACATCTTTATCATTTATGAGTTACAAATGAAGCTGCACCTAGTCTGCTCTATAGGGGAATAATAAAAAACAAAACAAAACCAAAAAAAAACCCAAAAAACCCCCAAAAAACCAAAAACAACACACAACAAGCAAATGTGAATTGGAAGGAGTTGCTGTGACCCAACTCCCAAAAATTCATACAACGGGGTAACTGTGATAGACCCTCCAAGAATTATTCTAGTTTTTCAAAGCAAAGTAACTCCTTTTATCTCACACAGCATATGAATGATTGGCAGTCATCTTTGTCCCACTTACAAGGAAGGTGTTCCCTCAAAATAGAAAATGGCATAGGAAACTGATAATCCAAAGGGTGTTTGAAACCTCAAAGGTCTTCTTGCTTTGCTGGTATTTTCCACAAAAGCCTGAGCAACATCTATTGTTCAATAATATTTAACATTCAGGGGAATCAGGATCTTTTTTAAAGTGTGATCAGAAAGAAGGGCCCTTCCTAGGCTGTCCCAGAATTCCTCCTAACAAAGAAAGCTTTGTTTCCTAAAGAAATACCTTGCACTGGAATACCCTAGGGAAACCAGGGTTTGGGTTTTTTTAAACAAAGACGGGAATGTTCAAGTTCGAAGTTCCCTTTAAATACTCTTCTAACATGAATATTTTTAAGGATGCTCTATCAAGTTCATGCATGAAATGTCACCCAGCCGTTAGTATATTTCTATGCAAATACAGCTGTGAAAGCTAATAACTGAAATCTGCATTTTTTCCACATTTCCAGTGTATTAAGCGACTTCTCATTCTTTTCTGTTTTGTACCTCACATTAGCCTCTTGTATCAATAAAACAAAGCTTGGGTTATATTGCTTCTTGCTTGAATTCTCTGCAAACATCAAAGGTGGACATTTGAATAAGCAATTTAATGTATACATTTTTATTCAGTTCAGTATACTGATTTCCTCCTGGTAGGAATAAGAATTCTGCAAGACGACTGCAGAGAAACACACCATTCAGAATATGAATTGGAATATTCTTGCAATGCTTTTCAGTGAGGATGGTGTGATATTAAGATTAGAATCCTGCATATAATCAGATTTTGATGCTTGTACACACAGCCTGGTATTTCTTTTCCTTTACAAGATTTGTATGCAAAAACACAGCAATCCAATATTTGGAACATGCACTCTCTGCAGATACTACACAGTCCCAACTGATGAAAAAATAATGTCAAGGAAAATAAGAAAGTGTCTGGTGGCACTGCAGCATACAAACTTTGCTAAATTCATCAGAAGTTTTACTGTTCTGAAGACAGAAAACATTGCAAAACCAGTCCTTCCAGAACAGAGAGAGCAAACAGGGCTTGTGTCCATCCTTTTGTTAAATCTTGGACTAAAAACTGACTCTTTGGGAGCTGTAAATATTCCTATAATCTTTCACATTCTCTGACATGGTAAGCACAGAATTTCTTTCAAATTTCCTATATTCTCCAAATTCCCCTCTCTTATTATTTACTAGTAAATATAAAAGGTAATAAAATAGAAAAGATAAGATAGGTGGGGATTTTATTAGAAGCAAAAACGGGGCACTACTGAGAATATATCACAGTATTCAGGGAACATAAATATAAGGCATACCTTCAACTTTTATCCAAAAATGCAAGAGAAGAGACCACAAAGCAAAGGAAGTTTCAGTTTTGTTTAAGGGCTAAAAAGGAATTCTGCTTCAATAGTTAACTGATTGGGAAGTAAGCTAATAATGCTTTAGATAAATATTCACTCATGAGAAGTGATGAATTGACACATTTCTCAACAAGTAATGACAGTTCAGTAGACACCATTATCTGTCATGCCTCTCACCTGGAGGCACTACATAGAATCACAGAATCATGGAATCATTTAGGTTGGAAAAGACCTTTAAGATCATCAATTCCAGCCATAACCCAGCACTGCCAAGCTCACCATTAAACCATATCCCTGACCACCACATCTGCACCTCTTTTAAATATCTCCAGGGATGGTGACTCCACCACTTCCTTTGGCAGCCAGTTCCAGGCCTTGACAACCCTTTCAGGGAAGAAATTTTTCCTAATATCCAATCTAAGCCTTCCCTGGTGCAGCGTGAGGCTGTTTTGTCTTGTCCTATTGCTTGTTACTCGGGAGGAGTCACCAGCCCCCACCTGGCCACAAGCTCCTGTATGGTAGTTTTAGGGATTGTTAAGGTCTCCCCTGAGCTTCCTTTTCTCCAGGCTGAGCCCCCCAGCTCCCTCAACTGTTTCAGACTCGTGCTCCAGACCCTGCTCTGGACTCTCTCCAGCCGCTCAATGTCAGTCTTGTCATGAGGGGCTCAGAACTGGACACAGCACTCGAGGTGTGACCTCACAGTGCCCAGCACAGGGGGACAGTCACTGCCCTGCTCCTGCTGCCACCCCATTGCTGGGACAATCCAGGTGCCATTGGCCTTCCTGGCACAGCTGGCTCATGCTCTGCCCCTGTCCACCAGCACCCCCAGGGCATTTTCATGGTCTCTCCAAAACTCACTAAAATCACTCCTGACAGCTCTCATGGGTTTAGTTTGGTTTGGGGTTTTTTTTGACTCATTTAACCAGAAGAACAAGGATAGTAGCCATTCTTGCCTTCACTTCACATAGCAAAGTGAACTCAAAGAGTGGTTGAACCATGCAAGGACTCTGATGGACCTCAGATATCTATATGCAGCTTTACAATCAAAGAAAACCCACAGAGTTATTGCTTATCCTGCAGGGCTGTCTCAGTACAAGATCTCAAACACCATCTGTGCTCAGTGTGGAAGCTGCCAAACCCCATCCACAGAAACCATGGAGCACAGAGTGTTGTAACTCCCATCTTGCTCTGGAGCAAAGACTAAAAAAGACCCCTCCATCCTCTTACTTTAATGGCCTGAAATTCTCTCCCCTGGTAGGTGCAGATACAAAGCTTCTTTCAAAACTAGGCCAAGGGAGTGTTCTTTCAAAATCCACCAAGACCAGGAGATCACCACAATGATGTCTCCCATTTTTAATGGATAAGCTCCTCGCTGGGACTCTTGCCTGGCACGTGAAGTGCCTGGCTTTGGTTCCCCCATCAGCCTGAAGGGGTTCAGCCCTCCCACTCTGCACCTCCACTTGTAAAATCCTTTTCTTCACCTAAACACACATAACTTCCTCTAGTCCAGACTCCCAGGAGAGGAATGCATCTGTCTCCCAGTCTCATGCTCAGTGCATTACACTCCAGATGGGTTCTTACTGATCCCTTGTAAAGGTAAAAGCACAGCAAGTAACCAAGCTACTGCAGGGTCATGTATTTCTTCCACTGAGAGCAAACTGCTTTCAATTTACTCATATTCACAGAATCATAGAATGGTTTGGGTTGGAAGGGACCTTAAAGATTATATAAAATCATCTCCCTTGACCTGCTGACCGTGCTGCTCTTGATAGGTTTGGCTTTCTGGGCTGCAGGCACACATGGTCGGGTCATGTTGAGCTTCTCATTAACCAACATCCTCAAGTCCTTCTTTCAGGGTTGCTCTTAATCCATTCTCTGCCCAGCCTGTATTTGTGCCTTGGATTGCCCCAATCCATGTGCAGGACTTTATTTTAAGAGCACATATATAAGAGCAGTCACTGTAAATCAGCAAATTTGCAGAACACTTGTTATTCCTCAGTAATTTCTTTAGGGGTCTGTATTCTAGAGAGAAAAGTATTGCTGAAGTGGGAAGTAAAAAATGTAAGTAGCAATTAGACTCTCTCTTAAATACTCAAATAGCTCCAAGGTTATGTTTTCCCTGAAAAATATTCTCAGTGAGTGTATTTGGTGCTCTTGCAGCACATTACATGTTTTAGCTTCTTTAGGGATTCAAAGTTTTTTAAACCTCCCTTTAAGGCAAATGGAAGTGGAAAAAATGAATGCCTTGCTTTAATTGTTTTGCATTTTGGGGTATATTTGATTGTGGTCCTTTCTCAAATATCAAGATCAATATAAATGCCATGCTTAGGAAGACTAAGAAGAAAACTAGAGTTCCCTCTGTCTTAAAATTTTGCCTAAAATGGCAGCTATGTCTTTGAGATGCTATTTAATTAACATCAGTGGAAGACTGTCAGTAATCAGTACTGCTGAGTGGTTTATTTACTTTGAAAAAAATATGGGTTTCAGTACGTAACTTTCATCTTTTAAATTTAGAAGTTTTGGTACCAGCGATATAATTTGCGAAGTTATCTCTAGGCAATTAAAATATATTCTATCGTTTAACCTTTGGATGATGCATAAATATGCATAGACACTCCTACAAGGCAATTTGTCTGCCAATCTGGAAAATGCTAACGCTGTAGTCAATAAGTCAACAGTCTGCAATGTTAAATTATGAAATCAGAAAGAAGTGCAGTTCGCATTCAATCCAAACATACAGATCCTAAGGATTTCCAATTTTCTGTGTGGGACAATAAATTTCAAAGACACAACTGTATTCTGCCCCGATAATCACGATCTGCAGAGCGTGTTCAGGTATTGTTGGAGAGATTAAAACCACAAAAACAGAGCGGAACAGCTCAGCATCAGATAATCACAAGCAATTCTATGTCAGCAACAGACAGCTGGAGACATATGCCAACAATATTGTAAAAGTGGGAAAATGGAGATTTTGTGACAGCAACGACGTGGGTTTCATGCATTAAGCTAAATCTCAACCCAAAACGTTTAAATTGTTGTTCACAACTAACAGCTGTCTGTCACAGTGTTCCCAAAGTCTACCATTTAGCATAAAAACAATGTGAAGCAAAATTAGACAGAAGAAGGTATTTGTTTCTCTCATATTTTGCATGTTGAGCACCTATTTGATTTCAGTGTTATCAGGGACAAAAAGATCAGAATATTTTTTGCCAGATCAGCTGGAAGAGCTGTCCAGTTATGGACCAGGCTAATGATTTGTGAGAAACCTGTGTGAAAAAGCAGTTAGATGGAATTTTATCTACAAATATTTGTCTAAAGATTTTTGCTTCCAAGTACAGTTTAAAAGAAAATGAACAAATCTTGACCTAACTTGAGTTATTCTGTTTTTCCCTTTCCCTTGAGTTTCAAGTGTCCCTGTTCTTCCCTGATACTCATTCCCATCTATCCCCGCTTTTGTCTTTCACTTTCTTAAATTAAACATCTACTAAGAAGTAAGTCCAAGAATAAAGGCTGAAAAAATCCTATTATATTTATTGCTGTGAAGCAGAAGGGAGAGCAGGGAAAATACTTAGACTTGTGAAGCAAAAAATAATCTACCTTTCCACTGCTTTCTCTCAGAGCCTCCCTTATAGACCCATAAAAACCCTTTCTTTCTTTTTTTTCTGTAGTTGACCATGTAAAATCAAGATAAAAAAATTCAAGGCTCTGAACCCAAAAAAACCCAAGTTTCCTATTTTCACAAACAGTTCTCATAAAACCCTTTGTATGTTGGATTTCTTGTAAAAGGGGGAAATGGCTTGAAAATATTCATGAGGAAGTAAAACCTGTTCTGATGAGACTTCTCCTGCATATGAAGAGCAGTTTCAAAGTGATGTTTTGTAGTGGTGGCTGGGCCTGAGCGTTTTCTGATTTTACTGTTGAAGCCCTGCCTTTGAATCTCAAGTGTTTTGTCCTGGGATCTTGCCACGATTCCTGAAGCTGTGACTCTCAGGGAGGGTAATGGAGACAAGTGACTTGTGAGGAAAGTCAGGCCCGGGTCCCTGGGGTGTTTGTATTTTAGGACTCTGAGCCTGGCGCGGGTTGAAGAGCGATGTAATGCTTGAGGCGCCGATGAAAGGGTTTGAAAAACCAATGCAATAAGAGGCGTCAGCGGGGAATGGCAGATTGATTGCAACAACTAATGCCAAAAAGTTCTGAGAAGAAGAAAAATGCAGGCTGAGTAAAAGAAATAAAGAAGAAAGGAGGGAAGGGATAGTAAGAGCTTGCACGCCTCCGGCAACTTGCCTGCAGATCGATGTGCGTCAGGGACAATTAATCGAACAATTCCTGTGACTGGTTTTTACAAGGTGTGTAAACCTTGATGATGCTCTTCAGTCTAGATCAGGAGGTTGAATTGACAGGATCTACCCTAAAAGTCAACTTTACTAAAACTTGAGTGGCTTGATGGAGCTCATCTTTTGGATCAATGGAAGGCCAGCACCTCCAGATGAGAGATGGCCCATCAATTTAAGGGTAGGAAGGACCACACTCTCCCGAGGTGATCATTGGTTCCTCAAATATGTAGCACAGACTGGACGCATGGTGTTGGTGTGGCTGAAGCAATATAGGATAAGTTTTAAGCTACACCTTCTCCTTCCCCCCCACCAGATTAATACCTCAGTTTGTGTGGTAGCTTTTTTAAACAGACAAGAACAGAAACTCTTAATTTTGGGATGTAGTGAACCACTCTGAACCACAAACCTGTGTGAACAAGAGACCCAAAGCCAGCATACCTAATCCTGAGAGACTCACAGAGATACAAAGATGATATAACAACCCCACAGAGCCCATACACAGCACCCATCTGCTGTCACAGCAGGATGTGGCTGCATCAGTCCTACATCTGATGATTAAAACCTACTTTAACTCGTGTTTGGGGTCACTACCATGCAAAATGCATTACAGCAGCCTCCATGCTCCTCTCCAGCTGGAGAACAGCCCATCAGATCAGCACTGCTGGAGGAAAACTAAAGCCACCTCACAGTCTCACCTTACCCAGGCCAGAACACTGACTGCTGCAAAAAACATGAATCAGGAGTAAAAGAGAGCACTGAATACATTAATCAAAATGATCACTGTTGCAAGATCTGCTAAGAACAAAGAAAACAAATCCAAGGAAAGTTAACACTAGAAACCATTTGCAAGGCTGCACAAGTCAGCTAATGAAATGACTGTCAATTGTAGACACAAACCTTCTGTGCTTTCACACAATTTAAATATAAAGTAATTTGCATTCAGGTATCCAAGTCTCCCTGAAAAAAAAAAGATTAACAATAGGATTCGCTTTCTTTCTAGAACCTTTTTTCTCCCTCCCTTCCCCCCAGGGGTGGCTCTGATAAGGTCACCTTATTAATGCAGATCTCTGTTTTTCAGAAAGCAGCCAGGAGTTTAACTGTTTCACTGTGAAATGATCTATGAGATGAGAACAGTCCATTTTTTATCCTTGATTGATCATTTCAGCATATATAACAGCAAATCCTAAGGGACACCACTCAAATCCCTGCCTCAGAATGACCTAGAGACTCAGCTCTAAAAAGTGTTGCGCTCCACTACGCAATCCTTCAGCGTTTTTTCTTAACTTCTCATTTTCCACTGAACATAATAAAGTTGCCTTGCATCATTACAGTTCTCTACAGGAAAAAAAAATCTCATAAATAAGTAAAAAGTTTTAACGGCTGAGAATTGGGTGCCACTGCAGCCTGCTGAGGAGCGGAGCCATCAAGCAGTTAATGCCTTTTCCCTAGACACAAAGGCAGGAGCAGGTCTATGATCTCAATTCAGGTGTCACGGCTTCTCATTTCCTTCCCTGGCCACCAGACACCTGTTTCCCTGCTCTTAATAGCCTGTGATGGGAACTGCCTGGTGCCAAAATCACCGGCTCTGGCTCCTATATGATGAGTTGAAAATAAAGCGATTGCCCTTTATTTTTTTCCGTTATTTACTGTGTCTAAGCTTTATCTCAATTCCATTGTTAGGTTATTCTTCTCCATTCTGTGCGCTTCCAGCCAACTAATCTTCATTTTGCTTTTTTTGATGACTTTATGCTGACATATACAGAGACCTTAAATAAATCATTACAAATATAAATAGCAATGGCTGGATTACAAAGGATTCTGGAACACTTGTGATAGTAAACTAGCAGGCAGGCAAACCTACAGCTGCCAGCAGCTGATGTAATATTTTAGAGAATTGTTTTCTAGATTGCGTAAGGGAGAATTGTCCTTTGAGCTTCATTCTCAGTTTCTTTCAATCTCTCAAACAGTTCAACAATGTGATGCTCACACAAAGTTCACAGAGAAACAGCTTACAAATCCCAAATATCATACACACAGACTGGGGAAAATGCAAACCTGAGACACAAGCTAGAATTTAGGAAAAAAAGCTCCACAGGGATATCTATCTATTGCTAACAGCACCCCTAAACAGATACACCTTATATCCACAGAAACAGCTACCACATCAAGGAACATTTGAACAAATTTCCCCCTTTCTTCCTTCTATCCTTTCTTCATAAACATTAAACTCCAACAGGCTATTGTATTGTAATACTGCAGCCTGTAATCAACTGATGGAGCAACATTAATTATGGAGACTTTGTACAGGCCACACACATCTTTACATCCCTTTATAAAATGCTGACACATTCCCCATCTAAAAGGGATTACAATCACAGAGGATGATCCTGCAAATGCCTGCTATTGAATGTAGCATTTGCTATCATGACTAAGCCCACTGAAGCTACCAGAAACTCACATGGCCAGACAAAAAGCTCTGATTCACATATATGACTAACAAAGGTATTCAGACTACAACATTTTCTGTCTGGCTGTGCTTTTGCAGACTGAGATTTAGAGGGTTGATGCTTTCAGACTTGAGAATCAGTCCGGGACAGCAGAGTGGCTGTGAGATGACGCAGGTAAGAGGTGCAAGAACAGGTAATGGGTGCCCTCAGAAATGAGCTTAAAGAAGGAAGACAAAATCAGGCTGTCAGGAAGGCATCAGGTATTTATGTTTTAATGATGATGAAGTTGAGATGGGAGTGGTACATGAGGTAGAAGGGATACAGGAGATAATAGCAGAGATGTACTAAAGACAAGATTTGGATTAGGTGGGATTTAGCCAGCAGGGACAGAAGGCTCAGTGCTAATATTGAAAAGATGGGGAAGCAATAAAAGGATTCAAAGAGCAAGAGGCTTAGTTGTGAGCAGCAGGAGAAGTGATTCTTAGCAATCCATTGCACTTTGGTAGTAGCTGTTGCTCCAAAGGCAGCAAACAGAAGGTGACATCCACAAAAAAGTCTCATAAAACTCCCTGATTACAGCAAAGAGTCATGTTCCTGATCTTGTGCCGGTTTGGCAAGTGAGTCTGTGGTGTGAGTCATGCCATGAAGCAACCTTACAAATGCCATATAAAAGTAGCTCATGTAGTGAGCACCCTGACATCGAGTGCCCTTGAATTGAAAGGAATAGGCTGTTCCCTGGCACAACATAAACATGTAACTGCCTTTCACTTGTCTCATTTGTAGAGAGTGATTTTAGTCTTTGGCAGTGATGAGTGGCACATGTTGGAGGTGTTTTGCCTAAAGTGTGCTATTTCATTAGCTGAATGTTGCTTAACAAAGTCTCATCATTTCAGAAGGCACGCTATAATGAATTTTTTGCAGGTTATCACTGATGGATACATAAAATCCACTGAAAGCATCAACTGTCACTCAGCAATAGCATGGCCTGAATATTTATTACCTTTTATTTACTTTATGTCTATTCTATATCATGGACAGGTAAGAATTCTGAGACATGTTAAAAATCATTTCCACTGATAAACATCCACAATGATAAAATCAGTCTCTTTTCATCCCCACCCAAAACAAAGCAATTCTCTCTCCTCCTCTGCCCCTGTATTAGTAAAGGCCTGAATTTAGGGAGAGTTCTTGCTACAGTGCCTGGTGTGGGCCAACTCATATCCTCCCACATGCAATAAAAATCCCCCTAAAAATCACCATTAGCATGCAACGATCCAGGGACAGAATAAAGCAAGAAAGCAAGATTAGTGTAACAATGATTAGCTTTAGTGTAGAGCATTATAAGGTCAAATTTCTGGTTGCTGGTCTGGGTGACTATTTTTACAGCAGTGTAACTGAGAAAGGGGCTGCTGACTATTCTCAGGTTTGTGTTAAGGCTCTTGGTATGCCCAGTGGGAATGAGAGCCTTCCCAACAGTGTGACACCACACAGGGCTGGCTTTACCTTAGTTTTCCATAATAAATTCCTGCCTGTTGAATATTAAAGATACACCTTCAATCACAGACTCTGTAAATATTGGCGACATTATTCTGAAGATCTTATACTTCCCAAAGTGATTTTTTTAAAGGCTATTAGTACTTGAGAGATGGGGGTTTTTGGGATTACACAATCTATATACAGCAACTTTGGGATGACACACCAAAGAGAAGCATGTCTGGCAAAGATGTAAAAACAACAAGGAGAAAAATATTTTCCAATTACTTCAAAATACAAAGCCACAAACACGTCCCTTTTAAGAGAAAGAATGAACGCTTGTTCATTATTTTGCTTTTTAAAGAATAAACCAAATGAGAAAGGGATTAAGATCTCAAGGTAGTTGAGAATAATTGTAATACTGCAGCTAAAGGGTTATTACTCTTCACTTTGCAGCAACATGAACTTCCATAAACGTGGGATGACAGGTACAAACAAACCCAGGACTGACACGAGGTCAGAACACAACAAGGCTACAAATGGGGAGTGCTCACAGCAAGTCAGTCATGAAATATAAAGCCCTCCTGCAGAGATAAGGGAGGTTGTACTTTTTGCACTAAAACACATCATTTCTATCATCAGGTTGTTTTTTGGTTTTGTTTGTAATTTGCATGAAATATCCTGAGTTGAGCCTGGATTTCATTGAAGTAAATAGACTAATTTTTTTAATGACCTTCACCTGCTGCTTATATACTGGTCTCTTAGGTCCAAAAGGGATTTGAGGATAAAGGAAAAAATAAAACTAAACCAAATCAAAGGAACAAGCCTAACTGGATTAAAATAAATAAGCCTGTATATACTGTCCTCAATTATTGACAACTCTTTGGATTATTACTTCTGAATTGAAGCTGACATGCTCCCATGTGATGCACCAAAGCAGTTTAAAACTGATACAGTAATTTAAGGGCTCAACTCCTTCCTTAACATAAAACTAGAGTGTTTTGATTTGTTGGAACTTGGGCAATTAGTAATGATACATTTGCTGACAGGTCTTGAGCAGGAGCAATCACAAACACTGTGCACTTGGTACAAGATTTATTTGTCTGAGTGCATGCTTTTTAAATCTGAGTAAAAATGGATTTTGTAAACTGATTGAGATTAATTAAAGGTATAACTCAGGGAAGGAAAAAAATGACTCACTGCAAATTTATTTTCAGATCATTTTTCACTGGAAAGTTTGCAGGTCTAACGAGCAGAAGCTACTGACACGGCGTGCAAATGGTTCTGCTTTCACATCACAGAGGGAGGGATTTTTTTCTCATTTTTCTTTCCTTGGCTTGTCTGAAAGCCAGGTGTCCAGTCTGTGAGGTTCCTGCCAAGGCACTGGGGAAAAATGTATATTTCTGAGGAGAAGCTGACCTTACTTATTTCAGGAAAGAGTAAGAGTATGATTCTGGAAGGTCTGGGAAAATACTCTGTATGAAATTTCTCAGAAGTCAGGAGGCAAATATAGAAGAGCTTAAAATATAAATTTGCTCATGTATGTTTTTAATGCTTGAGTCTATAAACACCAAAGAAGAAAAAGAAAGTGATGTAAATTATAAAGGCTTCAGCAAGGCTGCAGTATCCCAGGGCAAGCCTATGGCCTATGGCTTCAGCCATTTCCCCAAAAGGCTTTTTGTACAGCTGCAGCTTTCATTGTAATTTAAAAGAAAACAAAAAAATGAATCCCAGGATATTCGTATTTCAGATGATTCAGCTACTGTGAGTTGATACCCCAGGAAGGGGCTGAAGTAACATCCATGCAGTTCTGTCCCTTATCACTGCTCCAGTATGGCCGGTGCAGCTGGTGAGCAGGGCCAGCCCTTGAATCCCTTACCCAGACCCTGCTTTTTCCCTGGAAAAGGTGGGGAACAGCTCTCCTACAGCACACACCTTTCACACAGGTGGTCAGGACCCCTCAGCCCCAGCAGCAATGGTGCCATAATACCTTAGGGCAGCACCAACCTGATCTTTTTCTTGCAAGCAAGAGCAGACATTCCACCCCCTTCCCAGAAGGGACATTTTCTGTGGGACGACACAGGGAAGTTCAGTGAGGTCACTTGGAGGGGTGAAAGGTGGGGGAATGGTCCCTGGGAGAGGTGTGGTGGGAAGTGAGTACCAGACAAACCAGACAAAACGTGACTGGTTCTCTTATTACCCTGTGTGAAACCCAGCAGAGATTTCAGGGTTTAACGTGATACTGTGAAATACCAAAATCAGCAGTTGTGCCCAGACCTAAGGACAAAATATTACTTGTCAAAATGTTGTGCAAAACTTCAATGTAAGAATGGGCAGCCAGAAACAAAAGGACATCTTTTTAAATGTGATGTTACTCCAAAAGTTCCTTCAGGTATTTTTACTCAGTGTTTCAAAGAGCTTGTTAACAGAGAGACTTTTCAAAGTCTTCACCATTTTCATCCCTGCCACTGCCCCTGCTCAAGGGGGCAAGTCCTCAAAGCAGCACGTTTGAACAACAGAAATGAATGGAAAGTGAAAAGAAAGTTCAGTAGCCAGAGCTGCTTCCCATGCTTGGTTATTCTGGTACTGCTCTCCAGGGAACACTCTGCTCCCAGCCAGCATCCGCAGAGAGGAACCCTTGCTACCTTCCAGCCAGGCCAGAAAGGATAATCTATCTGAGTGCCTGTGAAAATCACATAATCCTTTTCCATCAGGATTAATATCCAATGTCACACTAGTCTGATACGTACAGGATGAAGTCTGACACTTCTTGTTACAAAGGTCACGCAAGGAAACAATCTCCGCCGTCCCCAAAGCAGAACCCGTAAGTGACAAATTTCCATTCCCCCTCTGTGTGTGTTAAAGAGGCAATCTTCATCATCACCGATTTTATTTATTCCTGGGAACAATTTCCACCTGGTGAGCCTGGAGCCTGCATCTGGGTAGGTTTGTTCCAGCTGCAGCAATAGTTTAATCGGGGTAAAGCTGCCGGCAGCATCCCTCCTTCCCCGTGTGGTTCAGCTGCTGCCCGTCCCCCTGCAGAGATACCTGTTGTGATTCTTGCAGGAGAAAAATGACCCATTTTCAGGTACACACAAAGAAGCATTACAAAATAAACCAAACTGCTGCCTGCACTTCATCACAAGTTACAGCAACCTCATCACCTGCAGAAAATGTGTTATTACATATATGAGACAGATCATAACTGGAAGTTGGAGGCTCAATAGTCATAAATTGAGGCACAAGCAGTAAGGAAATGTATTTTTCCTCGTTCATTTTTAGCCAACAGTATGTGAACAGCAGTTTGAAAAGCTGGTGAAGCAAGGAGGCTTGGAACAACTACAGCACATTCAATCGACATAAGGATGGGATCAGGTCTTGTTATGTATTCATCTTATTCTACCTTGTTAAAATCTAATCCAACTTGCACCATCTTCAAGACCTGGAGGAGGCCCAGAAGAGCAAATCGAGCTTTCCTCGATGACATACAGCAGGCAGGTCCTGCCTTTTGGGATTATTAAAAGATCCCATTTTACATCTTAACCCTGCAGGCAGAAACAAGTCACCTTACATGAAGAAATGAAGGAAGGTGTTACATCATTAAAAGCCAGGCTAGTATTTCTGAGTGGAGGCACACACATTAACTAATTGAATCACTATCTTCTTATCTTGGGGAGCCAAGCTGCTGTTACTCCAGATTAAAATGCAAATGTTCACTATCTTTCAAATAATAATGTAAATTTGGAGTTGGGGACTAACCTTTCTGTAAGCTTTAACTGCTCTCTCTGCTCTCCAGGCTTGCATACAGACAATGTTATTTTGACTGCTCACACTGCTGAAGCCAGAATGTCTATCCATACTGGTATTTTGCCAACTTTTGCCATTTTCAGCTTCAGTGTTTTATAATTTTTCATAACAGTTCAATACTTCATAAACAATGTACCTTAGGAAATAATAGGTATACATACATCTTACTGATCTTATAGGCATCAGCTTACTAACAGCCTTTCATAGAGACCAAACAATTCATAATAAATTACAGAATTAGGAAATAAGTTATCCAGACTGAGTGTCCTGTTCCTCCCTCTTCATCATTTTCAGGGATTCTTTCACTGGTATTGACTTGAAAATACCACAAAAAAAAATATTGTGGGACAGGATTAAAATTCAGAATGAGCATGACAAATTGAAGAAAGAGCCTGATGAAAAAATGGTGACAGATCAATAAGGACAAGGTTATACATAAGGAATACCTAACTGAACAAATACAAGCTAGAAGACGACCTGAGAGATTTTTGCAAGAAACTGTGACATATCTTAAATCAGAAACTCAACCCAAGTCAACAGCATCAGACTTTACAAATGAGGCAAATATGAAATATAGGATTTGATCTGCCTGCTCTGTTCAGCTTTTAGCTGGAGCAGTGAAGAAATTGTTGTGCAGGGAGTCCTGGGCAAAGCAAGGACTTGAACAGAGGTGACACATGGGAAACGGCTGGAAGGAGTGAGGTTGTTTGGTCTCAAAAAAAGCAAACTTGAGGTATTTGAAAGTCTGTTGTGGAAAAGGAAAGGAATTATTTAGTTTGTATTGTGGAAGGGGTAGAAGCAATGGACTTTTTAGTTCAGCAGGGTCAGTTCAGTTCAGACATCACTAGACTGCNTGGGGATGGGGATGGGGAGTCTCTGTCCCTCGAGGTTACACAAACATCCCCCAAGCATGGTGTGTGTTCCCTTGGCTCAGGTTGGGCCAGGTGGCAATCCAGGAATCTCCTAGGACATTTGTCCAAGACTCTGTGGCACGATCTCTGGTTAGGATAATGTAAGGGTGCTAACCCAAAGGAAACAACTTCCACCTTCATTCTTCTTGCAAAATTCCAGGATTACACTGTGTATTCCTGAGCCCAGACACCTGGCATTTCAGGGGATACCAAAAGTATGACTGAGAGATGTTTGCTCCTGCATTTTACCTGCAGCAAACCCAAACACATCCTGCAGCATGGGAGGGCATTGTCACACAGCCATTGGGCAGAGGAGTTAAACAAATTAAACAGGCTCCTCTGGACACTGCAGGCAGTGCACCGAAAGACTGCTCAGCAATGTGGTCACACCAGTCACAGCCTGGAAATGCATCCCAGGCTTGCTCCCTTGGGAAGTGCAGGTGTACCTCATAGAAGAGAGGCTGCTTCAGCAGGAGCAAACAGGAGGAATATAGCCATGTGGGCTGAAACAATAAATTGCTGTCAGATGTGTCAACTGTTCCTTTTATTTAGTCAACAGTTATCCAACTCAGTGTACTTGCTGTGAAGGAGGGAGAGAAAAGCTGGCAAAACCAAGATGAGCTCTGAAGGGAAAAAAAGGAAAGAACCTTTTTAATGTTGGGGGTTTTTTTGTGACCCATATTTTTAAGCATTTATTCGCATTGACTTTTTAAGGGAGAGAAATACACATAATTTGCACTTTGGGATAAGTTGAAGGTGTCCATGCAATTTCATGGATGGCAGAATACCAATTTTGCTTAAATGATAGAGTCCCACACATGTCTCTTATTTAAATGACCTGAAAATAAGAGATATGAAGGCATAAGCAAGAACAGAAAATGAACCTAAATATATAAAACTAGTGTGTTGTGTGATATTTCTTGGTGTGTGTTTCACGGTGAGTACCAAGCCCACTCTTGGACATTGTTATCTCTGGCATTAGCCCCCATGGGAGTGGTCACCCTCATCACAAGCAACCCAGAGTTCTGCTGGGTGTGTACAAAACAGCCAAACACTTAGGGAAGACTCCTGACTCACTAACAAAGCCAGGAGATGGAATTTTTGTTCATAAACCCCACACTGTGTTGGAAGAGCAATACAGCCCTTCTGTGGGACCCTTGGTACAATAAAAACAGCAAAAGCTGGATGCCATCCAGGATTCCCATAGCATTTGAAACATTGGCGTCTCAAGAATTTGATTTCCAAGTTGCAACATACAAATGAGGAAAAGAAAAATTAAAGAAGTTAAAAGTGAGGTGTCCTGAAGACAATAATACCAGATTTTGTTTTCAAAAACTGAAATATTTAGGTCTTACATCATAAAAAAATATTTCAAACTTAGCATCATTCCACATTTTCTCTCAACTCCATCAAGTCAACTTTGGCTTATATATTTTACCTCCTCTTCCTCCATTTATTTGTTTTGTTTTTTATACAGTTTCCTGAGATTCTGCTGTGTCATCTCTCACTTTTCCTTTTCCTGTTTCTCAGAGGAACAGATGTTAGAAAGTTTTAATACCTTTTTCTCTCTGTCTTTCCCAGTAATTACTCTGAAATCAGCTGTCCATCTGAAATGCCACAAAGGCTTCAACATCAATGTTCCTTGCCTCGAGTTTACCCAGGTATTGTCTTCTCCTGTAGTCTCACACCTCCATGAAAATAAAAAACTTCTCCTGGTTATTAGGTAACACCTGACTCCTGAATGAAGTTCCTTGACGTCCAGATCAAACTGGGATGTTTGACTCCCAGCAACAGCACCCAATGTGCTGCTCTAATCCAGGAGGTCACTGTCTTCTTGGTCTTTCTAGGCACATCTGTCCATCAGATCCTTGCCAGCCCTTAATCTGAGCATAACTCTACCCACACATCCTTCATGCAAATAACTTCTTAAAAATACTTTTCCAAGAAAGCACATCAGCATAAGTGCAGAGAAAGAAATGATGGAGGGAAACATGTTTTGAAAATTCAGAGTGAGTGAAGTGTAGCCTCCTCTGCTTGGAAATTTAATCATCATTAAATTCTCTGGCATTGTGTATCTTTATTTATTATTCCCATGTAGGATCTATTCCTGTTTCCACTCACCTCAGTGGCATCTGGGTGGGTTATGAGATCTTAACTTCCATTGAGTAGAAAGCAAATGTTCATTTAGCATCAGCCAAAGTGGCAGAGCACGTGTGTTACCCATAACATTGTCAGTAGGGAACTTGTTCCACCTGTACAGGGGGTCATTCTGTTGTGTGGCAAGTGGGATCCCACTTTCAGATTGGATCATTTCATACACAACACCTTTCTGAATGCCCAGGGGGCCAAACCTGGGTGAGTTCTGACTCAGGGATAGGTAAGACATGAAAGATGGTGCCTCACTCCCCAGCCAGGAGGCTGCAGTCAGCAGCTCTCAGAAAGGAATCACTGGCTCATTTTTTCCTGCACATTCTTTATGCACTGTGTAAGTGTTTAATAAAAGCTTTACAGTAGTGCTTTTATTTTGCTTAATTCTTTTTAATTTTCCTACGCTTTAATTAGGTGCATTTAATTCGCACAAAATAAAGTATTAGGTTTGTGCTTTCCTTTGGGCCAAGTCATCGTACTTCCAGGAATCATTAAAGTACACATGGGCCCAGCAATGTAAACTTACTTGTAATATTAAAAGGACTATTTAACAAGAGCAGTAACTGTTGATTTCCTTTCCAGATTTGTCACAGTTCAAATGCTGAAAAGTGAGTAAATAGTATATTTCATTACAGACATTATTCTGACATTTGTTCAAATAATATGCTTTGTTTTGTATGACCTTAAGAAAAACAAGTGCCTTACTTCAGAGCAGGATACGTCCCTTTGACTTGTAAAGAGCAGCAGATTTCAACATGGTTCAGCGCTAAGATATCCTTGTGCAATTCCACTGAATTAATTCTGAGTTTGGGGGGCTTTTTGGGGCTTCTTAGTTTATTTTAACGATGTCATCTCTGGGAACTGAGAAGTAATTGCTCTGGTCATATTGGGAGGGAAAGTGTGTTAAGCAGTGAACAGCAGTGTTTTCAAGTGTTCACTCCACTTACTGAAATGAAGGAATGCATTTGGGGAAGGTGCCCCAACAACAGCACCGAGCATTTCTGCAGCACTGAAACACCCACTCATGCCTGGGATAGGGAAAGGTGTAAAATCTAAAGGATTTATACAAATGTAGATTTGCAATTCAGAGCAAACTAGGACAATAGAAACGTCCTGTTAGGCAGTGCACAACCAATGCAGAAGAAATTTCAAATGCACATTCTCTAATTGCTCTGAGGGGAGGAAAAGTAATAACCTAACATTGAACAGTCTCATATAACTGAGAAATCATTTCTTTTCCTGAATTTCTTGTTTAAAGGGGTGGCATCCCTTGACTTTGCTGCTGTTGTACATTAGCTGTGGCCCTTGCACAAAGCCCCAGTCCTGCAGCAGCACTCCCTGTCCTCAAAGCACCACGTCCTGTCAGGAACAAACCAAAGGGAGCAGCCCACAGCCCGGGCACATCGCTCTGGAGCTCTGCAGAGCCACCCAACAGTGACATCCATCACGTTATAAATATCCCATTCCCATTCTCTAGCAGATGGAGCACAGCACTTGCCTCGCTAATCAGCAGAATGTAATTCACCTAAACTCTCAAACCGAATACGTTCTCGCAAGAGGAAATTACTCAAGCTCACCTACTGTTTTTCTGAAGGAGTACAAACCGCAGAGGGGAGCGTATGCCTTTGCTGACAAAGGCTCAAAGGAAAGTACTGAAAGTTAGGGAAAGACAATAAACAGAAAGCCCCATATGTTGTGAGGGGAAAAAAAAAAAAAAAAAAGAATAAGCTGATGTGCTTACTGGCTTACCAAAATGTAGACTTAATTTACTTCAAGAACTGAGGTACTTGCTATATTTTACTTTAAACAGAACAGAGAAGGTACTGTGAGGCAGATTTTTGAGCTATTTAAACATAAAACTTCTAAAAAATTATAGGTTTACCATTCTGAGTTCCATTCTCATTTTCTGGCTGTTCACATACCCTTAGAATATGCAGCAACTAAAGGTGGGGAGCAAGAAAGGAAAGTGGGGAAAGGAAAATGTAAATAAATTTTTAAAAATCCAACACATTGATATTGTTGATCTGGAAACAAAATGAAAGGCAAACCCAGAAAGGCTCAAGCTCTGAAAACAGACTGCTAACCACATGGAAATAAAGGTTTTATGTGGACGCTTCGTTCCTATTTCAATCCAATTTTCAGCTTTTCAATGCTACCAGTTCGTTCCATGGGGTACCATTGTTCTTTCTTCCCTGGATTCTCATAGTTCTGTACCAGGTGGCAACACCAGGCAACTCTCAGATGTTCAAGAGAGTTAGTGAGCACCTCGGTTCTTTTCTCCATGATCAGCAGCTGGTAGTTTAAAATCTCCTGACTCAGGCTTCAGGACTCTTGTGCAGAGGGAAGTCAGTCATAATTAAAACAGAAATTTCTACCCTGCTTTACACAGTGAGACAGATCAGGAAGGCAGCTCCCTGTGGGTATTGCTCAGCATCATCTGATCACCCCCTCTCTGATGAGACAAATGAATTTCTAGTAAAAATCATTAACTGTAGGAACATCAAAAATTCCTGCAAGTAGAACATTCCTAGAAGTGCAGAAATTGCTTTTCACCTTGAAAGAGAACTACTGAGAGTGAAATTGTATAGAGTCCAGAAGTCAGGAAAGAGGCTGATTTGAGGAATCCAGACATCTGAGTAAACTGACAACTTTACAAAATCAGCATTGTAATATGCATGCCCACAGAAGGGCTAGGTGTGAGCCTGCAGGGTGTGATCCTTGGGAAGGGGGGAAATTCCACCTGGAGCTGCGCTCAAGGCCCATTTACAGCCCTGTGTAAAGGACATATTTTAGTTAACTGAAAATATGGTAGGAAAAGCATTACCTTGCCTTATCCAAGGAACATCTGAGCAATGATTTGTTTGATTCTCTTGCAGTATTTAAATGAAAATGCCATTCTGCCTATTGGCCTATTATCTTACCAGGACTGAGAAAGTAAAATGGCACATAGATCTTGTGCATGTGCATGTACACTCTTCCCTGAATTTAAACCTTTTTGTAAAACTAACATGAAATTTGTCTGTTTTACAACAATTCCTGTAACAATGGAGTTCTGTTATCCTGTTTATCTAATCTTGATGCAAATAAATAAATAAACACCCCAAAAATAACCTGATGCTTCAGAAGAACCAATTATTCACAGACAGACAATCAGGCAAATTTGAACTGAGGGAAACCTTTAAACTTTTGAAATGAGAGCGAGCTGAATCCTCCTCTAGGCAGCCTGCAGCTTTCAGCCACGCTTGAAACACTGATGGGATAAACTGCCACCAGACTGGAAATGGCTCAGAAAGAGCTGGAAAGTGAGATGCCAAGAGAGAAAGGGACTGCACAAGGTGGGAAAGAAAGGTCATGCCAGTGTTGGGGAAAGACCAGGGGAAATTTTTGAGAATGTTTCTCTTTGCACATAAACCATAATGAGCTGGGTGTAAAACTAAAGGGCCAAATGATGTATTATGAAAGAGTTCTAAATGACGGAACATATGCGTTAACATATTTCAAGTGATATGTTTTAAAAACATTATCAAGCTTTTATGCACATGTTGCATCGTTCAGCTCCGAAATTCTGCTGTGAGATCTGTGGGAGGAGATAGCCTGCTTGCTTTGATTCCCAGCCTTCACTTCGTGTGCTGCCTGAACACACTCCCAAATGTGCTTGGAGAACAAAATTAACCCCTGACGTGCAACCACACAACACAGTCATGTGGTAGCTGCTTGTTCAGTGGAAGAAGGAAATCCATGGCCTATTCCTTCATCACCAGGTAACTCAGAAATACTTGCACTGCACTCATGGGAGATCCAAAGATGGCTGTGCAGGTGCCCTTTTTGCCTCACAGCTCTAGAGGTATATTAAGAAATAACATATGTGCACAGTAAGGTTTTAAGGTGTTTTATATTTATTTTCAACCTCTTTCTATGCTCAGAAAGGAAATATCCCAGACATCTGAAAGCACAAAGGGCAGGAAATGTTAACCCAGTCCTGATGTGCAGTTCCTTTTTTGCTCAGTGCACCCTTGACCAGACTGCACAAGGGCAGGAGCACTACCCTACAAAAACACTGATAGCTCAAGCTGATCCTAAAACACACTGACACACACAACTGGTATTCATATTGAGCATTTCAGCATCAATTATGGAGATCAAGGGGTTTGTTTGATGAAACAACTTCAGGGGTCTGACAGGTATTTACTGTACAAGTCAAATAAAAGACATCTGAGAGCTGCAAGAGCACAAACCCACAGCAGCAGTGGGGCAGGACACAGGAATTGGCACCAAAACTTTACAATGATTTGAAACCCCAAAAATGGTGATTAGGGATTTTAGGATAGAAATAACTGTACAAGAAAGCCATGAATGCCAGCCTTGCTTTGTCTTTAAACAGGCATTCAAAATAGAAAGTCTAATTTACTGAAGGAAGCTACAAGAAACTTGAAGTTTATGTGCAGTGAATAGGTTCAAAGAGGGAAGTTGTGGCTACAGCAACAGACAGTGGATAATTCATGTTAGCAGTTGCTGGGGAAGAGTGATCTGACAACTGAAAATGGGAAGAGAAGTGGCAGCAAGGTTAAGGCATGGTCAATACTATGGAGAAAAGGGCTCTGGCTCCTGTCTCAGTAATTTCTTTGCTAGCATTGGTGGAAGTAGAATAGGAATCTTATCTGTCATCTTCATTTTCCTAAGATTTTGTTTCTCTTATGAGTAGGAAATTTAAGCTGGTATGTGGGTGAAAGCAAGAACTCAGGAGAATAAACATGAAACAAACTGAACACCCCACATGTCTGGGGTTTGATCCTGTGCAGCATATGCTGCTGGAGCCTGCAAGGAGAAGTGACACTGTGCACAGCCCTGCTCTCCCATCCCTCTCCCTGAGCAGTGCCAGTCAGCATTGCCAGGGGCAGGATCTCTCCTTGGCACATGAATAACTTCCCTCCTCTGTGCGGCTCCATTTTTACCACAGTCCCAAAGAGGTCCAGAAAACTTTTCCCACTGGGCTGCCAATAAGATGCACAGAGACTCTTCAGAGGGAAATTTTAGCAGCTCAAGACCATATGGTTCTTCACCAGACACTGGACATCAGCTACTGCTGTTTAGCAGCAGAGATGCCCATGTCCAGCCTGCTCTCACCAAAATCTACAATACCACTCACCAAATCTGCCCTTCATTGCACAACTCCACTGGCTCCCTCCCAGCACACAGCAGCCACCCACCTTAGACAGATGATAAACTTTGCTCTTCACCACAAAACTTCAAAAGGGTTTGTCATCCAGGTGGCTGAATAGTTCATGGCAGCTAAAATTTCTCCTGTGACAGTATTACCTGTTAATCGTCTACCCACTGATGGAATCTCTCCTTACAGTTATATATGTCCTCTCTTTAGAAAGCAGCCAGTTTCAGTAAAACTTCATTAATATAATTAAGATGTTTCATTACCTTTGTTCTGCTTCGGTTATTTTTCAATGAAAAAGCTGAAGAATTTCAATAGCCAGGAGAAGAAATAATGTCACCTTGAACACAGAATTTCTTCATTATGATTCCTGAATTTGATTTCCAGCATGGAAGTGGAATGTATTTGTCAGGATAATGGCCAAAAAGGGAAACAATAGGAAGCCTTTGTTATTTTAAATAGTTAAGTTGTTACACAATATGATGGACTTCTTCTGTAGTACCTTAATGGATAGTAACACAATCAATAAATGGCTGTAACAATTTCATTCTGCTTCACCTGCTGTAATTGAAAAATAACTCAAGCAGAACTTTGGAGTAGTTTGTGATGTATATTTTTTCCTTCTGCCCTCCCCTGTCCTTTTCTCTTTTTTTTCCCCTTTTTTCTTTTTTTTTGATTAAGATAAAGATTACACTTTAGTGATTAGAGTAGGTGTAATTGTTATTATAAACACCTTTCAACAAGCTGATGTACCCTGAGAACAGTCCTGCAAGGCTGCAATAGAATGAACGAAATCAAGGGGAAAAAACATGGATCTGAGTGGCACGAACAAGAATGTCATTGGTAGAGAGAGAAAATAGGAAGGAATGAGGTGCTGCCATTCTCTGCCTGAGACTGTTCAATCCAGACTGGACACCACTTCCTCTGCTAGAAGCTGACTAACAGAAAACTATTGAACTAAAATCCATCAGTTCTGCTTGTGACAAATCCGAAGGAACTCTAGGAATTCCAGGCAAAGGGATTTTGTGTTATAAATGCTTGGGGAAGAAACTGTTTCAGCTGTATTTTTTTACCCAGCGGCAGTATTAAGACACACATACTGCAATCATGCCCAAAAGAATCGTTTATAAGAACTTCTGTATGAGAATTCCAAATGGTGACGCAGTAATCATGAAAAGAAAGACTGCAAACAATGGAAATTTGGAATGGATGCTACGTTTTAAAGAAAATATGGAAACAGTTAAACAGCACTCAGCCCACCATGTACGCTTTAAGTGCAGAGCAAAGTTTAAAAACATGGTAAAAAAATTTTTTGTTTGTTTTTTGAGGAATGAAACGTAACAAGCACATCCCATTTTCAAAGTAGGAGCTCCTAACTCTCCTCCCTAGTACAAGAGACATGAAAAAATGATCCAAAAGCTGACTTTGCATGGGTTCAATGAGTTGCTAATCATGGAATCTTAGAATGGAAGGGACCTTAATGAACATTTAATTCCAACTCCCACAATATTGGTGATAACAGAGAAGAGGTTCCATTTACTCCCTTAATTATTTTGCAGAGTGATTGGTTTGGGTTTTTTGGGTTTTTGTTGTTTGGTTTGGGTTTGTTTGTTTGTTTTTTAATAAAAAACCACTGCCACTCTATATGTTGTACTAAAGAAATTAGGGCTAAAGAAATGTGACCTGAGCTTGGAGCAGACAGAAATGTGATCGTCTTCTGTTCCTGTGGATTTTTTTCACCACCAGCCTGAGAAAGTTCTGCCCTCCACAAATGAGTTTTCCTACTACTACAAAGAGTGAGTTTTGTCGTATGGAGAGACTGTCACTGTCGACCTGCTACAATGTGAGGGGCAGCCTGATCAGGGAAGAGTTTGAATTTAAAGTTTCCAGATATGACCTTCCACCTGATGTCTGGAAGCTTTGTTTGAAAGAACAAAGCGACAATTGTTATATTTTATATTGTTATATTTTATAACAATTAAAAAATATAACAATTTATGATAATTGTTATATTTTATCAATAGTGACAGTTGTTATATTTTAGTGTTTCACAGAGCAGCCGCCAGTCATGTAAGGTCTTCAAAGATAGAATGATTTGCTTCATTGTGACCTAAATGCTGCTAATGAGCAAGTCTGAGCTGAAGTAGCCAATGGAGATACTTTGGTGATATTATAATGGTAACACTAAAAAATTATGAAGTTGTCAGTTGTTAACTGACATAGTTAACTCCTATAAACTTAAAGGTTTGAATTCCATAGAAAACACAAATGTTTTCTGTCATATTTGTCAGGCATCAAAGCTGATTGTTTATAGAGTTTCCCCTCCTATTTAAAAAATACTTGGGGGAGAATAATCCACTTTAAAAAACCCTTCCAACTTAAACTCTTCTCTTTGGGCACTTCAGTCCACAGCAGCCTCATTTTCTGGGTTCCCTTACTGTTCACTTCTCTCTAATTAGAGCCAAGAGAATAGATCACAGCAAGTAACTTACTCAACAAATTTAGCTTCTTTTCTGCTCTCCAAATGTCTGCAAGCAGATTGCAATTTCCTCAAAACTGTTCATTATTCAAATTTACTGTATATATTTTTTCTCCCTCTGAGTATTTCTCTATGGATTGATCAAGAACAGTTTGCTTTAAGTATTCTGTATTCAAAATCCCAGCTGCCTTCAGTAGTTGTGATTAAATATAGAAGTCATGTGATATCATCTCTGCTTCTCAAATGCAAAAACGTAACTCTTTTTTAGACCCCAATTTGGCAAAGAATTTAAGCATGTGCCTAAAATTAAGTCTAAACGTTCTGCACCACAGAGATGAGACTATTTACCTCATTAAAGTTTAACATGCTTTTAAACACTTTCTTGGATCCAAGCCAGACAGTATCTCCTCCCCCCACCCAACCAACACAAGGAATTTTCCCAATTTACTTGGATTATTTGTTCCCCTAGTTCTGATCTTTTACAAAATGTTTAATATATAGGACACTGCTAAGTTCATGATTTGCCTTCACTGAGTCTCTGTCCCAGCCACAAAAGTGCTACTTCCATTGATCTTCCCAGTCTGGGAATTATTTTAACTATATTCCATTCTTAGTTATATGACAAGAACACATTATATTTAACATTATTATGGACAAACGCACAGTCCATATAGGAAACCAATACCCACCTGGTGTTTCCAGGCAAATTCAGGTGGAACCATCATGGGGCCCTACTGCTTAAATCCCACTAGAGCAAGCACTTGAAAGTTCAGATGGAAATTATTTCTGTAATGATGAGCTCCAAGAGGTTACAGGAGAGTCCATTTGATAAAGTTTAACACCTTCTTGTTGCAGGAGTTCACACATTTCCTCCTGTACATCTGCATCAGAGATCAGTGTGTTCCTGGTGGCCTAAGGTGTGAAGCTGTCTCCTATCCCATGGCAACAATATTTTCAGATGCTTAATAGCAAGTCAGACTTGTGTGGAAGGTAATGAACAAAACAAACACAAAACCTCAAAAAAACCCCACTTTCCAGAAAGAGATTTAACAACTGTGAAGGCAATGTGTTTATTATTATCTTGGCTTGTCAATGAGGAGTTTTTGGAGTGATTTACCCAAGCTGTTCATCAGTAGGCTCAGGACTGTGCCCTGAAAAACTTCCTAAAAGTTTCTTCTGAAATACTTCAGCAGTTTTTTAGTAAAGGCTGCAGGAACATTATGCCAAGACTATATCCAGACTAGGATGCATCAAAGCATCCCCCACAAAGAAACCATTGCTCACATGGAGTGAATACAGGAATCCATGCTTAGAGGTAAGAGAATCGTTTGGGGATAGCAGATGAGGTGTAGCTCTGATGTGTTGCACTCAACTCAAGGAAGAGCAGCCCAGAGAAGCCCAGTGGTGCAGCCATCCTGATGTCCAGGAGCATGAGAAGGAGGAAACAGCAATTTGCAGAGGACTGGTCTGAGCCACAGGGAACTCTCCAAATCCTGGCCTAATTCTGGCAAAAAAAGCAATCAATTTTTTTATCTTAAGTCACCTACTGATCTAGAAGCTCAACCCATTCTGCCTGAAGAAACCTCTAACTGGAAATTTAGGTTAAACTCAGAAGCTGTCAATCTAACAATGGCTCTGGAGTAGCACAAACACTTGGAAGACTGAAAGGAAGACCTTGAAGGAGAGGGTGGATGCAGATTTTTCTGTTAAACTTCTTTTCATTACTTTTAATAGAAAAGAATGCCATAAGGAGTCAGACCAGCTGAATGCTTTCAAGATTAGAAAGATTATATCTAAACAATTCCCAAGTGATCTAAACTATAATCATCAATGTATTATGTGCCCAATACTATGTACATTTATTTTTAGATAGTGTATATATTCTCTGAGAGGTTTTGTAGTACCTAATGAACCTATGCTGTGTGTGAGAGATGCACAGATTTTTTGTGATTGCATGTTGGTTTTATATATTTATTTTGAAACAAGATTACACCATGGCCAGTGCCTACCTTGCCAAAATAGCAGTTGATTCTCTTTGACTCGAGTTATACACACAAGGGGGATTCTGAGGGTTTATGTTGGATATTATATGGGAAAGAGCTGACTGTGTGTTTTGAAATAGCTCATAGCAGGCAATTTCCCTCAAAAGTGCAAGGTTCCACAAAGTAGAAGACACAAAGCAAAGTGCAAAAATATCTCTGATTTTTTCTCATGCCTCCTGCTGCAACTGAGTCATTCCTGTCATTCAGCACATCTCACAAGTGGTATGTCAGGTGCTGTCATTGTGAGCAGGATGAGCAGTGGCTGCAGGATTTGCTTGGAGGGGAGATTGCAAAGTGACTCAGAACAAAAACTCACTGACAGACTGGATGACAAAAAATCCCAACCCAAAACAAAGCTTTAAGGACAGATAGACCCTGGAGTCATTCAGCTTTTGATCTTGGTGGCAGAGTGCAAAGCCCTTACACAAGATGTTTCTCACTGCATGGACCAATGTGTCCAAACTTATCATATTCAGCACAACTTACCTGGACCTGGCATCTGATGCATGTGCTGAGATAATTTGAAAGAGATGTCTCACGTCACTGTCTCAGACTTTAACTTCAAATGAGCACTAATTTCCAAACATATCCTTAAATAAACACACACATAACACAAATAGGACTCGCAAGCTCTTTTAAAAATAAATTAGTGCATTCAGTGGATGACCAGGAGGGGGTGTCTTCAATGCCTTTCAGCAGTTTGGTGAGCTACCCCGACATTTAGCAAGAATTGCAGTGTGGAAACAGAAATTCTCATCTGGTGGGAGTTTGAATCAGCAGATAAACAATTTCAAGGTAATCATTTAATGGGAAAAAAAAAAAAAAAGAAAAGCTATTTTTTAGTCCATATGAGAGAACAGGAGTACACAGACTAACAAACCTCACGTCTCATGGTTCCTTTGAAGATCTGGAAAGATATAGTGGTGCTGGGTAGTGCTGAGCAGACTGTGACGCACAGGGCGCCGTCGCTGTGGTGTGAACTGCAGATTCTGATTACACTGTCAGTTCTGAGCCCAGCTTTTTCTGCAGCCTGTATTTCTAGAGCTCAAAAATATTTATATAGCATCCATTTCTGTCACACCTTCCATCCCACAGCATCCTGGAGTGTGAGCCAAACAGAGACCAGCTCCACGCGGGGATGGCTGCACCCAGCGCTGAAATGCAGCAGCTCTGGAGCTGCATGTGGCAGTGCCCCAGAGCTTTGTGTGACAGGGGATGGCACCAAGCTTTGTGCACTGGGAATGCAGGGACACCAGCCCAAATGTCACTGCTGAGGCTGACATCTGGTGCCAGCACCCCGGGGAAGGGGCTGGACAGCATTGCTGCATTAACATGCTCCAGGCCGGCGTAAAATTCTGCAGGTAACTTGAAGATTTTGAGGATAGTACCCTAATTTATCTTTAAAAAGTGTCTTTTCACCTCTAGCTTATAATTCCTGTATATTTTGGAGCAGCTGTGATCAAGTGCACCTGTCACTTTAAAGCAAAGAGCTAATGATAAAGCAGATTCCATTGCTCTGGAAGGCACAGTTTCCATGATGTATTTTGGTGAAACCTTTGGCAGCTAGAGGTCAGACTGCTTTAATTGTACAACAGCAAAGAACGAAATAAATGTAATAAATGTATTCACACCTGAAAAGGCCACCAAAAAAAAAAAAAAAAAAAAAAAAAAAAAAAAAAAAAAAAAAGAAGGGGAGAAAATGCAAGTGTGAAGCAGTAAATTTTTTAATGCTTATCAGCTGCAGAAAGATATCCACATAATAGACTTCACAGGACAAATTTATGATTCTGCAAATGTTCCCTTCATTTAAATCAGCATCCCAGTGACTTTATATCTGCAAATCACCCTAAAATCCTAATGGCCTGAAATACTAAATGCCACAATGGACCATCTCATGTTCATTCCTCCTGGTAAACAGGGAGGAGGATCTATGATAATGACACTGGGGCCTTTTTTGAGGAGCCCAAGGTCTGGCAATTATGCATATTAGGCTGAGTGTTTAAGTCCAATGATGGGGTTTTAGTAATGGATGGATCATCCTTTCCTGTACTTCTAAGATGCTTGTGATAGCTGAATTGTCCCCAAGTGGCATCCATAAATTTTGGCCTTTCAGAAAGGCCCACATATTGTGTAGGTATCACCCAAAGCCCTCATTAGTTAGACTGTGACCTTTGGTGCGTGACTATCAGGCAAAAGCCTACAAAAGGCCTGTGTTCGATTAGCTCTGCAATTTGTTCATTATCTCCTGACAGGAATTTGCAAGTGTCAAAGACAATTCTGTTATGAAAAGGTCAAGATCTGAACGGTGGGGAGAGAGGGCATCACTCTCAGAAATTCTGCCCCAGCAGTAGAAACCACCAACCTGATTTTTACCCACTTCATTTTGGGTACCAGGAGCCAGGAGCAGGTGAATTGCAATTTCACATAATTCATCATCACAGGAGTTAAATCACTTCAGGATAAAAATGGGTTTTCTGCTTTTTTACTTAAAATTATGGAAATTGTTTCTGACAGCAAATTGCTCCTAATTAATTTACGGTCTCTGCTGGGAAAACGCACTGTACTGTTGATTTCTACCTTCTACAGACTTAATTATTAAAAAAGCAAAATTTTCCTAAACTATTAACTTCTGTGCTGCCAGAATTAAGAGTTATAAGAATTGGAAGGGAGGCTGGGTATGGCGTGCAACCAGTCTGAGGTTACCCAGCACACCCGCAGACAAATGATCCCTCCAGTATCACCCTGGTAATATAAGGAGGATTATCGCCAGTTTAGAAGACTCGATTTCGTTTCATTTTGGAAAAAAGTCAAGCTTCTACTGTTGCAACATTGGCTGTCACACCATTGAGCTGCCCTCTAGCCCTGGCATCACTTGACTGTTGCCTTGGATGAACTGGGACCTGCAGTGGATGATGGACACCCAGCACTGGTTGATCCTTGGCTCTCAGCTTTCCTGTCCCCTACCTGGGGCTGTGAAACAGTTCACAACTCTATAAATACTTCCCTGATGACAAGCTGTCATGCCACTAACGTGGAAAGGGGAGAAAGTGACTGTGCTGAGAACTCCAGGTTCTCAAACTTGTGGAACCTCTGAGACAGAGCAGAGTGGACAAGATGGAAAAAGATGGAAAGAGGCAGGCTCATAGTCAGGTGAAAGCCAGACTGCAGCAATGCAAATTTCATCAGCTGTGCCTCACTAGAGGGGCTGGGGAGAAGAGAACCATTACTACTTCGAGAAAAATGGATGTTGGATTTTAGGGCTGGGGACTGCAACCAACCAACAAAAAGAAAGAAACAGGAGGATCCCAAAAATCTCTGTCATTAAAATTAGGGGAGTAAGAGTGAGAGGTGAATGGCCAAGACCAGGACTAGGCTACTAGTACTTGAGGGGAGAAAAGAGAGAAGAAAAGCTCCCTTTTGACCCACATCCCATATATCCAGGGCAGCCCACCTGCACCTTCTGGACACAACAGTCAGTCTCAGACTAGTGGTACAGAGGTCTGAGAAGGCACTGAAATGTCTCCTAATCCACAAGGATAAAATTCTCTTGTCTTGGATGTTTTCACCTTTTCCATCTAGATTCCAGTCGAGTCTCAGTGCCAAATTTCCTCATGGCAGCACAGAGGTGTAACATGCACTGTGATCCATTTCCCCTGTTATTTTCTTGAGGCACAGGACATTCAATTATACTCTTTATTGGAATTCAAAACTTGTAGTTATCTCTTTGGCAACTGATGATAAAACCTTTGATAGTGCATACTGGCATTGGCAAAATGTCAAAAGACCTACTGTACAAGCACAGAAAATTTGACCCACTTTTGTAATACTACAAGGGTCAGAGTCTTACAGTAAATCCAGTGGGAAAGTTTGGCACAAGCCCATTTGATCCATGATATTTAGTTCTACGAGTCAGATTTACTCAGCTGCTATCATTTTCTAAGCTGTCCCTGCTGAATGGTTCCCATCACTTGCTGTGTGAGAGAAAGTAGCAGCAGATCACAGAAGAATCTAGAAAATGTTGTTCTAATATTTTTTACATCACTCCTTTGCTGACAGCTGTGACATTTAAGAGGGGAGAAGGATTGGTGAATGAGGCACTCCTGATTGCCTTCAGGGAAACAGCAGCATTGGCACAGAGGGGATGTGCATATTATTAAAGTACAAAAAAATACACCCGAGCCTGATGCACTTTAAACCTGAGACTACACCAAAAGGGGCATTGTTGCCATCAGAGAAAACACTTCATATTATCATAAAGGAAAAAAAAAAAAGAGTTTGAGAGTTTGAGGGCAAACAAACCCTGCGACAATTTTCCCAGCTATTAAAAAAAAAAACCAAAACAAAAAAACACAAACAAACCTCCAAACANACCACATGTAAGGTATTAAAAAAAAAACCAAAACAAAAAAACACAAACAAACCTCCAAACAATTAAAGGAAACAAACAAAAACCAAACAAACCCAAACTTCACTGCAAAATCAAGCACTAAAAGGCCAGAAAAACACAAATTTAGGCTAGGAGCTAGTAGAGAATTACACAGCACACAAGGCAACTTTAAGTCTACCCTTTCAGCAACAATTTGAAAAAGAGTCAAAAAGAAAGAGGAAAATTGTTAGAAATCAGGATATGCAGGATTACTGTGAAAAACAGTGCAAACACCATAAAATATTAATACAAAATTGGTCACTCAATAGTTTCCATTCTTTCCTTTGTTTCTTATAAACAGACATTGCTCCAATTTGCTTGGTCTAAGGAGAGTGGCCAATTTCAAGTTGCAGCAATAATTTTTCTTAAAAATGTCAACCAGTGATCAATACTGCTTCCTGCCCACAGAACATTTAAGCATGTACCTCATTTGGAATTGTAAATAAACATTTATGATGTTTATGAAGACATGTTTGATGTTCTTCACTGTGTCCTGAAGCGGGCAAACACGACAATCTGAGGTCATCTCAGGAAATCATAACCTGTGAGTACAGGCAGCTGGGGCTGGAATGTTACCTGAGCTTACTGCTGCCATTAGGGAAAACACCTGAGCTGAATGGCAATAGAGTGCCACACTGAGAGTTCTGCCAATTCAGCTGGGAAAGGAGCATTGCTGGCCTTGGTGGTTAAGACAAAGAGAAAAAGTTAATAATTACAGAATGTAACATATCATTTTGAAGGGACTTAAGGGAACGTCCCTTCTTGATAAAGGGGAGTTTACTGTTCCTATGGATAAAATGCAGGATGAGCAAATGATTTGCTAAAGATAATAATCTAAAATGACATCAATGACAGCTAATGTGGTATCTCATCAGAGGGAGAAAACTAAAAATTTAACATGCAATAGGAGACTTCAACATCAAAACAAGTCCCCTTTATCCTGAGGGCATTCCCTAGGAGGCACACAGAATTATACTGGGAGTTTTTTGCTGACAGGCTCAGGTAGTGACCCTGGCAGGAACAGTCAACAAAAGCAGGCAGCAAGTAAAACTCTTGACTGCTGCAATGCGTGTGATGTGAGACTGACCCCAAGGACATCTGGCAGCTTCAGCTGGTGCAGGAGGTGGCTGCCTGCCACAGAGGATGAGTAAATGGACAAGAGCATATTGCACCTGCTCTTGGGCTCCTGCTGGCTGCCAGTCTCATTCCAGGTGCAGGCTGAAGTGCTGGTTATTAACTGTGAAGTCCTTGATGTAGCAACTCAGTGACCTCAGAACGTCAAACACAATGGCTCGATTTTCCCGTGATCTTTATGTGTGGTAAAAGTGCTGCCCTAAATGAAATGTTTCTTGATCACCATCCAATCCAACTGCCCAGCATGCCCTGTGGCAGCCTTCTGATGCAACTGCTGAAGGTTTCTGGACACTTTGGATGCACTGCTCCACCTAATGGTCCCTCAAATCATCTTCCTGGTGAGGCATCCTGGATCTGACCTTTCTGTGACAGCACTTTTGATCCCATCAGGAATCTTCTTGATAAAAATCAAACAGTTTTTCATCAAAACTTCAGCATGAGCAACAATTCTAACTGTGAAGCAGATGGTGATGAGTGTGCACTATTTATTTAGAGTTAAGGTTTTGCCTTTCATTTAATGCTGTGACACTTGAATGCTTCTGTGATGGGCTTATAAATGTCTGTAACTACAAAAATGCAGCAGGTAAGGTGGAGCAAAAATCTTTTCAAAAATGGAAGTGGAAAAGAAGACTGGAACATACTCCTGAGACACAGTTTGCCGGGCAGAGGTCTGGGACAGAGGCCACACTCCCACAGCCTGTTCCTGAATGTGACACTGAGTGACATCGTGGGAGCCGTGTAACTCTGCCAGTTAATCATAAGAGGTGAAAAATCCCTGGTTCTTACATAAAGACTGAGACCATGAAGTGACAATCTACAAACTATACTGCTAATATCACCACCATTAGCATTTGTGAATAACCAACTTAAACGCGAAAATATTTCCAACAACCCAAATCTCAAGTGTCAAAACAAGAAGTCATTTTACAGACAGAAGAGAACAGCCATCAAGTCTTTCCTATGCTCAGAAGAGAAACAACCATCAGGTTGCAGAAAATTCCCCACTTTTCCAAATTCTCTCCCCATGCAAGGATAGGGGACCTGCTGGCCAGCTACATCTCCTTTGCCACTATGGCATGGCTTTAAAAATGAACTTTTAAGTCCTGAATTCTAGTGGGAGCATAAAGTTTCACAGGTACAGTAAGTGAAGACCGCACTTTTCATGGTTATTTAAGTAAAATATCCTAAAATAAAGTGTCAGGCTGCCAAATTCACTAACTTTGCCAAAATCTTCTGAAGGTGGATCTTTATTATTTGTTAACAAGAGGAATATTTGGCAATAACTAGCATTGGAGAGAAATCATGAAGGGTATTGTTCTTTGCCAGCACAAATGCTTCAGGACAGTGTCAGCTTGGCAGAGGTCAGAAATAGAATTCCTGTTTGAATTTTTTGCGGACTATTTTGACAGATTAAAAAACCCTGTATTTATTAGGTTTGGGGTTTTTTGGTTGGTTGTTTGTTTCGGGTTTTTTTGCATGGAGTATGCATGCTTACAGTAACTCTTGAATCTGTTGAACAATTTCAATCTCTTAGACAAAGGGTAGTAGCCTGTAAAATCAGAGGTTCCTTCACTTTTAATGAAAAGAGGCAGACCATTCAAGGAGAAAGAGACTATTAAAGTGTCTTCATCAGGGGAAAATTTGTGTTATGAGCTCACTACTTATTAAAGACCAGGAAACCCGTACTTGCAAGCAGGCATTATTAATCTTTCTGCTAAGAGAACTGCTTATTCTAAAGGAGTGCATGGTGCTGCTGTGCTTCCAAGATATAAAATGACAAATTCATTAAATGTCAAAAGAACTGTTTATACATCAGAAATGGAGCAGACACAGGCACTAATAGGGCTCTTTGTGTGCCTTAGGTGAGCTGTTTCCTCTCCAAACCCCCAGCCCATGCAGTTGAATTCCTCACGCTTGTTTGTGGATCAGAGGATGGTACACGAAGAGAGGGTGAGGAGCAAATCTTGGGGAGGCAAAGCAGAGCCAGGCAAAATGCAGAGCCTCTGCCAGGAAGCTTTTTACACAGACCTCACATGCCTCTGCTGGAAAAGAGACGAGAGCTTTGCATCTGGCCCATGCAGCTGCCAAAGCCACCCCAAGAGTGATAGAGAAAAACAGAGCTGAGGAATGCCAAGGGCAGCACAAACATCTCCGCCAGCACGGGGACCTGATGCCAAGTGAGGAGCAGAATTGCATGCCTCCACCTTGAAATGGCATGCCTTTTTAATAAAGGGAATTTGGATGGAGGGACAACTTGCCTGGGCACATTTTTCACATGTTTTTAGACTATGTAAAAGGAATAAATGACCAAAACACTTGTGTCTGCACCTATAGCAAGCCTAGTGGTAGTGTGAAAGCTGCCAGCATCACTAAATGAAATCTGCATTGATGCCAACCAGAATCCTCAACTGAGCAGAATATTGCAGAGCTTGGCAGCTGGGGGCTCTGATTGCCATTCAAACAGGTGGAGAGGAGGACAAATGAGACCTCAGTATCTGGTGATCCCAAAGAATCGATGGATTGAAATGATAGTGCCAGAGATTGTAGAAAACAGTAAAGATAAAAAAATGGACAAGAGTGAAGCTAAATTAGGACATGAAAATCCAGAGTAGGCCAGAAAACCTAGCATCTCTCAACAACAAAGTAGCAAAATCATACTGTATTTTCTATTTGTATTTAGGTCATGGACTTTTTAAAGGTGCAAAAGCACATTAGTGTTAGAATAGCCTCTGGAGTGGATGAACCACATTCTGCAATTCACTGATGATGTGACATCAATGTTGTCATGTATCCATTTGCAAAAATCCAGATTATTCCTTCTTTTGATCCCTGGAAAAGAGAAGCCTCAGACGCCTTTGAGAAAATATCCTCATCAATACTGATGCACTTACAGAGCAGTCTGCCACAGGGAGGGAAAGGACTGAGACTGGAAAACGAAACATTTGAAATTCAACATTCCTGTATTTCTTCTAAAACAAAGAAATATAGAAGGGGTACAGAGTCCATGGGGAATAGCAATAAATTAGACAACTTTTTCAGGTCTGCCATGACTTCAGAGCCCAGGCTGGTGGTGAATGAAAGTCCATCTGTGGGCTGTTTGCTGGCAGAGTAGTTTAGCAAATGCTTTTGTGGCACAGGTCCTATTCCTGGCTGTCACAATTGACACTAATTAACACCCTTGCTGACAGCCTTGGGGGAAAAGGCCAGGGGCTGAATGGGCACAAGCACTGGATTGTCCTCTTCCTCCTCCAGCTTGTCTTCTTCAGGGGAGGAGTGGAGGCACACTGGGACATGCTTGGCCTGCCAGGGCCTTGTAGTGTCTGTTCTGGGCATGAACACACCAAACTCTGCTGCTGGAAAATTCTGGACTGCCTGGCTTTCTGCAAATCCATTCAATAATGAGAGAAGAACCAGAGGGCGTATTTTACAAACAGAGCCTAGAAGGGACATTACAAAGGTAGCCATAATTTAATTGTTTGTCAGCATTCAGCATACTCTCCATTGAAATTCAAAGAGTAACCCAGACCCCAGAAGAATTATGGATAAGAAGTATGGTTTATGTAATGTTATTTCTGTTTCTTATGCACAGGAGCATCTTTCTTCTAACACCGTGCTGGAAGTGTTAGGTTACCCTGTCAAATTTTTCAAGTCTGCCACTGAGAAGAAAAGACCAATGCTGTGATGAAACTGAAGAAATGTTTTCAGAGGTTTTTAATGTACCAGCTTTTTCAGAAGACAGTGACTTTGGTGTGTCATTGAATGAGGTCTTCACACTGCAAAAGCTGATATCCAGTGTGTAAAAGTCTAGAGCCCTTATACAAACAGAGAGTAACCCTGGAAGCTGGACCTTGTTTATACCAACTAGCAGAAGACAGCTACCAAGTGAGAAGTCATACAAACAAATCTGCTAAACAGAGCAGTACTTCTGGGGTAAATCAATCTCTCATTTGGCTTCACTTCAGGCTTCTGTCAACTAGATGCTCTCCTTACAGACCATTTAGGGAATTAAAACTAAACAGATGAATGAATAACACAGCGTAAAACCCTCCACTTTTCATTGTATGTAATCCACATCCTGGTCAAATTTTTGACCATTTCCCCCATTGTAAGCAAACCATAAAATACCTTCCCACTGTTCAGTAAGAATTCCTACAAGTTTAAGGGGAGAGAAAAAAGAGAAAAAAGTGCTTCATAAAAGGGAAACCTCCAAAAGTAATTAACAAAGAAGCCAAGATAGTATCAAGGATGCTTATCAAATTGAAGTGAGATCAGTTGATTGCTGTGAGTTCCACAGAACCAAAGCATTAACATTCGGGAACAGACTCCACCTTCTGCCTCCTTTCCAGCACCAACCCATGGCAATTCTTTCCCAAGAAGAAAAATGCATTTGGCAGTGGAGAGCTGTAGTATGCTGAGACACTGTGTATCAAGCCCTGGTGCATGAAATGTGACAATTCTTCAAGGTTTTCATACTAGGCTATAGCAAATACAATATATAAAAATGTGATATTAATTCAAAACAGAAAACCAAAAAAACCCCCAACAACTTAGAATCTTGTTTTACCAGTTTCAAGTGAGAGACTACTTCTGGATGCCCAAGGACCCACCCACAACAGGCTTTTACCATACAGATCTTATGACAGTCTTAAATATTGCATGCAAATTTCAAGGCTCGCAACCAAATTGCAAGGTAGCAACGTGTCAATTCTTAGAATGCTAGTGAGCCTGTTATTCTCATGTTATTTGTCCATTCTGATTATTATTGGCCTTTTTAAAATGATAAAATAGTAAAATATACTTCCAGGTAAAAGAATTCAGGACGTGAGCACATATTTCAACAAGAGAAGTATTAATTAGCATTTCTGAATTGTTTCACATTCAATGGCAATATCATTTTTCTTATCACATGCAGAAGTCCAACCTTCCAGCAGTAAAGATAACAATTACTAAATATTGTTCAAAACATAAACCAGCAAATACTTAGATGCTTGCCTTGCCTTCCCACATGATGCATTGCAATAACAGCTGCTATTTTACCTTGTTAACAGTGATTTTTCTCTCACTAAATTAAACAACACCCAAACCAATTCAATTTGAGTGCATTTTAGTGGTGCCCTGAGTTAAAAATAATTTGGGAGAAACATGTTTGACAACTAGTAAGTTAATGAAACATTTATTTCCTCCATATAACATTCCAAGCATTTCAAGTTTTGAAGCCTGTCTTATGAGTGTCTGTGTGTCTCATGCCTTGGTTCACATCACAGAGCAATCCTGGAGCACACAAAATGGATTCCCCTTGGATGAAATTTAATTAGAAGATTGTGCTCCAATCACCAACAGGCATTGCAGCCACAGGAGCAGACTAGAGCTGATCCAATGGGAAAACCTCAGGAATGCACAGGTCATGTCTTCAGTGCCAAATGTGCTGCTCCAAAAATCCAATTCTGTCAGTCCATACAATCTGCATCTAAACACAACTTGAGCAACAGGAGCTGGGATTAACTCTGAGTGTTTATCTCAATTGTCTCCACCTCAGAATTTCTTTGCATGCTTAACACAAATGTTTTCAGATATTTCAGCTGCATGGGGCAAAGAGGAATGAACATTTTGGTACTTTTCACTTCTTGTTGCAGTGACATAAGTAGTGGCTGGTGGGAAATAAAACAAATACTGCAGATTGTTTTGATTCCTGTCAAGGCTGTTATTACACTGTTCACATATGACTTTTTTTTTTTTTTTGAAAAACACTTAGCAAAATAACATGTCTGCTGCTTCACATTGCTGTTGTCAAATAGTCCAGACTATCTCAACATTCTTCCTGTCATATTCCAGAGTACGGCAGAAGATGGATCAAAATTATTTTCTGGGTTTCTGAGCTGAGAAAAAACATGGATTCCCACAATGAATGTTTTTGTTCTTTGGGAGCATCCTCAGTCTTTGAATTCCAGTTGCTCTTCATAACCACTTTAAGGATGTGCAGACAAAAATCAGCTTTTTTATTGCATTTGGAATAGAAAAGAGCTGTATGTGTAACTTTTAAAATAAATCTCTCAAGCACAGTGATGTTCAGTACATTGCTTTAATTGTTTTGAATCTGAAAGTTAAATTCTATTACCTCCACCACAACTTGAATATGAACTCCTAAGAAATGCTCTTATTTGTCAAGTTGGCTGAGTGAGGAGAGCACTATCCTTACAGGGATTTCAAATCAATCCTATTCCAGGAGGTAACTGCCACTACTAATAAGGATTTTGTTTGCAATTTGCTGTACGTTTCCTCAGGATGTCACTTTGCTCATCAAGCAAGCCTGCAGGCACTCACTCCACTCCAAACAATATAAAGCCATTAAATTCTTTTGCCTTGTTAAGGGGAAACACAAACTTCCAACCACGCAAATAGAAAGGTAAGTGGAAAAGTAATGTTCAGCCCCATGCAAGTGATTTTCTTCCATGTTATTATTTTAGCAATGTGAGCTCCCCACCTCCAGTTTGATCTCTAACTTTTGTGAGACTGTCAGAGTTTCACATATGAAATAAGAGTAATATGGGGTTTTCCTCAGAAGCAGATCTGCTCTGTTCATTCCTTATTCTCCATGCTTCCAACAGCTTTTGCTTTTTGGGACATTGCAAATTAGCCCAAAGATTTCCAGGGGTAGTTCATCACACTGGACACTCAAAGTGGAAGAGGAGGGAAGTACAACAGAAATCTCACTTTTGGTAGACTGCTCAAGCTATGCCTGATCCAGCCATTTTGGGGGTTTTTAAGCATAATTTCATTTGTCCATGTAGATCTATTAACTTCAGAGTACTTCACCAGATGAGTTATTGTGCTTTACTCCCCTGTTCTCTTGTCTCTGTCTTTCTTGCTTAGCACAGCATGAAATACTTTTAACTGGTTTACATGATGCAACTGGTCACCTTGAAGCCAGGAAAAAATGCACTGAGTGTTTGAGAGCTCTGCTCTTGTGTTGGAACTACATAGACTCTATTCTAAAACTTGACATATTCTATTAAACTCCTACTGTTACCACTTCTCCTTGGAAGCTTTTCTAACTCTAGTGCTCTCCACTGGCATAACTCTTGGCTGTGATCACATACCTGGATATGTTTATCTCCTCTGACTAAAGGGCAGATCTTCCCAGAAATCCATCTCTGGTGCTCTGCCCATTTCGACACTGTCTGAGCACTGCAGAGAGATTCTGAGCAAAACAAAGCTGTAAATTATTTACCTCCTTGATTCTAAACCCAGGCAAGCAATGATTTCATCCCTCCACAGCAAGTCCATATAATTCCAGGCAGCCTTGGAGAACACCAGTCCAGCTCATGCCCCACCCAGTGCAGTTAATATTACTGTAAATACTCTGCTTCAAATTTCATATCAGGCTGTACAAAAGACCTTTTCCTGTTGCCATGGGATTCTGGTCCTGATTGTAAGAGATAGACAAAATACCTTTTGACAGTTCTATGCTGTAAATTGTTGTGAATTGACCTCTGATTTTGTGTGTGCCCAGGGCTGTAATTCCCATTAAAACTTTGGATTGTAGCTCTCCCATTTGTGTAGCACAAACAGGCACGTGCACGAAAGGCTGCACTGCAAAAAAGAAAATTACATATGGGATTTGGAAATTGTTTAAAAAAAACCAAATACACACATGCTATCAGTAGACTCAGAGCCTGACTTCAAATGTGTATTACAGCATCTCCCTGTCTCACTTTTGATGATCTAAACCGAGTTTAAAGTCTTATCATTTAAACTGGTTTCTCAAATTCCAATACTTCAGTGCCTTTTCTTTGTAAGTGGAAACCAGAATAGCACGTGCTGAGGTATAAAATATTTTGAGATACAGTTTTGACATTCCAATCCATTCTGTGTCCCTGTGTATATTCCGTTTAAAAAAAAATGGTTTGAATATATACATCTTTACAGGCTTCTTCCAACTTAATTACTAGACAAACACAGTCCCAAATTCTTTTGGTCAATACTGCTCCACCAGACAGGCCTTGGCTGCATTTCTGGCTTTAAGCAGCAGAAATCTGGGGGTTTTTTCTATGTTGAAATGCATTATTTTCTGTGAAGGATCCAGCCAGTCAGGAGACCAAGGCTGCACTGTGTGACAAACCTTTGTGCGTCTTCTTTTACCACTCAAGAGTGATGTTTTAATCACCAACAAATCATCATTAGAGGTGGCATTGGGCCCACTACCATGAAAGGAGCCCAGTCAAAGAGAGCCCCATTCAAGTGAGGCTCCCCCATGATGAGTGATGTATGAGGTGTGTCAGCTGACTGAACTTTAACCTATTTAGTGCATTCTATATTATTAAAAAGTTTCAAGGCACTAAATCGAACACCTTAAAAAGTTTATGCAGCTTCATCAACCATATATGTGATATACTCAAAGGCCAAAAAGAATTGTTTGACAAATCCTTTTTCTCCCAAAACACTGACTGCCTTTCATTAGTATTTCACTTTTGCTAACTAAACCTTCATCAGCCTTTTTAATTAGTTTCCTGGGGGTTGTTGTGAAAATACCAGTGTGTGCTAACCTGAGTCACACGGGCTGCTTTCCTGAGCATTTACACAATAAAATGGCAACCCTCATTTCCAAGACATGTTCATTTAGCAGAGAATTGGGTCTGAGGTGATCCCAGCTCCTCTAGGACTCCTGTACTCCTGATTTAAGAGTGTTTATCCCCAACAAAATTCCTCCCTGCTACTGCTGAACTTGAAAGCATTTTACCCCAAGGTGACAGAAACCAAAAGAAACTCTTACCAGGCACATCTACCTTTTGGACATCATAATTTTGAACTAAAACCTGAGTTTTAGTTCATTTAGAATTAAAGAGATCTCAGAAAATATACTAAATGAGAACTTTTAGTTTTGCCCACATGGACTTTTCCTTCATGTCTTTTATTTTCTTTTTTTTTTCCCCTTCTTTTCTTCCCCTTCTCCTTTTTATACTTAAAAGCTATTTATGTCCCCTATTCCTATTAAGACTAAACATTTGCTATTAATTTTAAATGCTTTCTTCATTGTATCACTGAACCATAACAATTTTTTTAGCTAAATTTGTTTTCTTTCATGTCAAGGGATGTGGCTTTGGAGATACACAATTAATACATTTTCTTACAAAAAAAACCACCAAAACAACCAAACAAACAAACAAGCAAAAGAACCCCACACAGAAAAAGAACAGAAAAGTATTTTCTGTTCAAATATTTGCTAAGAAATTTCTACAGCTGTGGGAATTTATTCCTTCTCAAACACACCATAGTACAGCCTTCTATTCTCCCTTAATGAAAATAAACTTGTTATGAACCTTGGGCCAGTAGTAACTTGTATTTATTGCTGTATTTATCCACCATCATGTGGCTCAAAATACAGTTATGCAGCAGTGGATGCAGCATCTTTAACTATGAAAAAAACCCACATAAACTTTAAAAACTCAGTTCAAGCTCCATTCCATAGTGGCAGATCCTAGAGGGAAAAAAAAATAAAAAATCACAGTTCTGCTTGATTTCTTTCCAGATTTAGTCGTTTTACTGATCATCCCCATTGTCTTTCAGAGTACCTCTGCTGGCTCTGCCACCTATTTTGTGAGCTGTGCATTGTTACCTCTAAATTATTCTTTAGTTTTGCTGATATCAAACACTCTGCATTTCTGACTGCTTTTGTGCTCTGAGCAGATGTTTGCAGAGGCTCTGGGATGTCACTCCTGAGGGGGAAGAACTCCTCAGGTCAAGAAAACTGTACAGAAATTTGGGGCACAGCATCCGTTTTATCTTAAGGAGCTTTCAGCTTCTGTGTCATGAAATGCAACCCCGTGAGCAGGGTGTGCCTGTCTGGATTTCGTTNTGAGCAGGGCGTGCCTTTCTGGATTTCGTTGTGCAAGGTAAATCCATCACAGCTGAATGTTTCTCTTGCCAGCCACATTTGAAGGAAATCAGGAATATGCCAGTATTCTGGCTCTGGATCCTAAATGGACCATCTGCCCGAGCTGCCTACCCAAGTCCTGGACACAACAAAAGTTCAGTTGTGTCTGCCTTCTCTGTGTCACAAGAGCACATAACAGTTTCAGTTACAATAAAATAAAATAAAATAAAATAAAATAAAATAAAATAAATCATAAAAGCCATATTATTGTCAATACCACAAACATTTTTGTAACTCCACAGCATCTGCACGTGCATCTGAGCTGGGCTGTGTGTCTGTGCTCCATTGGGGCAATTTTTTGAAGGTAGTAGCAGCATGGACAGGGTGTTTCTTTCTGAAACTGATCATCTATGAACAATGAACACAGATAAAACACGGGAGAAAATGTTCTGCCTTTCCCAGCCACTGATCTGTGACCCACGGAGCTGCCTCAGGTAACACAATGGTTTTATTTAAAGTTTCAGGAACATGCTGCAGATTTCCCAAGTCCCTCAGCTGTTTGCTGGGAAAGGTTTGAAGCTGCACTGATGAGCTGTGCAATCTAGTGCCCAGCTTTTCAACTGTTCCTATAGATAAGTCCATATAGATACTGTTCATATAAACAAGGGCTCTATTTTGCATTTAACTTGGCAAATAAAGAAAGACCTAAATACACAAATATACAAAGTTTAATCCAAAGTGTCTCCTTTTGCTGTTGATATAAAGTTTGCAATAAATAGGAGATAAAATATGTCAATATTTGAACAAAAATAGAACCAAAATAAATGAGAGAAACTCCTGTTTTCACAGCTGGTCGTTGGTTCTTATTGCCAGCCTCACATTTCATCTTCAGGACTCAGCTGATTAAGGTAGCCGTGACATTTTCTGTCAAGAAGCCATTCATGTCTATAAAGATCCATTTCCCAACTTCACTCTCCCAAAATAGCAAATTCATTCAGATTTTGTAAGACATACAAGTGCTGCAGCTTCACTGATGCCCATGGAAGGGATCTGCCTCACTTGAGATACAAAAGAGTTTTTCTTACTTGTTGGATTTTTTTTTTCTTCTTTTACCACCTGCTTTTTTTTTTTCCCAGCTCCTCACTTTCCAATACAACTTAAAAACACTCAACCTCCCACTAAGTCCATTCCCCAGCAACAATAACTCTGTTAGAATGAATGTTACAGGAATGGTGTTCCCTTACTACCAGTAGTTTATTTATAAAATCCATCTTGGTATCCTCACTCTCTGTATCCAGCACCAAGTGGACAAGGCTGGGAGTCTCCTCCACTCCCTGGTACATCTCAGCCTTGGTGTTGAGGAGCTGTCTTCTCCTGGGATAAGAGCCTAATTTATCATCTCTATAATGATGCATGTTTCTTCTTTCATCCAGCTGCCTTCTTTGGAAGAAATGGACAGCTAAATAGATTTAAATAGATTATATCCTAATTAATAATTAACATTTAAAGCAGATATACAAAATGGCTCACAGCCAAGTGGGAAATAAACCCCTTTTCTTCAAGCTACAATTAATTTCTTCCAGAGATGAAATGATAAGAAGTACAAGAAAACATTTAGCAACATTTATCTGCACATTGAAATGGAAGTATTATGACCTGAAAAATGTATGGAAAAGTTCCTGACATCTGGTCCTCCTTGATAATATTCTTCCATGGTGCTCAAACAAAATGCTGAATAACAAATACACCACTAAGCTCTGCCTCCTATCCCATAAAGTCTGCTTTTCTCTACTCCTTTCTTTCCCTCCCCTTTGTCTAAAAATTAAATAAAATATAGGAAACTAATCCAGTGAAGAAAAATATCCCAGGATTCAGAGGAGAAATCCTTACATTTCTACTTATTCTCAGCAAAGTCTGAAAAAAAGTGAGATTGAACCCTGCCCAGCTTTACAGACCCTCTTACAGCAGAGATTGCAGGACCACTTTGCTGCCACTTTTAAGCTCCAGGCTGCTGTGCTGAGAATATAGGAAGGGATATTCCATGGCATTTGAAGACAAGCCTGAAAACATGCATTACATATACTTTTTATAGTAAATAAAGCATTCATTCCCCCATAACTCCAGCAATGCAATCCAGTACTATTAAACTCAGGGCTTACATTTGCATTTACTCAATCCCTTTCTATCCAGAGACCATTTCCTCTTCCCTCCAAACACAGCTGCTTTAATCCCAAAGTCCAGACTACAAACACATTTCAGCACTGACAGCAGGAGCAGAGGCCAAGGAGCCAAAGCAAGAGCTGCTAAGTCTCAAGGCTGCTGTCACTCCCTCTGCCTCAGGTGATATTTCCCACTAGCCTGCAGATTTTGGGAACAGCAGGCAGAGACGGGGTGGTACCATGTGCTCCACCCTGATTTTTGATAGGGCCCTGAGGAACCTGATCTAGAGGAGGGGTGTCCTCCCTGCACATGCCAGGGGTGGAACATGATGATTTTTACCATCCCTTTCAGTGCAAGCCATTCTATGATTCTGTGATGTATTTCAGGTGGAAAAAAACATGAAGAATTCAGGTCTTTTCCAGATGGGGACTGCAGCCAGCAAAGGATTTATCTGCTGATGGATCCTTTGGTAGCACTGCAATCACCCAGATAATTACAAATTGTTATCTTGAGCCAAAGCCTACAGGTCAGACTGGCCAAGAGGCTTCAGATGGAAGCTCACATCATCTTTGAGTAAGTGAACATTAAAAGAAAGGAAACAGACTTTATTTTTCAGGCTGTGCTAGGCAAACATCTCTTGCAGAAAGTGAATAATAAATATGCTGTGTGCCATGGTAATGTCCGTGGGGGGAGGTAAGGTATTGCTATAAAACATAGTATTCTAACTACTACAGATGTTGCTGCTAGAATTTACAGTTTTCCCTGTGTGCTTATCTCTCCTCACCAGTTTCTGCACGTTGAATCACATTCAAACATGGGCCATTTTAAGCCATCTTTTTATTATTTTAACCTTTTTTTTTTTTTAGCTACAATTAATTTCTTCTGTGCTATTCAGTAATGTTAAATAGATTCAAGACCTGTATTTACAAACCACATGCAATCCTATTTTGGCACATGTAAATTACATGCAAATACATTCTAAATTAGTTTGTTTATCACTCCAGAATTCTAATCCAAAGGTTTTGTTTTTTAAATTTAGTTTTTATTCTGACATGTTTACAAATGAGTTTGACTCTGGAAAATAACTTAATAAACTCAGGGTTAGCTATGCAATTAGAGGAGGCATCTGGGAACCATAAAACCTGGAAAACAATATTTACATCTTTTGTACATCCAAGATTCCACCTTTTTTTTTTCCCTCTCTTAAATTCATCATTTCAAAATATTGCTGTTATTTTCGTATGAGGACAAACAGCAAGAACTCATTTTTATAACCAATGACCCCTCTGTCCAACAAGCAATTCATAGGGTAGCACGGGATAAAATGCATAAACTAGAAAATTTCATTATAAAAAAAGAGAAAATGAAAAATAACTGAATTAACATTGATCATGACTTTTCAACAGCATTTCTTATTATTACGGCCAGGCAAAGTCTCATGTGGGCAGTAAAGCTTTCCCATGTATTATTAGCCCTCTACAGAAAGCTATGAAAAGACACAAATCTGTTTTGTCAAAGGACAGAAGAGCATTTAGTTATAAGAGAAAGTATGGCCATAATCCATTGTGGGGTTGGAGGTGAAGAAAACAGAACTATAACACGAAGCCTTGGGAGAGTAATACCCCTGCAGTTAATTCCTGAGCACCGCGGCCCAGCCGCCCTGGCTGCGGGGAGAGCTCACTCCCAGGGCAGCCTGACACCTCCACGGGCTGTATTTATGGGCAGCAGCACTGCAGCCTGGCAGCTCTGCTCGTGCTAGCTGTGAACACCACAGCTCCTGCTTCCAGAGGGAGTTTTTTTTGGGATGCCACAAGCAGCCATGCAGCCGGTGTGAGAACCAGCGCCTTGCCAGAGGGGTCCCCCAGAGGTGGGAATGCCTTGCTTGGCTGTGATGCTCATGCTGGTCCAGCCCAGAGCCCTAATGAGGCCATTTAGGAAAGTTTTCCAGTATATAGAAAGATTTTTGAGAGCTTGGATAACAAAACCTGGGCCCATCTGGAGGGAGGGGGTTCTGTTCGGCATCTGCGTGAAGTTGCTCTCCCGGTCAGGTTTGTCCAACCCTTGACAAGAATGAGGGGTTTGGTCCAAGTCAGCTGCAATTTAAGTGCTCTGGATCAGATCCCAAAGCAAATGTGCCATAGGTCTAAGTGAGGGTTCCTTTTGCCTCCAGCCACGGGCCCTACACCTTCACAGGAAGGGAGGTGGGTTCAGCACAGGGGATAGGCAGCAGCACCACAGAATTTTGCACCACTGTGAGGCTCCCTGGAGGATGGGCAGGAAAATCAGGGTCTGGACAGATAATCCTTCCTTCCTTCCTTCTAGTAGTCCCCAGAGGACAAGGACAAGGGATGCAGCTGTGCAACAAGGCAGGTAATATAATAAAGCATCAAGAATAACACAATCTCCTGCTATCTCCTAGGTCTTTTGAAAACAGTTATTTTCATTTTGATTCATATGGCCCAGAATTGGTGCTGTGTTGCCTCTCCCTTTATCCTCTCTGCCTTGTGCCCCTTCCCCTCCTCTGCCTGACTCCTCTGGCAGCACACTCTGTCCTGGCACTCCCAGCATCTTTGCAGTCCAGTGCAGGGTCTTGTGCAACGTCAGGAGCAGACCTGTGGTGTTAAAACAGTATTTCACCTTCCTTTAACCTGCTTCTTAAGGACACTGCGGTGCTACTACTGCCTAACAGTCCTCATGTTATCTCATTTAGCAGCAGCTCAAATGACTCCCTCCAAAGCTGCACTGAGCTGTGTGATGAACAAGTCTCTTTTCCCCCATGGCTTATGCTGCACTTACAGTCTGAATTCACAGAACCAGCACACCTTCCCTATTCAAATCTCTACTAAAAATTCCTTTGTTACAAGCTCAAAATAATAATAAGGGCTCTGGGTTATCCTTTCTTGTAGGTTTCCCTGTGACCTTAGCTGACTGCTTTAACAGAAATGTTCTGCATGCAAAAAAAAAAAATGAGCCCACAGGCAATCCTTAGAAACAAATGAGCTTAGGAAAAGCCCTTTTTGCAGTTCCAGCTCCCCTCTTCCTCAGTCCCACTCGTTGTTACTGTATAATCACCGCTGTTTTTGCCATTTTCTGTTACATCAGAGATTGGAGGAAAGGAGGAGCAAAGAGCCACAGTTCTATGAAAATAACCTTTTAATTTTGACATTCTCTTTCCATGTTTCCCATCCACTGCCCTGAGCTTTATCTACATAAGTTGCCAACTATTCAGGAGCAGCTTGGTGTCACTGCATCCAGCAGGATGACACCTCTGTGGACTGGAGGACATGGATGCTGCTAAAATAGAAATGAAACACCGTTGCTGCATGTGCCTGGCTAGGTTAAAAAAAGAAGACACAAGCTAAGATTCAGACCCAGGTGCAATTCAGCTGCACTGGAATGACAGCACCCTCAAGCCAGTGAAAAAAGGACTTGGGGCTTATCTGTCTCTGGCACAGCACCCAAGTAATGGGGCTTGGAGGCATCTGTCCCCACACTGGTGAGGCTGCAGCACAGCTCTGTTTGTCAGGGCTCTGCTGGCTCATGCTTTTCTGCTCTATGTTCTATTTTGTAGTGTCAGTATAGTCCCCCGCTGCCTTCTAGATATTTAATACACTGATTTCCACTTAGTCTTGTTCAGGTCACTCAGCAAGAAGAAATGTGCCTAAGTGAAGAGTGACAAGTGACCTTGAAAATTAAAATTTCATTGAAAAAGTAGAACGCTTTCCATTGTTTCCAAAAACATCTGATACTGAAGAAATAAGGGGTTTATGAGGAAAAAAGTTTCCATTTTAAGTTTTCCCTGAGCTTACACAAAAAGAGGAGCACAATACACCTGTGCACAGACTTGCTCATTTTCAGTCCCTAAGAATGAGTGAGATGCTCATTCTGCACGTTGTGAAGTAAAACAGAAAGCATTATGTGCAAACATTTACAGCATGAAAAGCCTCGTCACCTGGGATACTTGCTGCTTCTAAAAATTCTGATCAAAGATAAGAACCAAGACAACTCACTGTAATCAATTATGCACAGATAGTCCTCAGCCTATGTGCGATTCATAAAAATAATACTAAAAACATAACGTGGATTTACATGCAGAAATGAAATATGGACATGGTCAGAACACTAATCTTCTGATTGCTATCTTAAATTGGCAATCCCCAGCACTCTGAGTGAGTCTCTGGCTAGAGACTGTTCCCTTGAAGAAATTTCCAGCAGTCCTTCAGCAGCTCCTGCTTACACAAGAGGAGCTGCAGAGCCACAGCCCAGGACTGGAGGCAGCACTCAGGGAGTCAGTGCTGCAACAAGCTGGACATGGGGTTTATGTCAGTGCAGGCAGAGGTGGTCAACCCCCACGCACATCCCCAAAGCCCTGATGGAGCACAGAAAGCCATCATTTGACAATCTGACTGAATTTTAACAGAACAGCAGATACGGCGGTACCCCATGTGTAGCACAGGGTCCCTGTAAGTGCTGCCCCTATACAAGGCCTGAGCAGAGGCAGTGGTCACCTCCCACATCGGCCACTAAATCCAAAATAAAGTTGAAGATGTATCCAGGTTTCCAGGTATGAACATGCTATGATTGTTCATCCTCACTAGTACTAAATTCACACTTTGAGGTCTTTTCTACGTCTTTTTCACTCACCCTTATAATGATAAAGTCAAAGAATTCATGTGGCATTATCAATCTTCTCATCAACTTTACACCCCTCAAAGCCTGTAAAATATTTAGATTTCCACGTGAGGTTTTGCTCCTGCTTTGCTGTAGCTGACATCCTTTCGTCACAGGTCTTACACATTTTTGCCCAGGTGAGCCCCAAAGAGTACCCAGTGACTTAATGAGCAGATCAATTACTGTTCATAAGAAAAGATACTGTCTCTTTAAAGGTTATTTGAAGGTTGATTGCTATCTTATTGCTTATATCCTGCAAATCTATTCAGCCTTATGAATGAATTTGACCTTTTTATACTTACTGGGGGAAAAAAACAGAACAGAAGTTAATTTAGAGCTCTATAATACAACACTTTTTCCCAGAGAAATGAAAGGGCATTCAAATCGATACCTGCACAATAACACCCTGATGAATGTTTGCACCCAATTTTCTCATTTTGCTAACTTGAGATTGGGCATTTTGAATAGTTCTCAAAGAACATATTCTTTATGTGCTGTGAAGTATGTGGTATTGTGTCCAAACAATGCTAGAGGATAATCATTATGGGAGTGTCACCGGGCCTGAAAAGGTCAGTTAGTTAGAAATGTCAGCTTTCAATGCAACTGTGCCGGACCTTCCCATGCAAGGATCCAATTAAAGGGACATGCCAAGGTGCATGGAAACACCATGGTGACCCAGAATAATAATAAGGGATTGTGGTAAAGCTTGATATTTTTCTTCAAAAGTAATGGATTAGCCTTTAGAATATCTTCTCTGCGGTCTTATTTTGACTTCGCAAATATCACTTCTTCTACATGTATCCAAAAAAAGGTCACTTTTTTAAATGCAAAGGTGGGGATGAAACAGCCTTACTAAAAGTAAACATTCTGCAACCAAATGGGGATAAAGTTCTGGTTTCATTATTGAATCAAAAATGTATCATTTCAGGAGAACTCAAAACTGGGGTATTTGAGATGGATGTGGGCGGTTGGGGACACAGGTGGAGATAGGTCAGGGAACAGGCAGAAGGATCAGGGAGGACTTATTCTCCTGGGACATGGTGTGAGGGAAGAGAAAAGAGTGGAGCAGGAGGCATCTCTGCAATTATTATTCTGGCAAACACAGAGGTATAACTGCGAATTGGGAAGGTACGGATCTGCATGCATGAGTAATTACAAGCAACAATATTATTTCTCCTTATCAAAGCAAATGGAATGTCTTACAGCTCTTCAGACACTGTAAAGATGAGAAATTTGGTATAATAAAATGTCCTAATTAGCCTCAGGACAGCTGAAGCCAACCTAATGGCACAAAAAAAAAGAGGATAAAGAGTCCACGTCTTCCTTCTGCTCTCTGTTAGTACAATCAACTTGCTAAAGTTTCATCAAGTCTGGAACAAACTTCTTCCTGTAGCTTTATGGTTCAGCTAAGACAGACAACATGGGAGTTTCACTTTGAGCTGAGATTTTAGCATTAATATTTTATTTTTATGGTAGGGAAATTCTCGTACTGTGGGTTCAGACAAACCATTTGGGGTCTATTGCCTTGCTGAGCAGTGAGATTCTGACTCCCTCGGTTATCTCATATTATTGTGGGCAAATGGGTGGATTAATACCCAGTGATATGGGAAATAATTCACTGAGCATTAAAAGACTCAATTATTACTGGAATTCTAAGTAATTTCTCCACCAGCTTTGCAAGTAAAAGAGCATGTGCAGCTTCACTAACAAACATGAGCAGTGGTTATGTTAGGCTGTTTAAAATCTTCAGTGCCATCCTTTGACACATACTTAGACCAAAATCAATGCACTATTAATTAATAAGGACTTGCCAAAAAAAAAAAAAAAAAAAAAAGTCCCTGAGTTTTAGCAGCAAACAACTTTCTGTCACATTTTATTAGTTGGTATCATTTTTACTAATACCTGTCTTATAGCTTCATGACTTTGAGTTCATATTATTTTCATGCTTCAGTTAGAAAGAAGTTGATAGCCAGACTATCCAGGAAGGTAATGGAAAAGTCTTGTAACAGGGCTTAGTGGTGGAATTTATAGTTAAATGAAACTTTGAAATATACTATAAAACTTCTCCTTCCTTTACATACTTTTACTTGAGGTCTCATAAGCAGTAATATGTAGAAATGCAAAACTTAATCAGCTAAAAAATATAGCAAATCCCACATATCACTTTATGCAATGCCAGGAGAGCAGAAATATATTTTCCTAACCAGAGGAAATTAACTAGGCAACAGTCCTATATCTATAATTTAAAGCAGTAAAATATGTATGGCAGAAGCTAAAGCCACCTTAAAAGAATTCAGGGTAGCAGTATATCACAAATTAATGAAATGGAGACATTTTTAGAGCATGCAGCACTGATGATATTAAAGGGGGGAGAATATTTCACCACATAGATCAGACTGATAAATACTTTTAAAATCAAGCTTTTTTCCCTGTTTAAAAGTGTAAGATCTTGAATATTAGGAGGAAGCACATACAAACCATTAAGAGTTCTGATCAAATCTCAGTGGAGATTAGGATTATTTTACTCTGGCCCTGCCTATAAAGCCCTGATGTGGTTTACACATTAGAAAAATCTGAGTAAATCAAAAGCCAGGAATTACGGAGTCAGCATTTACTTTTTTTCATCTAAAACACAGCTGAAAGAAACTTAAAAAAATTACTTTATATTCCGTGCTGTAGCCAAGCTGGACACTACGGAATATTCAACTACCCCAGGTTTTTTAAATGCAATCAATTTACTGCTGCCAAATGTAGTAGGTTTATATACATCTGGGAAACATGCACCTACGGTGCTGATGAATTTCTCCTGACATTGCTCTGATTTCAAGAGAATGTTATTTTAAATTGGCAGTAGAGAGACTGGTAGAGAAGGATAAAGCCCTGAGGATGGCTGAATCAAAGAGAATTTCAAAAGAATTTTCCTGATGGTTCTTGGATAATATCACATGTTAGCTATTTTCAAAGCCAATAGTTTCCAACACACTTCCATTTATGGTATCAATAATTAAAAAATACTTCAGTGGGAGAGGAACTTACCTTACTGAGAAGAGAAATTGGAAAGCTGTATTATTATCATAAACACAGGAGATGCAAAAAGCTGTGTCTCCATGGAAAAGCTATGGAAACAGGGGTATCTTATTTGCAGCTATTGAGTGGTTACCACAAAATGTGATGTGATTGCATGTGCGTGTTCAAAGTGCTACTAGAACATGATCACAGAGAAATGAAGGGCAAATCCTCATCTCCTTTGTGCAACAAGGCCAAATTAAACTACCTCAAGCTTTGGTCCTAAACCTCAAAGACAACTAGAACAGCGTTGAGGAAATGTTTTGGATCCAATTCAGAGGTAAAGCTGGGTTTAAAGAAATTTTAAATTACCAAAACTTAAATCTCATTATGTCCCACTCCCTGCCAACATGTCCCTGCCAGCTCCTAATGAATTTTTAACATCCTTCCCCCACCCCACTGCGCACATCAGCTCTGACTCGGGCACCCTGAACTGTGCAGCTGCACTCTAATTGTACCTCACATGTCAAGGGGCAAGAAGAAAGGAGTGTGGTGAGAACATTGATAAATTTAACTTAACATTCCTCCTGCTACTCAGCAGCAAGGCAGAGTGGTGAGCTCCCCTCCACATTTTACAGGGGTGTCAGTTACTTCAAAGGAATATATTTGAGCACGAGAGAGTCTGGCTTGCTCCCAGCTTATGCATCATTTGTGTCTGGCTGTTTCTGGAGATCCACAGCAAAGCAAAGACTTCCTCCAGTTTGGGGCACGGTGTGAAGCTTTCCATACCTGCTTTATTTGGGTGCTGGAAGAGGTGAGCCCTGCATGTTGCATACCAACTGTGTAGTTGGAGCTGCAGCTCCAGCCATCTGTACTTCTTCCTGTTTCTTTTATTTTCTTCACTTTTGCCCAGACTTCTCTCAGTCCAGTTTAATGGTCTATACCTGTTCAGTTTAACATACAGATGTGCTTTTAAGGCCAGAACCTGTTCAGGCAGGTTTCAGGAAGCCAAGAACACACTGCTGGGGGGTTGGAAGCCATGTGGAGCAGGGCCAGAGGCAGCACTGGGTCCCCCTCGGTGTGGGCTCAGCACAGCAGGGGCAGGGCTGAGGTTCAGGGAACAAGAAATAGGCACAAATTCTGACTCTTCAGTGATTCCTGGGGAATCATTTAACAGCCATGGCCAAAGGGGAGCAGTGTGACTGCCATGAGATAACGTTGAGGTTTCTGTGATTCCACAGACTCTCTTTAAATGTTTTGGCAACTGAGTCTCAACAACACTTAGCTTACGTTAATGGCATTATTTTACCTTGCAATTAATCTCATTAACTGGCTGATCACTTTTTGGAATTTTTTTTAGCAGCGCAGGGGGAAGAGCTGTTGTACTATCTGCAAGGGATCCCCATCGATTCTTGACTAAAGGTAGAAAAACTGGTTCAAGAGCTTCACACAGGCACACAAGAAAGAGAGATGATACTCATTGTGACAGAGGTGCAAATCTCAGAGGTCACCTTTTCTTTTGAAGCCCTTTGTCTATTCCTACAATTAAGCAATAGGGTTTTGGTGGCCGACACCCCTTGTGGGACACAGAGGACTTTCACTACTCTAACTAAAGCTGTGTGACCTCTGCCAAAAGCAAAGGCTGTCTGCCTGCGGCAAGGTGGAGAACAGAAACAAGTCCCAGAGGATTGGCAGGTGCAACTAAACAGCTCAGCCCCTCATTTGAATCAGTAAATTAAGGGTTGACAGTGATTACGGCTGATCTCAGCCATCATAACCGATATCACGACTTTGTAAAAGCAGACTGTCAATGTCAGATCTTAGAGCTAGGACTCAAAGAATTAAATATTTTAAAGTAGCAGTCTCCAAAGACAGATAAAAGCCCCAAGGCTATGATTTATTTTATTTTTGTATTTGTAGGGCAGAAACTAGACCCTTTAATCCACAGGCTGACATTTTCCAGTCCTACTAGGAATTGAGTGCCTAACTTTTTCAACCCCTTTGAAAAATCTCAGCTTTAGGCTCTTTGGTAAGTTTGGCCTGATCCAGCACCAAGCTCCTTTTGAAAATGCCTCTACTGAAGGCAAAACCACAGGCACTTTATTATGCAATCATAAACAAGTATTTTTTTTCCCTCTATGTATATGGTAGATTTCTGGTCAAATAGCAAAGGGTAAAACTTGCATTTCAGAAAAGGTGTATGTTAGAGACAGCTTTCCCCCTTCTCTTACTGCAGTGTACCTACCTACACTGTTATTGAAGATCCTTCTAACTAATTGCTGTGTTCATTTAGAACAGCAGATTGCTTTATTAAACAGAGATCTGAACCTACACCTACTTACTGATCCCATCTATGCACAAACTCAACCCAATCAACTCTTTTACAGTGAATACTGTATCAGGAATTATGAGAAAGGTATCATAAATTGGTTTTACAGAAAAGTCTCATTAAGTCATTCTGGTCCCCAACCCTCTTTTTCTCTTATTCAAAAAGTGCCTGTGGACTTTGGTGCCCTTATCCAAGATCTGAGTTGTGCTATGATTAAGACCTTCAGAGATCTTTTTTTCTTTTTCCTCTAGAAACAGAGAATGCTGAAGATATGGGAAATGAAAAATGTGCCATGTTTGTCCTTGAAGTTACAGTTAGAATAGTGACAATAGCTGTATCACACTGTATTGTTGCTTTTATCAGCAAGTGCCCTGAGCATACATTAACATAATTGCAAACTGCGTGAAAAGTGAACATGCAAAAATGTGATGCAATTGCCAATAGCCTCAAACATCTGTCCCAACAAAATGTTCCTCCTCCTTATTTTAATTCTTATTATTTTAACAAGGTTAGTGAAGGAGAAACCATGTCACAGATTATATCTGCATTTAGAGTGTCAGAACAATTATTGATGCAAAATTGTTATCCAAGCAAATGTGTGTCCCATTTTGTTCACTTCCCATAACACCTGTTCACTCTGCTAACACATTATTACCAGTTGAGGCCAGAATTCATTAGGCCCAGTTAAAGCCCACCTGAAAGCTTAATTCATACACACATCTGAAAAATGAACAAAGTTAACCAAAATGTGGCACTCTTTGAGCAGGGCTTCATCTGAAGCTGGTGGGCAGCAAACTGCTGTAGCAGCTAATGGAAAGAAGGTGAGCCAGGCAAATAGGAATAAATTAAAAGCCACCCAGCCTTAAGGGCTGAGATCACAGAAAAGCACAACTGAACCAACCTGCATTTCCACCACGGTGCTGCGACCTTCAAAATTCACTCTTGCCAGAGCCCCACACTTTCTCAACAAGAACAAATTTTGGTTTATCTCCTCAACAGGCAAATGACAGAAGCCATCATGAAGCAGATAGTTTAAGGTCTTTCAATCTATTTTCTGACCCACTTTGGCTCTCTCAGTCCTGAGCCCGAGCCTTGTGTCTCCTTCCATATGTTCGAAGTGTCACCAACTCCTGACTCCCCAGACTGCTCCCATTTGCCACAAAGGAAAGCCAAGCTTGCATTTCTGTGATACTTGAACACACTCTGTGAATTTGAGGGCATCTGCCCTGCAGATATACCACTAACTGTAACCCCAGGAGGCTTAAAGAAATATCAGCACTCCAATTCATAGAGTAAAGGTCTGAAGAGGCAGCTCTGTGAACGGATAACTGCCCGGGGCTTTGCCAAGCACAATATAGCTGTCACTTGTTATTAGGTGAAAGATTTTCTGGGGAACAGTGTTTTTCATTTTGCATGTCAGAGACAGGGGAAAAAAACACATTTAGACAACCATCTCTTTAAGAAAAGAGAAGAGAGCGGCGTGGCGGAGCTCACTTACCAGGGCTGGTTATTGTCAGGAGGTCAAGCCGCCGTTTCTGCTGAAAAACAAATTATAAAAGGAATTGTTAAAAGGGGACTAATTTTAGTGGGTCAGCTTAGACCTGCAAAGTAAGTGCTCTGACATTTACAGCAGGATTAATTACAAGTTACATGGCTCACAGTAACTCTTTTGGAAGGGATCCACATGTACTTTATGAGGGAGAAAAAACCCCTTCCTCAGTCCTTTTTAATGTATTTTTATTTGCACTTATAAAGTGTTACTATTTCTCTTTTGGACCGTATACTTGAAATGGATAGCTGGAAGCACAGATGGACCGATATATTTATAAAAGTGATTTCTGATTCCACAGGGAAGAAGACATGGAACCAGGACAAGCAGCTCTAAGTTCTTTATTCATATCAATCACTGACTCGATGCCTGTATGTGATCAAACACAATTATATCGCCTTGGGGTGAACCTTTCAAAGACAAGTAAGAGGATCTAGACAAACTCAGGACTGATAAAAGGAAAGCTTCTTTTCATGCTGAGCACAGTCGGCCCATGGATCTCATTGCCACTGGATATCCCTCATTCCAAAAGCTTGCCAGATTTGGTCATCACTGGATATGTGTACAGATAGCAAAATGCAAGGAGTTGTTATGGCAAATGATCAAGTTTACACAGAGGCCTGGTTTCTGGAATGGCTGCAAACCTTCACAGGGTAAACAAACCCGTACTATAAGAAAGTTAGGAAAATTTCTGGCCTGGAGCAAGCTATCCCTCCAAAGCCTTTGTGGTGGTGGGGTGCACCTGAGGTTCCCTTTTCCTGTAACATGTAGCCAGTGCTGTTGCCTACTCCATGTTCCCAGTCTTTGGTGATCTCTCTACCACTGTCTCTCTGTAGCTTGCCACTTAAATCCAGGTGCTCCTGGACCATTAACATCTTTTTTCCACTCTTCTGTGTGCTGAGAGCTTTCCATCACAAGCAGGGCTTTCCCCATCTCACGGACAAACTGTTACTGCCCCTTTATCATTGCACTTTCCAACTTACTGTCTTCTTCCTAACTTTGCCCAACATCAGTGTGTCTAGCAGGTATTGAAGATTATACTGTCCAGTTTAATTTCTCTCTCCTAATCTGCTCAATAATGTCTGTGTTACTTTCATTTATTGTCAGCCCTATTGATCCCAATCTAATTCTCATCACTGCACTCACTGTATTCCCTATGTGACAGCTGGAAGTCCTTGAGGAAGAAACATTGACTTGGTATTCCCTACCCTGAGTGCTCTTCCTTGGAAATCATGACTGATGAAATTCCTTTCCAAACCCATCATTTCCCTGTGGTAAGCTTCACTGGCTGAAGTGCATGGACACAGTTGGTCATCCACTGAATGCACTTGAGCTGTGTTGGGCACAACAGCAAATTTGGCCTGCTGGGAAGCCAAGAGGGGTGTCAGGCTGGAAAAAACACATTTTCTGAAACCTTCCTGGCCTTCAGTTCCTTACCTCTGGCACAACACAAAATGTGTTTAAGAGAACATTCCTATCTGTCTTTTTCCAGAGGTACTCCTTGTTCCATTAACTCTGCTAAGTCATTCTGAGCATGACCTTAGCAGTGTGCTCGAGCACATTTGCTCTAGTTTAAAATACTGGGGCCAGCGTTTGCCAAACCTTTTTCCAGGTGTGCCAGGGTAAAAGGGAGGAGAATACCCTGCTGCTGCCTTGTGTCACTCGCTCACCCCCCTCCTTTCCTGGGAGCAGCAAAGCAGAGTAAGAAATCCTGTGTGTGAGCACAGGACCCACCTTCCCCGTGGGAGCCGTGAGACCAAACATCTCCTAATGAGCTAAATTCTATATAGATCCTGCACCTTAATCCTGATTCATATGTACAAAGCTGTGAAATGCCAGAGCCTAGCCCCCACTGGGCCAAAAGCTTTGCTTACATTTCTCAGCACAACTGGAACTCCAAATGCTGTATATCTAATGAACAGCTAGAGCAGAAAATATATATCCAAAGCCTGTGCTCCGTGAAAGCCTCTCACTAGGAAAAAAGGTGGAATATAAATATCCTGCATCAAAGGAAGTTGGAAATTGTAAAGATATGGAAGAGAGAGAAAGGCATGCAGCCCAACTGGCCCCCAGTCCTGACTTGAGTCTGTTAAATGGGGTAAAAATAAACATTAAATGAAAAACCAAAATAGCTTCGCTTGATACGTCAGGAAAACAAAAGCATATAGGACAGATCAAACAAATGGGAAATAAAATGAAATTATTACAAGTCAAATGTTCAGTTTGTAACTTTTTTCCAGTTTGAATACTGCCTTCAAGCTGACCTTGGAAAAAACAAATTAACTCCAGATCCAGGAAATCTTTGTGTGCATGTTGAACTTTAAGCTGAAGTTATTTCTCTGACTTCAAGTGGACCAGCACTGATCTTTTGCATCTAACACCTAACTGCTGCAAGGGATTTGAAATGCCACCAGGTTCTTGGCACTGGCTCCACCCAAGTGCTCCAGGCTGGAGCTCAGTGGTTCCTGCCTGCCTTGTGACAGAGGGAGGAAAAAATTCTCAGCTCTGACCTTCACCGGACCTTGGAGAGGTTTCTCTGATTTAGCTCGTCAAGGGAAGTTCGTGTACACTCACCCCAGCCCTGGAGAGAAGCAAACAGCAAAGTGCATTCCAGAAACGTGCATTTAAACATGCAGAAATGCCCTAATTACGGACACAATCACTTTCCGGAAATTCCTGCCTGCTCTCACATCTCAAGGCTAGCTCTGCCGTTTCCAGGGCTCAGCTGGATGCAAGCAGCCTAGTAACTAGATGGATTTAAAAAAAAAGCAAAACCAGACAGACTCCCTTATGAGTAGCTATAAAAACAGCAGTATTTGAATTTAAAGAGAGAGACATTACAAATGTCACACCCATTAATAAAATAATTTCATCAGAAGAATCGTGGCTGTGGGGCTTTATATATTTGCTTCTTTCTTTAGTGCTGAAAGATGCAAATTGCAGCTGTGGCCCCCCTCCAGCATGATCACCCTCTCCCTGTTTTGACAGATTTCTTGAAAGACTCAGCTCACAAGATGTCTGGCTTTTTTTGTTCTGCCTTTAGGAATTTTCCACTTCTCAAACACCTGCCCCTGCTGAGATGTTTGGGATCATCCCAATCTTCAGGCAACCTACTGTCCCAAGGATTTCTCACAGTCTGAGCACTAAAATGCAATGAGTGTCATCCCTAGTCGGGAAAGTGGTGAGAGCTTCCCATATCTCTAAGGCTGGATTTCACCCACGTTGACAAAAGGGCGTTCCATGAGAGACACAAAAATGATCCTCACAGCATCAGCCATAATTTATAAGAGGCAAACAGAAATATTCCCTGCATCATCACAGTATCACTGCTGCTGCTGTAATCCAGTCCTGCCCTTGAGGGGCAGCATCCTCTTTTGCTGGCTGTCTGAGATCCCAAGGGCAGGGAGAGGCCACTGGTGATTCATTCTGCTTCCCACCTGGAGCAGTTCCCATCGCTGGCACTACCCACAGGCCCTACAGTGCACCAGGGCTCGGAGCAAACCCGCAGCAGATCGTGTTCACTTCCACAAAATTAACACAATCTTTAATTAATGCAATAAGCGCTGATGAGTAATAAATCATATTAAAATACAAGGAAGGCAATTTTTTAATAAATTAAGCATTGATTCACTCAATAAATATTAATCTACTAAGCATCAAGAATTCATTACGTTTTAGGAAACCAGTTGAAGAACATCGCTGGTGAGCTGGTCTGCAGTGTGCAGAATGGTCCCTGTTCACCCATAATATACACTTACTTTTAACTAATTCCTGAATTTATCAAGTTAAACAACTTGCTTGAAAGGGAGTCTGGATTATTATTCCATTGCAAGATGCAATTTTCTCAACACAGATTCTAACTCATCCCTCAGATTTTTTTTCCTGTTTCTTAGTAACTCCTTTTCTAAGTACCTCCTTTCTCTTCCTTGTTTTTGGAGGTCTTTAAAATATTTGCTGACTGGTGTCATTTAATTTTCACCTCAATTAACTTCGCAAGAGTTGCAAAACTAGGGGAAAAAAATTGCAGGGGGAGTGTAAATTAACTCATTCATTTAAGTTTAGCTTATCTATGAGATGTTCTTTCACACTTTGCTCTCTGCAGAGTTCCTCCAACCTTTTATATAGATGTGGGATGTGCTGCACTTGCTTTGACTCTTATCTACAGATTAGCAAAAGAGAAGGGAAAAAAAAGCCAGATGCAAAGATGCCCCACGAGACTGATATGGAGCGGTTTCTGTAGCAACCGATGATTTTCTTCTCATGTAAGAATGAGCCTCGTCATATCTAATTCTGAATGTATCTGGGCCTTACTTGCCAGCCAAGCCAGAGTCAAGTATTAAGTCAATATAGTCAGAAAGAGTGATAAAAAAGCAATTATAAAGTCATCTTCCCACTCCTCCTCCAGCCATGATCCAAAAAATATCCGTCAATATGCCTTCTGTCCCAGCACATCATCTCCAAGGCCCCAACACCCAGCAGTGCAGGTCAGTGGGGATGGAGCTGGCAGCAGCTACTCAGGGATCAATTCCACACATGATGCTGGAAGCTCCTTCAGCTTCCTAGCCATCCACATCCCAGGAACCAGTAGAGGTTTTTATAAACAGCAAGGCCATCTATTCCTGCCTTGCTTTGGAATAAAATTCCTAAACCCAGAGCTGAGATCAACTTCACCTCTGGAAATCCCCTGTTGGGTTTGTGCCTTTCACTGTCTTCACTCTGTGGGCAGTTTTTGCTGCAGCTGTGAACCCCAAACCAGGCTGCCCGCTCAGTAACAGCTCCTGCCACAGCCCCCTCATAGGGAGCTGGAATTGACTCTCTGGGACCTCACAAGGACTTTGTCTTCCAAAATGTATTTTACCCAGCCTGGCCTGTGCTATTGATTTCTTCCCCTAATTTGAGTGTGTTTTGAACATGTGTCTGTCCCTCACCACCTTCAATTTACTGTGCGGGGGGTTTAAGATTGAAATGAAGTGCACAATGTTATTTTTTTTTCCTGGAAACTATGCCACAAGTTGTCACTAATAGCACCTTTTCTTTTTGACTTTAAAACTAGTGTTTCTTTCCTGTAAACTATGTTGACACGAGAGTAATTGGAACCAGTGTATCTTATCACAAATAAAGCTGAGGATGTACTGAAGGGTGCATTTCACATTTCTGTGGCCTTTATGATTGCCACACTCTGTAACATTAATACTTTGGAAATCTGTCCTTTCACGTTATGGCACGAAAGAACCCAGGAGTTCAGAAAAGGATCAAAGAGATCCCAAGTGTGCAGCTTGGCACAGTTGGGTGGCACGATGTGACTGCCCACAGGCACCACCGTGGTTTGCACTGGAGGGAAGATGTGCAGGAGGGGGAGGTTAAAGGCTGTATCCCATCCTTCCTTGGTGCCACCTGTTGTTGGACAGGTTAAGAAATATTCAGGGCTGATCAACATCTGGGTAAATTTTCTAAGGAAGGCTTTGATGAAGGAAGGTGTTGGAGAAAAGGTGAGCATTCATATCTGCCTAGTTCCTACTTCCTCAAATACAAGTTTCACTACTTGTACCTCCTTCCCTTCAGAGTGCAAGAGTTACCTGCAAAGAGAAACTCCTGATTTAAATAATGAAACCAAAAAACTACTAATTCAAATTCTGTAAAAATGGATAATTTGATGATTTAAACCTGGCTTTCTTTTTTTTCCACATGATGCTGAGCGATAATCTTTTCTTTCCATCCTGAAATCACAGGCTTTTGTTCACCTAATGAAACAAGATCTCACATTTTGTACTTCCTTTATGATTAGCTGCTGAAGTTTCCTGGTATAATGATAAAATGAACCAGTCAGCTTGTTGACACTTGACTGGGATTTTAGCAAATTGCATCTGCTGTAGCCTACCCTGTGAAATCAATTATTGATAATATAGGTGTGGAAGAACATTTATAAAGTGGTTTGGGATATGTTATCGCTCATGCTAAGAACTATAATGAGCATTTTAAACCATTTTGACAGTGACCTCTGCAGATATTTGATCGCTGCAATATGTGGTAACTCAATTCTGGTTTAGAATCAAAACCAAGTCCAAATAATGAAAGGCAGTGCCAAGCCTTTAAGCCACTTTACTCATTCTTCCAGTGCACACATTCTCCTACTTAACATCTGACACTTGTCTATTTCTTTCCCAAGACCAGTGATGCATGGTACCTTCATATCTTCCCAAAGCTCTGCCAAACAAGTAGCTGAGACTTCTCCTTCTTCCCCCTTGAACTATTTGTCTCAGGAACAGAAGATCCACACATAATGTTCTTACAGCCCTGTTGTGCTCCAAAGCTGTATAGAATGAACATTAATACAACAAAGGTTAAGAAAGGTGGAAAAGCCATTTTTTAGCACACAGTCAGTATAACATATGGCAGTAGTAGGAGGTTGCAGCCCCTTGGTGAGCAGGTTCCTACCAAAAGCTGTAGATCATTGCCCAAGCCATGGCAGGCTAAGCTCCCTCAGTGGCTGCACAGGGAGACCACTGACAGTGGGCACTCTCAGCTTTATGGGCCCCACAAATTCATGGTCTCTTCCACATATTCTTGGTTGACATCTACTTTTACTTCATCTATAGGTTGTCTTATTTACCTATGCAGCACTCAGTAAGTAGTAACCAGATTCATAGTGAACCACTAGGAATCAAAAACAAGGCACCTCTGTGTTCACTGTAATATCAACAATCAAAACAAAAAGTTGTTCAGGCTGTCTCCTCTCTGGAAAGTAAGGCAGGAGGAAGGAACTGCTTTGGAATGAACTGGTCCTTAACTTTGCCAATAAAAGTTGTGACAGCAGAAAGCCTCTTAACTGAGGGAAAAGAAAGGATGATGTAGCCAATGCCTTTGTTCTGCTCTTTCCCAAAAGCTCTGGGCCTGCAAGTAATAAAGGAAGAGAAGAGGCCCATTTCTCCAAGGTCTGGCACCACATCCAGATTGGGATCAAGTCTTTTTTTAGCTGTACTGAAAAAAAAAGGTGGCTTGTGCATGTTTTAAATGTACTTGCATAGCAAGGGCTCAGGATCTACTCATTCCCCAATTTAACTCAGCATTCTAAGGGGTTTGTTTTGGTGAAACACTGCCATGCAGGTTTTTCACAGTTTCTTGTATTACTATGTAAATTGCAGAGCTATGGTTATAATCCTGTGCTTGTGACATCAACTACTTAATGCCTATAGAGATTATTGTAATGCCACAAACAACAGTTTATGTTTTAAAGTACATGGTAAGCAGCAGGAGTTAATAAACTCTTCTATTTATTTATTTTGCAAAATAGAGTAAACAAGGGCAGGAAGAACAGTACAGACCCCACACAGTGCCTTTAACAACCAAAATCTACCCATGACACACATCCCTTTAGGCACTGCCTTGCCATTCTTTAGCTGTGATTCCTGTCTTACATTACGTTTCACCAGGAAAGGGGCAGCACTTGTGAAAGCAATTATGAACTTTGAAAGTTCAACATTTGTTGGGGGACAGGGGAGAGAAGCAACAGTGTTCAATGAATGTTTAATTAGAAACAAAGCATATCTGCCCATACCAGTCGTGGGATATTGACTGATCAGCCATTCTTTATGGGCTGGTTTAGATAACAGGCAGGACAGATTAACCCCCAGCATAGGCAAGTTTTAAACTAAACATGAATTACATCATAAGGGACAAAGAAATTCAGGGGTTCATGTCCCTGTCCTGGCCCATCTGGACCTTGAAATTGAGCTCTGAACCCACAGATCATTTATCCCAAACATTCTTTTGCTGTCTATTCCTAAATAAATATTTATTGAAATTGGGACTTAAGTTCCAAAACTCATGTCTGACCTAAGCAGCTTAGCTACCAGCCAGTAGCAGTTTAGTAGTAGTTTTCTATTCTCTCCAGTATTAAAATTAATATTAAGTTTAATAAACTGCCATCATGCCATAATAGCCAGGGCACTTCTTGGGAGAAGACTGACTTGGGTTCAAAGGCATTACTGGTTTGGGAAAAAACGGGAATTCTAGGAGAAGAGGAAAAAAACCAAAACGCCTAGGATTCTGAAGATGTTGGGAAAATTTCTGAAGCATGAGAATTTTTCACTGAATGAATGACTGACTCCAGCCCTCCAAGCTCTGCTCAGGCTGTCATGGCACCACCACAGCCAAAAACCTTTATGCAATAGGGACAGGCCGGAGGGAAGGGGGAATATCTCTGTGTTTTCACATTTAAACTAGGAGGATTGTTGAAAATCCCTCCCCAACCCCCACTTATTGTGTAATGTCCCTTAATCGCTGTATATAAGCCAAGGCAACATGATAAAAATTGCAGTAAAAAGTCAAATTAGAATCTATTATGTATGGACAAATATATAAATTTATATGTCCAACTATTTTGGTCTCATCTAATTTCAAGCTTTTCATCTAATTTCAGTCTGAGTCTGTTTCCTTTCACAATCCATGGCAGTGAGTTTGTTTTTCTAATGCTCAAAATTACTTTTTTTTTTTTTTCCCCAAACCAAAGCACTGCTTGTCATATTCACCTCAACAAATGATTCAGAACATCCCAATCTTTATTCTCCCCAAACTTGCCTATTTAATTACAGCCCACGACAGCACTGTCTGGAGAAGTCAAATGGCACAAATGAACGTGGGCTCTTCTGAAGGTAAAAGGAACAATCTGACTTTCCAAACAGACCCATCACTTTCTCATTTGTTTCTGAAGTAATGTCATTGTACTTTCCCATGAAATGTGCTAAAATCATTACTAATTCCTGCAGCTGAGTATCTCAAGCCACTGGGCTTGTGGAACAAGGTACATTCAGGCTGCAACTGCTATCAAAATTCTTAAGGACTACCAGGACAGCTCTGGGACTCCCTACAGCCCCTCCCAGGGTCACTCTGCCTTTGCACACTATCCAGTGTAATTCATGTTTAATCAATAGGTGGTGTCTCTAGAATTGTTCATAAAAAAAAGTGAAATGGAGGCTACTGGAGCCAAGGCAGCATTTCACTCTATACATCTCAATTGGGACAGTTTTATCTTGGTTTTTAAATTTGGCATTTTAAACCCAAATCCTTCACCCAGGTGCTTTAATCTATGAAAATCATTCCAGGGGAATTTTTATTCACAGCAGTTGAAGAGAGTTATATATGCTGTAAATAATACGTTATGTTATATTAAAGGAGAAAATAAAAGTTTAGTTCATCAAAATCACTGAGCTGAGTTAGTTTGCCTGAGAGCAGTCTGGAATGGAGACCTGTGTAAGAAAATGAGGCCATCCAGACGTTACAAGTTTGCTCCTCTCCTCAGTCCATGTCAGGTTATTCTGACTAATAAAATAGGGGACAACATTTGTCCTGTCACCTGAACAGAGATAAGAGGTCTGAAACCTTCATTTCATTAGCCTCATTGCTAACTGGTTCAAACCATCTCTCTTTTACAGTTGTTCCATAAGCAATTCCCTGGGGACCTGCTACCTGATGTATATCTAATGGTGGTTCAAAAACCCCGAGCACACGCTTGTGAAAAATCTGGTGACTGGCAAACTGGGGAGTGCTTTGAGCATGGGGACATAGTGGAAGAGAGAAGGGGACCAAATGCCCTATTAAACAATTCTAACATGAAACTGCTCATTTTTGGAATCACAAATGTGGACATGCTCCAGGGTTCAGTCCAGCCAAAGGCTGAGTTTCCCCAGCTGCCCTGGTGAGACTGAGGGCAGATTGTGTCCCCCAGAACCAGATCCCCACAAAACAGAAGCTGAGATTTGCTCAGGTGTAACAAACATTTAACCAAAGATGTGGTAACTCTGCCATGAGATACTGCAAAGCAGTTGTCTTTTGGGGTGCACAGAAAATGTGTTTCTCTGAGTAATTTGAAATGTGGATGTTTAGCTATGATTTGTGAGTCACTCTGAAGTTTCCGTGTTTTTTTTTAGAAATAGATAGTTCTGTATTTTTATTGCTACCATTGCCCATATTTACATTCTTCATTTGTTAGAAGAAATCCAAGAGGTTTCCAAACATCCATTGAGCATTAACCTTAAAAATTAATTATCTAGATGTTTACAACAACATTTACACACTGTGTTAGGAAAAGCAATTTGCTTTCCCAAAGAGTTCCTATTTTTCAGTTAGGAAAAAAGCTGTAGTATGTCAAAAATAACACAGGAGGAAGCATCAGTCCATCATTTCAAATCAATTTCACAGTTGCAGGAAAGGTGAACAAAGTTTCCAAAGGTGAAAATGCCAGGAAAATTTATCCTTGCTCTTAGCCTGAACTCCGTTGTGTCAGACAGCAATATTTCAGGGGATTTTTAAAAAAATTTTTTTTGAAAGATCAACACAAATGTAAATGTTCCAATTTATAGTGGCAAAATTAGGTGTCAGATTCATTCTTGTTTTCAGTGAGCTCGAATTTTTCTTTTGGGCACTGAAGACAGAGAACATTTTTCCTTCTGAAATGTGGCTCCCCTCACCACGGTCCTGAGGGTTTGGGTTAGGGAGGAGAGGCAGGAGCCCAGCTCAGCTTTGCCCTCTCCAGTCCCTGCCTCCCCATAGAAAAGTTTATTCCCCACAGACCACTGCAGAAAAAAGTCTCTCTGCTATTTCAGCCACCAGAAATGTATCTGTGCTAATTTACAACTGGAAAAAAAAAAAGAGAGTTCACATCTTTTTTATCCCCAAATAAATAAACTAAATGGTTCAGACAATAGAATAGAATCAGTTTTTTCAAATGAGCTTTTTAATGAAGACTGAATAGATTTCCAGCCCACATGAGCAGAAAACTAAGTAAAATCATTGGGGATTACTGTTAAAAAGCTCCTTAAAAAAAAAAAAAAAGGAAAAAGAAAAAAGAAAAAGAAGAAGGAGCAGATCTTAGGGCAGAAAAGGCACTTTGCATACAAGGAACTGGCAAAGCAAGGGGCAGCAGAGAAGAAAGTGTTAAGAGAACTGAAGATAGAAAGGTGCCATTAGGAAGATGGCTTTGGAGCAGATTACATAGAAATAAGATGAATTTTTTCTTAAAACCAAGTAAGCAAACAAACCAGCTCCCCCAGCCCTCTGATCAACAAAGAAATCAGAACTGTCAGCTTTCATCTGCATCGTGCAATAAACCTAAACTCAAAAGAATAGTTAAGTTTTGATTCAAGCCACACAAAGCTAATTTTTTGCTGGCCATGGCTTTCCCTAACTAGATGTTTTGGACTCTGAGGAACATGAGATTTTCTAGGTTGGAGAGTGTTTTAGTATTGCTTCTGTGTCAACTTTGAATTATGCAGGGATTTTTAAATATGGAACTGTTCCTCTACTTATGATGACAGGCACATTCACATCATATAAAATTGGGAGTGAGGAGAGCTAAACAAAGCCAGTGAGTTCTGAATTGATCACCTAAAACATCTGCTGTATTGCTTAGGAATTGCAGCACATATGGTATATCACAGCATCCAATATTTGGAGGCACACTACCTATGCAGAACATCCATAAAATGTCAGAAACACCCATTTTGGCCATTTCAGTCTTAACTCTGAATGTTCTTTTTTAAAAATAAAATGCCTAAAATTATTTCTGGGTTTATTTTCCTATTTTAGCATGTAATTTGATTGCAATCAACTTATCTGCTGCCCTAAGTCTCCCCTGTGTTTCTGTACATTGGGAATGCTAATAGTGTTCAAAACAACAATAAGAACATAATGGAAAAGAGAAAAAGAAGTGATCATCTAAATGTGATCCTTCCTATCTACTCCTTGCACTTACTCTGAATCTCACCACCATTAGGGTACAATAATCCCACAGCAACCCTAACACAGTATTGATTAACAACAAATCAGCAATATGCATTTAAAATGGGATTTTGCTCTGATTTAACAATCCTCCTGTGTTAAGGCTCCAGGCCTTCCCAAGAGAAAGGATGTGACATTTTTCAACAGCTGACCTCAGAGGGAATTAGATACCCAAATAATTTTTAGGCAGTAATGTACTTTTGAGAATGATTCTAAGCATCAAAATCTCACTAAAACAGGTCAGTTTGGAGCCTGTGAATTTGTACCAAAAAATAGCAAGGCAAAACATCTCAAATCATCAAATAAAAGTTTTGGGGTTTTTTGACCCCACTGGCCAATTATTCATTTTGCTTTGCAAGTTTGGCTTTAATTTGGGGGAGATAAGAAAGGCTGGACTGTCATATCCACTCAGACTACATCCCAAAGGAAGAGAGAGCTGCTGTGCAAAACAGAGAAAATACCAAATCTGGCATTGAAGCCACAGAGTCAGAGGAACCATTACATTGAAAATAAATTCTTCAAATGGGAACTAGTCTAGGGAACAGTACAGGTTCAGAAAAGATGGCAGAGATCAGCTAAAATACTTGCAATTTCTCATGCCAGGGTTTCCTTTAACCAGTTCAAGCTCAGAAAGAGGTAAGGGTGAACCATGAATCAATACTCACTGAGTCTCTCTGGTAAACTTATTATTTGTTGTTGCTGTCACTTGCAGAACTCAAGACAAAGGCTTTCCCTCTGCAGATAAACACTAATAAAAGTGCCTGAATTTTCTCTTTCTGCTTTGAACCTAATCCATGGGTAAAAATCAGTAGCAAGTTGCATAATGCTTAAAACCCCTCCAAAATTTATTGAGTTGTATTCTACAAGTGATTACAAATAAACACAGCATTAATTTATCCTTTATATCTTCAGGCAAACTGGAGAGATCCTACTCACTTGCCTCAAACATTCAGAATTTCAGAATTAATTCAGTATTTCAGAGTAAAAATATCATTCTGGGTTGGCCAAGAGGTGATTTAGGTACCGGTTTGGACAATTCCAGCTCACATAAACAGAAGGCAATGTGGAACCCAAATTGCAGCACACAAAATCAGGTACCATTTAAAACAAGTTTTGTGCCTAGCAAGTACTGTCCAGTTTAGCAGGATTATTATTTCTAACACTGGAATGGTAAAGATAGTATTTAATGAAGCTGCATTGTGTACTTAATGATAGCCAGCTGAATAATTCTGAAAACGAAAAGCTTATTTTCTCTCTTTGTACCCTGAGGTCATTGAAACCTAAGAGGGCAAAACTCACAGCTCACAATATCTGTGCCATAAACTTATTATAAACCTAGAAGGCCTCAAATTTTGTAAGAAAAACGGAATTCAGAGCTTTTTAAAAGAGCAGATCCCGAAAGCAAAACTATTGCTAAAGCAGAGAGAATTCTGTGAGGGCTCCCTCTTTTGGCAACAAAATAAAAGCTTTGCAGCTCCTCATGAAAAGCTTTTCACAAGGGGTTCTTTGCTCTCAGGAGCACAAACCTCGCATCACTCATGGCCTGGCCTGATTGTATTTCATCTTCTAGGGAAGACCTCAGCTGCCCTAAAGTCTTCATTTAGCAATACAAAAAGTGCTGCTGCTCTTGAATTCTGGAGTTACTTATACTGTCCTTTGATTCTGAAGAGAACTTGGAGCAAGAGGAACCACTCAAAATTTCACATTTTCCTGGGAGCAAAATCTTGCTGGGAACTAAGAGTTATAGGACTGGCCAGGAGCAGGCACAAAACAAAAGCAGTTTGGCATTGGCTGGGATAAAAAATCACAGGATTAGTCAAGAAAATAGGTCACAGAGGACAGGCCAAAGAACAAGTGTGAAAAATGGCTTTTTCTGATTAGTCCCTTCCTGGGAAGTGTGCCAGAAAGTACAGAAGGTCCCCAAGAAATTTCCTCAGGCCAAATTTCACTGTGCAGCTTTTCCACGGAAGCTGTCAAATGGAAAAACATCTAGAAATTTTTTATCACTATTGGGAGTGCTGGTATAGAAGATTTTTACCTGGACACAGGATTTCTAAGAGCTGCTGATGGCTTGGGAAGGGGCCCTGCCCTGAGTGTGGGCTGCACTGGGAAGGAGCTACAGCTGAATTTGCAGTTACCTGGGGGCTGGGATGTCCATGGAAGGAAAATCTGTTCACCTGAGTTGTTACCACATTTCTCAGTAAAATGGAGTTTGGGATCAGTATGCACAACTACAGACAATCTAAGGCAAGTTCTTTAGTACTGAACTAAAACCCCTGACCCATTCATATTAATTTGGCCTTATAGGCATGTATATATACTTTTTTTTTTTTATAAAATATAGGAAAGGCTTTGGATAACTTTTTCCTTTTGCTTCTCCATAATTTACATCACCTGATATTCTGAAACTCTGAT
>VXBB01017800.1:0-25487 GCA_013399915.1 Illadopsis cleaveri | reverse complement strand
ATGAGAGCTTTTTAGCAACTTTTAATAAGGGTTATTGAAATGTAAAAGTTCATTATGTTGTAATTGTCTCATCTAGGCCTCAAAGGCTTTTGTGTTACTGCTGTCCTGTAGGGAATCAAGCAAGGTGCTGGTTATGTGAACTCAGGGAGAGCTCCTTATAAACATGACAGATATTATGGGGTCTTTCAATTTAAATCTGCAAAAGGCAGATTATTCTGGATTTATACACATAAAGAGACTATCATGCTAACTTTTTATTAAAAATTAAAATCTTTTGAGTCACAACAGAAATCGATATACCACAATTTGAGTGAAGTAGAATGATGATCCTGTGGTTAAGTAATTGAAAAGGGAATTGAGTAATCTGTCATTCTCCCTGCTCTGGGCAACTTAGCTCTGGACATTTTAAGCACTGCTTTGCAGGCTCCTAAAAGAGTTAAACATCATGTTTCCAAAAGCAATTTCAGCAAGCAAGGCAGCATTTTGGGTACATTCCTAAATAAAAATCGTATTTTTTACGTTTTGCACATCCTGGAATTGTGGCCTTTTCTAACATGCTGGACTGAGAAGGTTCAAGGAGCTCAACAAAGTGGCCACTAAGGATGAAAGGCATGGCCACATGATCCCAGGCAGTCGAGCACTGCCCATCTCTAATGTGACAGGTGAGAATTAACCATGGCTGTAAAATGTGAGGCTGGGCAGGAGGGGCTGAGAGCTCTGAAATGTGCAGAGCAGGTCTGAACCCAGCCTCTCTGCCTTAGACCTGCCTGCAACTGGCTTTGAAAAGCATCCTAAGAAGCCTGACACCTCAAATCACTTCTGAAAATGAGACTAAACCACCTACAGTACTTATGCATTACTCTGCATAGTGCTGTGGAGGTCAAGTTCTAAATTCAAGAGCTCTTCGGAAAACTGACATACTCAGCACAGCAAAAAGGCTGCTGCCTTTCCTTTCTTTTGCTCTTTCCCCCTTTTACCAACAGAAGTTTGCCCTTTCTGGGAGAGCATCGTGCAGTGTTGAGGTGTTAGAGTAAGTTTTTTTGTGCAGATTGTCCTTTGCTGTATGTATACACACCATTAATTACAAACATCACTACCTGGTTATCCTGTGCCCTGAACCAGAGTGGGGTGGGCACAGATGGGGAACCACGAGGATTTAAAGAATAAAGGCAACACAAATGCAAAAAGATGGCTGATGAAGGCAGACAAATGATGATGCAGAAAATACTTCTGTACAAACAGTAGAGGCAAAATCTGCTCAGGCTTCAATATGGACCTGAATAACCTCCAGAATGTGGAGTGATGCCTCTTTTCACCACATGCCATCAGTGCTTTTCTTGCACCCAACTGCAGCAGCTCAGGAAGAGAAGTGTTTGCCTTCATTTTGAATTTGCCTGCCTTTTGTCACCACCTTAATTTCATTGAGTTGCTGAGTTTTGTATCTTAATAAAATGCACCATTCAAGCTTCCAGCAGACATGCAGATTAGCCTTGTCCTAAAGCACCTCATCTCTGTTTATCCCGGGATAATTAGTCACGTAAATTAGAAGTCATTACCAAAGGCTACAAAAACCTTTAACAAAGGCTTGTGTTGACAGGCTAAACATGTTGAAAATACTTTTAGGTCTGAGGGTGGGAAGAGAGGGGTATGTATGTGGGGGGAGGAGGAGGGGGGGAAGAGAAATATCCTCATCAGAGGAAGGAAATTCTGGTAGAGAAAATGGGGCTGTGTTAATGTGTATTCATTCCTAAAGAAAGACTTACACCATCGTATGCTGCCACGGTGATATATAACAGAGGACATTTAAAATGCCAAGCCATAAAAGTGTATTTTCTTCATTACATTTTTGTTGAATGCTTTGATCTTCCCATTTTACGCTGTAAGTTTGATTCATCATTACTTTCCAGTAAGAAACTGCCACATTTGATTGTGGAAAGAAGAATTCTTATCTAATTGCAATTTGTAAGCACAGGATTTAGTGTATTGTTGCCTGAAAAATGGAAGTGTCTAAATTATTTTCCCTGAAACTAACATCCTCAACAAATAAAAGCAACATATGATAGCTGGGCATAATTAAAGAAAAATGACACCTACTGTTACATGAATAAAGAAAATATGTTGATGACAAGAAAGGGGGGAAAAAAAGTGATTTTCCTGCAGTTTTGGTAAAACACAAAAGCATCACATTTTAGTTCTTTTAACACATTTGTTCAATGAATTGGAAAAAAAGCAATCCCATCCTCCAAAGCAGGCTGTAATGTACAGTTATTTCCCTGCAGTGGGAGCAGTGCACGTCAGACATTTTGGATTTACTGTGCAGGCACAGCAGCCCTGTCTGAGTGTCCGGACACCCAGCAGCCTTTTCCTGAGCAGTGGCACAGGGATGAGAAAACAGCCACAAAAATCTGGGCATGGAGAAAAACCTCCCTGAAAGGTTCCTGTTTGCAGCTTTACTTTCAACAGCCATTTTGATCTCTTTAAGGTGTCTATACATATTTTATAAAATCAGTTTTCAAGCAACTTTCTGCTTCTTCAAACCTTTTCTTTTTTATTTTCTGCTTTATTTCTCATCATCCTAGCTCCTTCACATGTGCTTATCTATTCCTTTCCCCAATATTAAGCAACTCATAGAAAACCTGTGGTAACAAAACATGTAATATTCTGTTATCATTTGGCATTTTACCATCCAAAGCTTAGAGCATTTGTCTTTTTTTCCTTTGTTTTCAGAACTGTCCTGTCTCGCCCCTCCCCACAGCATTCACATATTCATTACAGATGCCTTGATAAACTCGTTTCCACTCCATGGGGTATGAATAGGGTTATGGAAATCACCTATCTATAGCAATACATGATAACAAATATGCAGTGATAGCTCTGAGAGATGAATTATTCCCTATTCTCAACATCATCAGAACAGTATAATTTGTAACCTGTTGGAGAAAATGCTATCCTGATATTAGCGAGTTCTCCAGCCCATTCTGAGATCCATTCTGTTCCAGCTGCTCCCCCAATGTACTCAAGAAAGTTTGAAGCCAGACTAGGTATTTCTACCCAAGCTGGCAATGCAGCTTGGACTGCAGAGAAGATATATTCAGACAATAATGTGTAACGCACTTATAGAAATATACCTAGAATATGACTAAGTACTATTACAATCTACTATAATTATTAAGATTAAGCAAATATAAACACAGTCACAAGAAACACTATGAATCCCTAAAAAATAAAATTTAAAAAAATCTAATTATGTATCTTCACTGCTTAGATAGTCTCAAGTATTGCCTCAAAATGCAGAGCATTACTCCAAGTAGAAGCACAGTAGTAATGACTGGGTTTGCAAGACAAAAGTAAATAAATGAAATGGTTACTCTGGAATTCAGGTGATACTGCAGCAGCAATGGGGTTGAGCAGCTGTGTGAGGGATGCAGCCAAAACCTGGTTAGAAGCCACTGGCCTTTTCTAGAGATAGGAGAAACACTCTACATGAGTCACCTTCTGAGCCACCTGCAAACTGCATATCAACAAGCTCTTAAAATAGCAAAGTCGTGGTGGGGGGTGGGCATATGCATCTCTTTCTTGGAACAGGATGTGCAGTTAGTGATAATAAGTAAATAATGAAAAGAGGGGTTTATGCAAGAGTAAAATACATTTTTCAAACGTCCAGGTACTGAACTGGGTGTTTGTAAGCTGTGAAATTTGACAATAGCTGCCCAAGAATTCCAGAGCTGGAGAGGGGCCTTACTAAGGTAATGTGATAATAACCACCTTGAAGATTAGTGCCCATTTTACCAAGATTTCCCTCTTCGTGGCTACATTGTTGTGTTTCAACTCGACTCATTACACAGAATTTTTCCCTGCATTGCCAACCATTAGGAACAAACCCCGGTGTTGGGGCAGAAGAATTTTTGCATGAATATTGTGTAAAATTCAGGAAACTGACCTCTAAACCCAGTTATTGCAGTGGCAGTGTGGGTGCTGAGCTTGCCAAGCTGTGCTTCTCTCCCAGCACCATTGGGAGCAGCTGCCAGGGGCTCCTCAGCTCCCTGTCATTGCCTGCAGCCACAGCCCCTGTTCCTGTGTGTGGAGAAGGGCCAACCTGATTAGAAAACACTTATTGGCATTAAGCATCCATTAGATGATCTCCCAAGGTCCCTTCCAACCTCAATGATTCTATGAAATATTCTTTTATGTCAATAAACACGAGCAGATCTGATCAAATATTGATTTCCAGCACTGCTCTTCCCGAGGCAGCTTCTCTATAACATTGTGAGGAGTCAAGTGATGGGAAGGATGAGGGATGTTTCCCCCTACCCTGTCTCTCTTTTGAAGCCTCGGGGAGTTCTCTCCAGATTCAAGAGAAACAAAACACACGCGGCTTTGAAGAGAGACAGCTCCTTCTTAGGACTGTCAATACAGCTTTGGGTCTGAGGGGTTTTTCTTGGACCATTCAGAGGAGAAGTTTTGTACCAGGCTCTGGATGTCCCCTTCACCATGTGGACTCCACAAGCTTCTCCAAATCTAGGATATTAATAAAAAATAAAAGGAACAAACAAACAAGACCATACTCTGGCATCTTAGCCCAGGCAGAATTCTTGTTGCTTAAAAGGGAAAATTTCCTTTTCTCTCAAATAAGTTATGGCTATTGCTGCAGATATTCACTTCACATGAAAGATTTCTGGATACTGCAATGTTAGATAAAAGCCCTGAAATATCTGGGATAAAGGACTGTCCCTGGCCCACACTATTTCAAAATATTTGCCAGGCAAAATCAAAATGTGACCTTCTGCAGTAATAAAAAGAGCATTATTTATTTATTTTTCAATTTCCCCTAAAAGTTCCCCAATGCACAAAGACAGTGACATTACTGCAGGGCACATCACAAGCATCTGGGAGAGTAGGAAAGAAAAAGGAGAACTCTCCCACTGAGCTTCTCTTTTTCAGAAGCATCATTCTATGATCAGGAGTGAGCTGTTTTGTTTTCTTTCTTCTTGTTTTTTGTTTTTTAATTGCTTTCCTATATTGTACCAGATTATTTTTTTTTCTTGATTGCAGAAAACATTTTCAATCTGGAATAATTTTTAACTACTTCATTAAATTGCCCTAAAATACAAAGAATTTCAAAACAGTGTGCTTTTATGATGTGAAAATCTATTCTAGAGCTTTATGGAGCTACTGCTGTGAAATCATAAATCAGCATGGGCAAAATAATGAACCATAATATTTCGCACTGATGTGGGAGGAACAGTTTCTGCTCTTTTATATAACTTCTAATCTATGTTAAGCAAGAAGTATTAAGACTAACTTAGAGACACTGTCACAGTTTGAAAACAGGTATGATAAAGAAAAAGAATTCACTATTGCCTATCAAACAATGTAAACTCAGGCCCTTTCAAAAATTATCTGAGCATCCTCAAATCCAAAATTAAGTCGGTGGAGCCCTGCAGTAGCTCTGTGCTTCTGAAACTCTGTTGCCCATTTTTAATGGAGAATGGCAAAATACCTTGTGGGGATACAGAGCAATTTAAAGCATTATGAAGACAAAATACTAAGTACCACTTCTTACTGTACACACCATTTCATCAGGGCATTTTTAATCAGCATGCCTCTGAGAAAGCCGAGCTCAGCTCCACAATATTTAATGTCAATGGCTGCTGGTTAGCAGGGGTGGCAATTCTGCTTAGTGGGGACATCTTCCAGTGATTTAGCAGTGATTAGTGCTTCTCAGTCTCCTGCTGACTGTCGCTGCTCCTTTCTCTAACAATAGCTGTGTGCTTTCCTCAGCCCTTCTGCCTGCTAGAAATTGCTGGCAGTGTTTTTCCAGCACCCCCTTCTTCCTGCCCTCCTCCTCATTTCCTAGAGAGAGCTTTGGTCCCCAGGGCTTGGGAAGACCCTACTGCACAACCAGAGATGCTGTGACTGGCCCAGCTGGCAGCATTGCACTGCTGTGGGAGCATCCAGTTGCTTTCTCAATACATTCAACATTTAATTCCCCCTCCATGGATCTGCTCAGTGGCAACAAAACACTTTGACGCAGGTTTTCAGTTCCCTGGGTATGAGCATTTTTGTAGGAAAGGAATTCTTCATGACCTACTTCATCCATTCAACAGGGAGCTCAGCACGCACTGGCCATTTTAGAAATTCAACAACTTTTTGATGTTTTGCTTGGTCCTTTTCTCTGGGACAGGATTACTCTTTTGTGCATTCTCTCTCTAGTGTGCTCACACATTAAATCCCAGTAAAGGTATTAGTGGTGCTGAAACCTGCTAAAATTCCAGACCTGCAATTTCAATCCTTTACTTAAAATCTGTGATATCATTCACCTGCTTCCTTTCCCAACGTTGTTAAAACAGTGGTTGTTCTTTTGTGGGTTGGGCTGGTTAAATGATGATTCATTAAATTCCAAGAAAAAAAAAATATCTCGCAGTTTTTAATAATTTGTTTCATTCAAATTTAATAACAATGCAGCTTGAATAGAATCCTGATTTAGTGACAGAAAATAACAGAAGCAGTCCTTGCTCTTTTTTTCTTCTCACTGTAGAACAATATCCTTCATCTCTCACAGGACACTTTGGGCTCATTATATCAGCAGTAGATGATACCATGTCTAAAATATCAGTTATCTGTTATTGGGTCTGCCATCAATTTCTTGTGTAATCTTCAGCAAGTTACTAGTTTACCATCTAAAGGAATTAACTTCACACTGTGCTTTACCTGTTCTAGACATTATATGGTTTCCTTAATAAATGTAATGGCAAGAACAGGTAGGAGGATATTTTAAAGTGTTTTAAAGGAGAGACAATTCTAAAATACTAGGGGTTTTTTGTGATTTTTCTTTGCTAACAACCAGAGAATCTTAAAGGAAGTCTTTGAGCAATAGCTGTACTCCTGGTATCCACTGCTTTTAGAAGAATTTGCAAATTTTTGGTATTCAAATGGCATCAATAAAATGATGGTTTATGAACACTCTTTAAAATGCAAAGAGGGGAAGAGAATACAGAAAGCTGTACAGTAATACAATATTCCAAAGACTGCAGCCTATGAACCCAAGACAATAAGGACTCTATAACAATGGAAGTCTACAGTGTACATAGAGTTTTGATATCAGACTATTTTTTAATCAGAGAATGAATTTTATCAATGTTGGTCTAAAGTAACCTTGGGCACCGTTAAGATTGCTAAAGGGGGAAGGAGCCTGGATAAAATAATTACATATAAATCTCCAAGAAGAAATTGCATTTGATCCCAAGTACACACAGAATATATTACAACCAGGCTATTTTTAAAATACTTACTCAAAGAGATTGAATAATAAGAATTTTCTTGGGCATGAAAAGGGGGAGAAAAAAGCACCTACTTTTAATAAACATTTTATAAATTGTCCTTATACTTCTTAAAGACTGCAGGAGAAATATTCACTTGTCATGAATGGTTCTAGACCTGCATCTTCAGAAGATGTCTAGAAGCAAGACCCACAAAGCCTCAAAATTTGTACCCTAGACTGTAAATTAGAAGCAATTTCAGAACAGAAGCACAAAATGATGAATCTGACCACTATTGGAACTGGAGTGCATCTGCACTGCTGCACTGACAGATCTGGCTTTAGGGGCTCACTTTTAGCTGCATTTTCACTAGTGCAAAGACAATCCTGGGGCAGTTCAGAGCACAGGTGAGGCCCCTGCTCTGGGCCACCCTCAGCACCTGCAGCCATCCTGAGGTGATCAGCCTCTCAAGGTGCCTCAGCACATCAGGCTTCACACATTAGTGCCAAGAGTTTTTCAGCATTGGTCAGGAATCAATTCCTTTTTTAACGTTCATCTTTAGGGTGAATGCTATACGTGTGGAAAACCGTGCTCAGCAATGATAAATGTCCACTGGAGACCAAAGCTCCCGAGACTGGGATAAGGGTAGGTCTTGAACTTCTTCCTCAAAAGTTCCTGCCATACCAAAGCCACTGAAAACTCAGGATTATTGAGGCAGCCCAAGTGAAGCTTAGCTGTGTTCCTTGCTCAGAAACAATTTGGTGCACTGATTTGCATAATGGTGCACACATTTGCATGGTGAGCAACTTTTGTAATATCGTATGTGAATGTTCCATGTGTCACAGGACTGACTGAAGTTCACAGCCTTGGATATTTAGAAACAAATCATCTCATGTAAGTTAGTTATCTTGCCTCTTTTTAAGATCAATGGATGGATAAAATCCCTTCTATGGGATGAATCTTTTTGCTTGTCTTGGATAAATGTCTCAGGGGGGAGTGAATCATCTTTCAGAGCTTTCTTGCACACACCAGCAATTTAGGAAGAGCCCAAATTGGCAGCTCAAACAAGGTCTTAACTAAGGTTTGTCATCAGATGAAATTAATTTCACCCTAAAGTTTGTAAAAACTGGAAGGCAGATGAGGACAGCTACTTCCCTGAGCCATCCAGCTGCTGATGCTTCTTTCTGGATTAGGTATTTTAAACGTAATCTTTGTAGGAAGATTCTCAACACAGTAGAGAAGAAAGGAGGCAGAAACTTTCATTTCTAGTTTAAGTCCCTTTAGCAAGAGATGCTATAGAATAAGAAAAATCTAAAAATAGGGAAAAGAGTTTTGAAATACTTAAACCACATTACATAAGCAGAACTAACAAGCAAAACAAGTCAGATGAATTTCAAATGGTACTAAATATAACCTTGTAAATAATACCATTCTAGAAGGCTGATTTTCTGAATAGCATTAATGGACATAACTTTTGTGAGAGATAACAAAACGAAAGGAGGTTAAGGGTTGAACATTTTGTTCTGTTTATTCTCTGAAATCCAATTAACTTCAGGTATTTGAGAAGACAAAGCTTGAAGAACACATCTGAGGAAATGTAAGGCATTGAGACTCCTGAAGGAACAGGAAGAACTCTTGATACAAACATTGCCACACATCCAACAGGGTAAATTCTTTGAATTAGGCATGAAAGAAACAAGAGCCCTTCCCAACAGTCCGGAATGGAGGTATTTTTGTAATTTCTGATCTTCTTTCTGTGCCTCTAAAGTCATCACCTCCAGCAGCTTGAAATCCAGCACTGCTGCCTGTGCCAGATACTTGTATTCATTAGCACCAGCATCTAACAATTGCTGTGTGGCACCTGCTCAGCATTGGGGTTAGGGGCTCATTTGTGCCCCTTGCACAGGCAAGAAGAAAAGTTGAGATGCATAAGCAGATCTTGCACAAACAATTTGTTAGTGATTAAAAAATAATAGGAAAAATCTCCCCCCAAAAGAAAGGAAAAGCCCAAGCTACTGTACTGGAATATAGGTGTGCTACAAACACAGCATAAGTTTGTAAGCTCAGTAACTAGCAAAACTTTAGACAAAGATGTATGAAGGTGGATCTGTGATGATACTTCTGCAGCTTTGAGGGAAAAACACTCAAGACTGGAGAACAAGAGAGAGGTGTAAACTCTGACAGGATGAGCTGTAACCTTCCAGTCATCAGGTCCATGCATGTTCAACGTGAGCCTCACATGTTGCTCTGCTTTCACCAGAACAAGTACCAAGAAAGTAAAACAGCTCCATCACAAATGAATAGTCAGAATTGACCCAGGAGAGAGGTACGCCATAAAACCAAACAAATACACCATAAAACCAAACAAATACACCATAAAACCAAACAAATATACACAGGTATACATCCAGCTTCCAGAAAAAAACAGATAAAAACCAGACCATGACTCAACTAGTAGAATTAGGTGTGCCTGATGTTAGTTATCCTTGCACTTGTATCTGAAGAAAACGACCTGCTTGGAAGCAGCTTGTGAGCAATGACGGGCACAATGTTAATTTTTTTCCATATAATGGCTGGGGTGGGGAGGCTTCCTTGCAAATTAACCCCCTGCAAGAAATCCAGGGATGAAATGACTTTGTTGTACTGAATAGGAGCTAATTTCAGCTAATTTTGGGCAAAAGCATTCTCTCATTTTCACCCAAAAGTTCTGTATCTCCATCATGGAGTTTTAGTGCAGAAACTGATATTAACTTCTGCTGGATTATTATACTAAAAAGAAGAAATATTAGGAAAATAAGCTCGGAGATACTAGATATGAGTAAAATACAAATGCTAGCACAAACCTAATTGTAATTTATGTAACTGGAAGCGAAGGTAGAGAAACACCTGAAGAGCAACCATACAAATGGAGGATTTGTGCTCCCCTAAAGTCAGTAGGGTTTCCATATTTCTGGACCATCTATATTCTCTCAAACACTAAGTTTGCAGAAGAATTTTCTCTGTGTAGACATGTTTTGAAAATGACAGTCTGTCAAGTCACACTCACTTATCTTTACAGGATATGCATCAAAGCTGAACTGGTCAACTGGGAATTTTTTAAAATAAGAGAAACAGGTCCCTTGTTTCCTTTATTTTTTTAAAATAAGAGAAACAGCCCCCATCAAACGACTGTTAGTCTGATCTATTGTAAACAACAAGCTCAGGATGGAGTACAGTGCCTTGTAGATGTGGGGAGAGTTTTTTGTCTTCATCTATTCCTGAAGAAATCCAACTCTAATTGATAAGGTCAGCCAAGAATAATTCTCTCCAGTAAGACAACACATTAGCATGTTCTCCTGGAGTCACAGATATGTTTCAGAAATAAAGAGCAGCCTTGGCTGAGAGAGGGAATGCAGAATTGGATCCCTATAGTGCTAGACAGAGTGTCAACAAAATTGGCTGTAGCTGCAAGGTATGAAATCAGCTCTCCATCTCATTGCTGTCCATGCAACTCTGTGTTCCCTGTAGTGCTGCTTCTCCTCTTCCACCCTACTATGGCTGATTTGGGATTAAAATATGAAAGCAACTAGAGCAGAATAGTTTTATTAAACAGCTGCTGTAGAGGAAGGCTTTGAGCTACCTCCTGTTACTTTGAAAGATACAATGCCAATAAATCTACTTCTGAGTAATGGTAACAACACGCTCAGTGTTAGCACTGGTCTTGCCCTGTTTGCTTGTCCTGTGAGAAAGATGAATGGCTGTCATGCCTCACATGAGGATCATAAATAGCCTGGTATGAGAAAACGAATTCAGTGTTTATGGGGCACCAGTGCCAGTGAAAGCATTTGTTGGGAGCGTGCCAGCTCTGGCTTGCTTGTGAAAACCACTGAGTTTTCTTTTCTCACATCAGTCCTTCTAGTAAAGAGGCCTTTGGAGTTTCTGCCCACATCAGTATGAACACTGTGAGGGAAGCAGTGCCTGCTTTTAGCTGGAGAGAGGGTTACCAATGCTTCCATAAATTACATTCTAAGCCTGTGGCTGTAGCAGTAAAAAAACTCCAAAACTAAAAAAAACCAAAAAAACCCTAAACCACAAAAAAAATCTTCATTCTGCTTCTATGAAAACTGAGCTCTGAGATTTCATAGGAATGGTAGATAGAACTGAAAAGCTGGACAGCACTGAAGCCAGGAAAGGAAACAGGAATTTCTCTAAAAGGTCTGGGACAAGGTTATCAATCTATATAGGCAGCATTCTTCAATTGGGAACTTGTAGGCAGAACAAAACAAACAGTATGGGTGGCAACTTGCAGTCTCAATTATCTGGAAACAACTGTATTTGCTGAGAATAATTTTGAAATCAGAATGTCTCTCCAAGTAAATATCTAATGTCAGTTATATTGGAGGACTTGTTTACTCTACATTAAGGAGGTTCATATCCATTTGTATCCAGCAAACTAAAACAGGGACTGCCAGCCAATTAAACTGGTTCCAGTTACTGTCTATAAATCTGTAAATGGCTATTTTTTAATATATTTGTCAATTCTTATTTTAATTATGTGAGAAGTACATTTTATGATCATCAAATTAAAACAGAAGCTAACCCATCTCATTAAACTTATCTGAAAGGAAACAAAATGCACACTGAAGTGACAAATACCAATTGTTGAATCATCTATCACTATTGAGAGCCAACAAGCATTTTCCTTAAAAACCCTGAAAAAAAGTGAAGCAGTATTTCTGAAATAAATGAGTCTGGCAATATAGCCTGAATGGAAAGGGCACTCCTGCATATTGCCCACCCTACCACAGCACTCAGTGTGCTTGGTTTTGACTAACTGGGAGTGTCATGTGAAAAGACTTCCACGGTGCAACAAGGAGCTCCTGAGACTGGGATTTTTCTGGGCTCTATTTTAAGGGAATAGAAATAGCATTTGGCTACTAAACTCCTGACTCCACAGCTCCTACAAATTTGAGCCAAGTTCTCCAACAGGGAATGGTTAGAAACACTGATAAATGTGTTTTTACTCCATACCCTGCAGCATCTCTAATCTTGATTATAGGATGAAAACCACAGCCCACACTCCGTTCTAGCTACCCTGAGTTAAACCGTGCTGAAAATTTCTGGGCTTCTTGGAGCTTATGGACAGACCAGTTGATCAGACAGCATTTGGAGCCAAATTTTCTGCTGGCTTAACACCATTAGTGCTGGTGGAGTTGTGCCAACAGAGAATTTGGCCCTTGAACTTGGAGTCAGTTTTCTGAAAACCTGTCCATTTCCAAGCAACCACAGAATGTGCTGTGGAGGGCACACAGAGACCAAAGCAAATAACAGGCTTTTTTTTTTTTTTTTTTTTTTTTTTTCCTTTTTATTTTTTTCGTGCATAACAGAATTGGATANTTTTTTTAAATCCATGAGTGTACTTTTGGTCTGCCACCAAAAAAATAAATAGTGCCTTCAGCTTTCCACCATCTGCAGTACCTGTAATTGCACACTCCAGGCTCCAAAGGGGCCTGCAGGCTGAAACTGGTTTTGGTTTTAGATCTTGCAAATGTTCCATCTCCTGTGAGGTAATGCTGGTTTTGTTAAGATTTTTTCAAGGTTTAACTGTCTCACAGTACACGTGCAATTCACTCCAGTCACTTGCATGCAAGCACTGTCTCTAATATGTCCTGCCTATCTTTTCATACCATTTTTTAGTGACCAGGAAAGATTTTTTTCACTGCTTTCTTTTCCCCTACTGTTGCTTTTTTTGCCTGCTGGCAATAATTATAAGTTGTGCAGACACAAAAAAGCGGATATTAAATACTCTGTATTTTATTAAAAATACTGTCATAGGCTTCAGTCCTGAAACAGCAGTATGACTAATACATATTTGCCTTCCTTTGGGACATAAACACAGTCATTATTCCTGACAAAACTAAAAAAAAAAAAAAGGGAGGGAAAGAATTGTAGCTATTTAGTAACAATTTAAGGTTTTCATTTACTTCCTTGCAATGCAATAACGTACATGCATGTGTGTAATTGTTTTTCCTATGCATTCTAGTTGAAATGCATCCAAATTCTTACATTCATGGCAATGAAACATTTATAGCCTATATTCTGGGATTAATTTATATTTATTGTATTATATTACATTATTAATACTAACATGCCACTTCTCCCCCTTAATTGTCCTTTTCATAATAACAGCGTCTGTGAGGAAATTCAGTTTGCTGGAATTTCTGCACAAAATTTTTTATCCTATCCTAGTCCAAGGATATTTGGCCAACTCTTCAGGTGTTATAGCATCAGCTGATTTATACCAGCTGAAGGTCTCATATCTCATTTCAAACTGTGCTTCACTTCAGTTCTCAGACTGCTGTGATAATTCTTCAACTTGATCAGCTCTGTTTGTGCAGTTGTCATACCCTTTCTTTCACTCCTTGTTTGCTGAAGAAAGGTGTGTGTGTGAAGAAAGGTGTAGGTGAAGAAGCTACCCACAAAGATAAATTCTGTAAAAATCTCTGAGCCAATGCACAGGGAAAACATCCTCTTTATTGGCTTCGTGCTGTATTTGCTACTTACTGCTTGTTTTTTAGAAATATTTGCTGATCATTATTCAATGCAATTCTGACTGGAATCAGACAAATTGGACGGGGGTAGAATTGCTGGGATAAAATGCTGTTTTACAGCTCAGCCCTATTTTCTACAAAATGTGAGAAAGAGAAGACCCTCTGCTGAAGTTCTATTGGAACAGCAGGATTAAAGTAAATGAAATTGGGCAAAAGCTCTAACTGCTGAGCTTTGGAGTCCAGAGATAGTCTTAGATAAAATATCTTTAATCAACTTAATACCACAACAGTTAAGGAAAGATCTTGTGTCATGTTCTTAGGGTGAGAGATCAGAGCATTCTGAATTTGTATATAGATAATACAGTGGCTTGGATATTGGTTTCATTTCTGTCTGATCCAGGAAATGGAATTCACTTCTTGGACATACAAAACACCAGATAATACTCTCACAGTTCTTTGCTTCTGGGTAGTATCTATCCTCAAATGATCTGAAAATGTATTACATGGAGTGAACTGCACAGCAGTTCAGTAAAGCATAAAGATTGGAGTTGATAATCAGACTCCAGATAGTACTCTAGACCTTAAAAACATTTCTTTACCTGCTGCATTAAATTTTGGTCACTATATCTCAAAGAGTGTTAACTCTTGGAAAGAGATGAAGTAAGTGTTGTGAGCATACAGCAAAGGTTTGGGGCTCTTCTTTTAGAGGGAAAAAGGACACAGACAGTTAGTAATGGTGTAAAAGAATTAATCTGACTGACATTTACCACTGTTAAGTGGCAGGAGACAAGGACAGTTCAATGAAACAGAAGGGCTGAACATTTGAAACATTATGTGAATAATTCTTACAATATGCATAGCTGATCTCTGAAACACTCTAGCACAAACCAGTAAAGAAAGATTTAGTATGATTTAAGGATTATTTGATTTCTACATCTAATGAGAATATTCAGGGGTGCTTTTGGGTAGAAAGAAGTAAAGGAATTGGCTCTTTGCTTAGAGTAAGAATTTAACCATTTTCTGGTATTTTAAGAAGAAATCAGGCCATAATATGTAATTCCATGGCTGCCCACTTTAGGAACTCTCAGTGTTGTGTTTGTTACAGCTCATTACTGGTTACAGGATGAAGTGGCTCTTTGATCTGATTTGGTGTGGTTACTCTTTTACAAATTGTTGGGGTGAGGTAAGAGTGATTTACCTGAGGTGACAGAGAGAATCAGTGACACAACTGGGAGCAGATCTCAGGGGGCTGTATCTCAGCTCCAATAGCTAAGAAGTTGACACTACTGACTTCTCAGTTTTGTAAATAAAGGAACAAACACCTCTTCAGCAGAGAAAAAAGGCACATTAACTTTGGAAGCACATATAGTACCTAAATTTATCATATTTGAAACACTGAGACAAAGTAATATTCTAATCATTTTGCAGGTGAAGCAGTGCTGGAATTGGTTTAGGCTCATTCAGTAAAACAAGAAATACATAGAGATATGTCACAAATTAATTTTCTATTTGAACTCTGTTAAGCCTGAAGCAGGACACACTTCACACATCTCAGACTTTTTGGGATGTACTGATGTCCTTTAGCACCTTCATGTCACTTCCCCTACTGCCAGCAATCCTCCCCAAATCTAAAGCATCTGGTTTCATTTCTGGTCAACATCAGGAAGGAATGCATTCTCTGTGAAGAACTGAATTTGACTTGAACATAAACTTAATTATCAACCTCAGACCATATAATTCACTTGGTAAATTATATCCTGCCTTAGTCCTGCAGAGGTCACTGCCAGGGGATCAAAAAAGAGTGAAAGACGGATCAAAGTCCAAGACATCAAGTTCAGACTAGTGAGATGTCATAAAGGGATGTGCATTTTGAATTTAACAGAGGCAGTTCTAAAACATTCCAAAAATTATCATTCATTGTCATGGTTTTCATGGTCCAAAGGCTACTTGTATCTTGTTTCTGAGAAAACAAGTAGGCTGCTCTTTCTAAGCACTGCTCTGTGTGTGCATCAAAATTTACTTTGTTTTGACCATCTTTATGCAAAACTCTATTTTCTCTTTAATTATCACCACTAAAAATTGTGTTTAAATAACCAATTCAATCTCTATGTGGAAATCCACTGCATATCTGTTTGATCTGAAGACAAACTGATGTGTTCAATCTACTGAAAGCAAATCTGTGACATGAATATTCACAGTCCATTTAAACAAATCTTCACAAATGATTTGAGTGGTTACTGAGAAACACTGCAGAAGGCACTGTGTCTGGTGAATTCTCTCTTCTCAGATGTTTGGAAAGATAATTGCTGCCTACACCTTCTATATGGAGAGATTTTAAAAAGACTTTGGACAATAAGATACAAAGAACACAGCACTCCTACCAGTGGGCTGAAATATCTCATCCGTGTGTACAGTTGACATAAATCCAAATTAAGGCTGATGTGGAGAGCCTTATGCTCTGATTGCCAGTTCTGTACTTGCCTTTATACAAAGTCTTTAGCCTCTGAAAGACTGTCAAGTTTATTTTCCTTAGCTCAGCATTCATGCATGCAGATACATGCATAAGCATTCACCCTCTTATCCATCCTTCAATTTTTTGTATACCCTGAGAAGACTCAGAAAGCAAAATATGCTGATATAACTTCATTTAGTTTGCTTCTAAGATGGTTTTAGTCATCAGGGTGTAGGCTGCTGTTTACACTAGATGACTATCCCCTGGGTAAAGAGCTACCTGAAGGAATGGGGCTTTGGGGAGAACTGCTTTTTCTGCTTATGAATTCCCAGCTCCCAAGATTCACAGCTNTCAGAAGATAAAGCATGTATCAGTGTGAGGGCTGAACAGGAAAGTGCTGGCACATCTCTGTTAACCTCGTGCTTTTGTAGCTGCTTCCTTGTGGCCAGGCAGGTTTGGTGTCAGCCCAGGTGACCAGGGCAAAGCCAGAATCTGATATTTACACACTCAGGCACAGCTCAGGGTGGGACCAACAGAAACACCAGCGTTTTCCCTCTGTTCAGTTTCCTTGTAACATTTATCACTTTCTTTTTTCCTAGATTTTTTAATGTTCTGACTATTTACAGCTCCTAGAGCAGCCCACAGAGTCCCTGTGAGGGCCCTCAAGGAGCCCTGCCCCACAGGGCACACTGGAACAGTGATCAGTGGTGGAAGTTCAGTAGGATTAGGGAACCCCCTGAGAACTGGCCCCTGGGTGGGCACTGCTGGAGCAAGAAACTGGAATGCACAGGCCTGTGGTGTCCCCCAGAGTGAATGTTATTTCGTTATTTAGTAGTATTCCTGATATTTGCCCAGTCACACAGATGTAAAAGCGCCACGCTAGAATCTCCTCACAGAACCTGTGAGCTTACCACGCTGTCCTCATGCACAGCCCTGTAAAAATAATCCTAAAAACTTCACCCTTTGTAGATGTGTTCAGGGAGAGTTACAAATACCTACAAACTGAGGGAAGCCAGGTATCCATTCATCCATGCACCTGCACCCGTCTGTTTTTCAAGTGTGTGTTCTATACGTGGTGACATCAGCATTAGTGACCCAAGGGAGCATTCCTGATGCCCACAAAACTGATTTTATTTGGAGAAAGCCAGCCTTTAAATAACGATACTGAAATGTTCTTATTTAGTCACATCTGTAAGGTTTTACTCATGCATTGCTTAGTATTAACATGCTGTGTTTATCTCTAAGTACCAAACTCCTTTCTGTCCAAAAAAATGATACTGAAAATGCATAAAAGCAGCATACTGTGAATAAACAGCTTATCTTGGGGGAGAAAGATAAAATTCACAAAACTAAAAATGGGGAAAACCTCCTTCACTGTTGAATTTACCATTTATAGATTAATCTGTCTATTGTGCTTCTATGAAAAGCTTTTCTGGCATTCTACTCAGAAAAACAAAATCTACATTTAAATGAATGTAAGAGTGTACTACAGCAGGAGCCTGTCAGACTGTTTTATACCTCATTGCTATAATTTAATGTTATTGATGCAACCTAGATTATGTTTGAGAAATGAGATCGTGCAAATTCTCTCTCATAAATCAACCAATGTGGCACAAAATATTAGGCTACAGCATTATGTAGTTCTGAAACTATTATATGACCTCAAAGTTCCCTAAAAGGCTTCAAATTGGCATAGACTAAGAATTTTCTAAGGGTATGTTTTCAAAGGGAATAGCTGTTGCTTGTTCATGGCTTAAACATTATACTGTGCCTGTAATAAAATACCAGTGATGCATGCAAATGGAAAATCGTGCTGCTTTTTGTGGTAAAAAGGTTAATTCCTTTGGAAGAAACCAAGTCCCTGGATAAAAAGCATATCTCAGCCACCTGACTAACATACAGACATTTCAGTACAGTTTTATTGTATACAAGGGCTAGGAAAATCTAATAATATCCTGCTTTTTTCCCTAAGATTCAGCAGGTAAAAGCTCTGATTGAATTTCATCTTGATTTCATTAAATATTCATAAAGGCCAATTAGAAGGGCAGCTAAGTAGGCCACAAGGCTGCCTTCCATCATCCTGTCAAAGGCAGTCCATCAGACAGTCCTGTTTGCATTAGGGCCTGTAGTCAATATCTTCATTCAATCTTTATGTAGTATCCCTCTAAATCACTGCTCCATCCCACTTTACAGCTTTTATGGACAGACAAGGGGGGAAAAAATCTAATAATTCTGAAGGCAAGATGCTTACTCGGTAGAAAGCAAAATGCAAATGAGAAAAAACATCCTCAATCAAATGTTGGAATGAAAATCTTTTCTTTAATGAGCAATGACATTGGTAGAGCACTGATTACATTGAAGAAAAACTGTTTAAAATTCATAATCAATCAAGCAAGTTTATTTTAACCTTTCATGACTAAACCGCTGGGTTACAGTTTAATTTATTGATGGTGCTTATCTCTCCCTTCAACCACTAATTTTAAAATTACAACCCATATAGAATATGCTGAGTTGAGTCACGAAAATATATCCTGATGTTTATATTCAAAGAAACCTATTAGCTCTGCCTGTTTCCCTTTAAAGATTCAGTGGCCTTTCCATACATGCCACGTTATGTATATTTGCAGTTTATGCAGCTGAAATGCATTAACTCCACTGGTGCCTTGCTGGACTGAAGTATTGTGGCAGTTTTTACATTCAGGTCTGTTTGTTAGATAGAGGTGAGCAATTACTGTTTTTTGTGGATGAGCACAAGGTAGTGTTTCACCCTGCCACTAACACCCCCTCCTGCCTCAGAGGGCAGTGCCTTCCTTGAAACTTGATGAAACTTGAGGATTTTGCTGATAGGCTTTTACTGTGAGCTTTCTAAATTTGTCTATATCAGGTATCATAAAAAGAAAATTATTTCCTTTGCCATTGGCTCACTTTCCAGAAGGACTTAGAGAGTGCTGTGGGTTATAGCAAGGTAAGATTGGTTTATGTCTTCTTGGAATCAGTTGCCTTTGCCTGAATTGCTGTTTCATACAACACCAAAATGTTGTCCCAATATGATTTTAAAAGACTTTCAAGCTCTCTCTTTCATTTTCTGAAAATAATGATATATCTTTCCAACTTAACACAGGGCATGGAAACATAAGTTTCACCATTCTGTGTTTAAAAAGATAATACTATAAATTCCAGAGACCTAATGGGAACAAGCCCCTCCAGTTTTTAAAGGCTGTGTTCATCTCCTTCATCACAATTCCTTGTGAGTCTTTAGCAAAGCAAACTCTGTAGGTCGTTTTCTGTATAGCAACTCCATGTTTCCTTCCTACAGTATTTGCACGTGTTCAGTTAAGCAAGCTGTACCTAATCCTTAATTAATATTTTCTGTTCGTTTTCTTTTTTTCAATGTGTTTAATTACTAGCTACCTACTTCTCTTGGTGACGAAGAAATTGAAGGATGGATATCACTGGGAGTAAGTAAGGGAGACAATTGTATGCCTTTGTTATACAGCTTCACCTGAGGACACTTGACAGCTCAAAGGGGTTGCCATGAGAATAAATATGTTTCTGAATAGTCCTCTTTTATTTTCTCAGCAACATATTAGATTATTAAGATGTACTTTCAGCATTCTTTATATTGAAAAATTGTCATAAAATTTACTCGATTTTGAACAGATTGGAATATTCTTTTCTACCCTACTCCCTGTCCTTAGTATATGTACAGATCCTTTAGGGTAGAATGTGCATCTCTGGGCAATTCTGATTTCGGTCATCTGAGAGGCTGAAAAATATGATCATCCCATGTAACATGCCCTGTAAACTACTGAGAGACAACATTTTGTCTTTTTGATCTGTATTTGTTCTGCACCTAGTCCTGCTTGCTTACACTGGGCAAGAACCACAAGCAAATTATTCAGGGCTCCCAGCAGGGTGAAGCAAAACCTGATTTTCATTTGCTGTGGGAAGGCCAGCTCTCTGCAAAGGAGCTTGGATCTTTTCTTGCCTCTCCAGACGAGTCCCAGGGGCAAATCCTGGACACTCTGGATCTGGGGAATGGCTGGTGCAGGGTCCCTTTTGCTCCACCCTCATCTCTGGTTAATCCTACAGTCCTTACTCTGTCTCTCTGCCTTAACAAAATGCCTTGTGCTGTAAGTAAATCACACCGAAAAGCTGCAACAGCTGCAAGCAGATCAGGCAAGGGGAAGATATTTGTCATTTTATTTGGTCTGCAAAGAGTTTGATATGCCTTCCATAGGCCACTAGAATGACAGGGCCTTTAAAATATTTGAGTATCATTTTAATGGAGTAGACATTTTCTACCTGTTCTCTGTCCACTTTCTTAAATCTTGGTCCCATTTCAGTACCAGTTAATTTGAAAAACAACAAGAATAAACCACACAGAAGCTGCTTTAGGCAGACTGAAGATAACCTCCTGTATTGGACATTCCTACCCATAAACCTCTGGCATTAACCATAAACCATCCTAATCACCATTGCAACTACATTTCTGTCGCTTTCTGAAACTGTGAGCAGAGAAAATCCCTGACCTGTAAAAAAAACTAGAAAAATGTCAAATGGCTCAGTTTGTAGCTTGTGTTCAAATGATTATTTAAAGACTCCATCCTGAAAAATTTAAAGCTTAAGTGAGCTACTTCTTTCCATTCCTCTCCCTCTGTGTGAAGAAAAAAACATGTCAAATATTCACTGCCCACTTGTATTTGCTACAATGGCAGCCAAAAAATCCCCGACAGCATGTTGGGAACCACCAGGAAAGCTGTTGCATACAAGGCAGAAGGATTTCACTGCTGTACACATCCTTGTGAACATGAATGTTTTGAATCCTGTGTTTGGTCCCTGCATTCTAGGAAGGACACGGGAATTCTGCATCCAGCTCTGGGATACAAGGAGGATGTGGAGCAGTCTGAGGAGAACACAAAGATGATCAGGAGAATGGATCAGCTTTTCTGTGAGAAAAGGCTGACAGTTGATGTTGGTCAGCCTGGAGAAGTGAAAGCTCTCGTGCTTTCAGTACTTACTGCATCCCTGTAAGAAAGGTGGGGCCTGTAAGAAAGGTGGGGACAGACTTTTTGGCAGGGCCTGTAACAGCAGGACAAGGGGGAAAGCAAAAGGGAAAAGATTGCAATGAAAAAAGAATGAATTCAAACTAGAAATAAGGAATGACGTTTTTTACAGTGAGGGTGGTAAAACACTGGCACAAGTTGCCCACAGAGGTCAGGGATGCCCCATCCCTGGAAACAGTCAGGGTGAGGCTGGACAGGGCTCTAAACAGCCTGATCTAGTTGAGGATCTCCCTGTTCATTGCAGGGGTTTGGACTAGATGGGCTTTAAAAGTCCCTTCCAACCCAAATCATTCTGTGAGTCTATATTTCTATCAATCTATGACATAGCAAAAGGGGAGAGGGTGCAGAGAAGGATTACAAATGAGTAAGATGATGAAGAAGCTGCCTAATGAGGAGATTTTGAAAATGATTATTTATTTTTTCAGCTTGTAGAGAAGTCTGTAAGATGGGATAGAGGGTTACAAAATCCTGGAGCTTGCAGATAATATGGAATCAAAAAACAGAGTTGTAACTCACCAAATCTCCCAATTAAAACCAGGTGCCATTATTCTTACTGAAACTCGTGAAACACGGGGTTAAACCAGGCAAAATTACAAAAAGGGACTGAACTTCTGGAATCTGTAGCCATAGGAGGCCATGGAGACAGATAGCACTGGCAAGTTTAAAAGAACTCCAGGGACATTAGGTCCACAAACAGATCCTAAAGTGAACAGGTGAGGATGTATTTTTTAATATCACTAACTCAATGCTGGTGGCTGCTGTGAGGTTGAGAAGGGAAGGGACTGCAAGCAGTGGCCAGCCTGATCCACCCTCTTTATTGAGCATCTCTTGCTACCACTGTGGGAAACAGTGCCATGAGTTAGACAGAACCCTGCCTGCCTCAGCAGGGCCTTTCTGATGTTTCTATATTGCTCTGCAAAAGTGAATGTTCTCCAAAAGATGTGCAGATTGCACCTTTACATGGTAGGTTTAAAAATAAAAATAGGTAAGTTGAGCAAAAAATGTAATATGACGTGTTTTTAGGGAGTTACAGAGAAAGGATACTGGAGTCTATTATAGTGCAAAAGAATCTAAAAGTGTCAGGGATCAGTGGTGAGAGGAATGGAAACCAGAAATACAATGGGAAAATGGTTTTCTTAGGGCTGAAAGGGTGGTGGATACCCAAGTGCAGATGCAAGAGCTTGAATCATTTGTGGCCTTAGTTCTGCTTGTCTGTTAAATGAGGTTTATGCTACTTATCCTGACAGAAAACACAGAAGCTTAATTTGTTATGTTTCAAAGAATTTAGTAGGAGCTGAAACACAAATTGCTTGGAGATGGATCCAAAATGTACATAATTCAATAAGGCAATTTTCAATGATTTCCAAGATGCCCTGTGGAAGCCAGCTCTTAGCACTGCACACCAGCTTTAGCAGCAAACTGCTCAATGAGGGCATTTGTTTCACAAACCATACTCTCCTCATCTTCTGGAGGAAAACAGGGATGGATGAACTTTTAAGTTCCTAACACCAAATGAAACTGGAAGTGATGTCCCCTTCCAGAGCACATCATGTTGTTGTCACCATCCTAGATCATCAAGAAAACAAAAGGTGAATTCTTTTTTTGGATAAAGAGGGTTGTTTAAACTGAAAAACTATTCTTAGTCCGGTACAGATAAAATCTGTTCAGGAGCAGCCCTTAATGATTTTGGTATAGCTTTAGAAATCTTTGCTGATCTACACATCAAAAAGAATTAGAAGAATTTGTGGAGGGTTTTCTGCTTCTTTTTAGGAGCACATTTCTCTCTCCATATTTCTGCAGTTTTTCACATTCTTGTTCTGGATACACACAATTACTTCCATTAGGCAGCCTAGATACACCAAGAGAGAAATAGGAATGTTTCTCTTTATCCTCCAAAAGCAAATGTAATCATGTTCCCTTGCTGATTTGTGTTTTGAAATTACCATTCTAATCCAATAGTTTAATTTTATTATACCCTTCAGTCTAACAGACCAGGCAGAGAATGTGTAATCACAAACAAAGGGCCAAATCCTGCTTACCATACTAATGGGAGTAGTCCCACTGATTATAATGGGACTACATCAAGCCTTACCCTTAACTAATGTGAAATGAGATAAACACACTCAGACTCTGCTGCAAGGTTTTCTTGGAGCACTTCTTGAGGCTTGTTACTGAGATTTTAAAACACAGTCTAATGTAGTGGTTAAAGTACTGCCAAAGTGGAAAAAACATCTTCTTCATTGGGAAGGGCAAGCATTCTGATATTTAGCTTTTGTTGAGATAAAAAGCCTCAAATACAATATTTATATGTAGGCATTTGAGGTGTTTAAATAGAATATATTTTAGCATCCTTTTGCAAAAGAAGCCATGTGATCTTTCAGGTCTAAATCCACAAATTTAAACTACTTTCTGCTTCTAAACAGAAACAGTGGTAAAACAGAATGGTGTTTGGAAAAAGGACACTTCATCAGTTCTCCCATTAATTCTTCTTGTGCTCATCCCACATGGAGGTCCCTTTGCTCTGTATCCCTGACAGCATCTGCAGAACTTTTGGGGGGAAATCAATCTTTTTGTTTTCTCTCAGCTCCTAAACCCATATTCACCTGATACTCTCAAACCTTTTACAGTCGAGGTTTCAAGGTAAAAAAATATAAGTTGTAAAGGGTAGCTGAGACTTATAAAGAAATCAGGTGGGAGACTTGTAGAGAGAGGTGTTAAATAGTTGCAATATACGGGCAAAGAAAGAGCTATAAAGTGAAAAATAAATCCTGGGAAAAACTACAGCAAACCTATGCTGCTGCCTAAGCAGTAAAACCATTGCCAGGCTATTAAAAACCTACTTTAAAATAATATAATTGATTCGCTGCCTCTCCACCCCAACCTTCTGTACAACCAAGATGGAAGTATTTTGAAAACATTTCAGGACAGATAAGAAACAAAGAAGGGGAAAAGAGAGGTTTAGTACTAGGATTTGGGGTTTTTTGGTGAGCTTTTTAATAATTTTTTCCCCTGAAATGGTCTGTTCTCAGTTGTTTCAGGACCTAGGTAGTTCTGTGTTATATTCAAACTTTTCAATCCTTTATCATAATGTTTATTTCTGTCAGCTGAGCAATCTCTTTATCCAGTTCTCTGATTTAGTGTACTACAAACAAAATACAGCTTTAAAGCCTTCATACTTTCCCATTATCAGGTCCTGTGTGCACATTTGGCTTTTTATTCTTGACTATATGTTGTTTACACAGAACATCTTTCCTCGGACTCACAAAAGTGTCTAACTGACCATGTTTCTGATATACAAGAGTCAGTCAATATAAAAGATGTAGAATGAATTGATGACCAAAACTTGACTTTTCCAAGCCATCATCAGCAGTGCAATAAAAATGATTCAAACACCCAGCATGAGTCATACTGGCAGTCTGATGGGATCATTGTTTCCCAAAAAGGAAGCCTGTACAGAAGCCTCTGTGCTATTCACTTCACCAGCCTTCTTTTAAAATAATAAAGCAATACAAGGCTTTTCAGCAATCAGGTCTTACCCAAACAGGACCACTCCTCAAACATCCCTGCCATTCCTCTCTTCCTAAGAAAGCCTGGGGACACACTACAGCCTTAGAGCACACATCTCAAAGGGGAAAAAAAAAATGCAGAGTATTTCAGAAGTACTTCCCAAAATCAGGATTCCTTTCCAGGAAAGAAAGCCTGGTTCCCTCTCTTTCACACTGCTTTAGATCCATTCATCCCTGGATTAGGTTAAGGAAGTCACATTCCTTTGTAACTGAATTGATACACCTTATTTAGGAGTTAAATCACCCTAAGCAACCTAAACAGCTAAGGGAGAGAGACAGACACCTCCAGAAAGCATTTGAGCCAACCTAAGGTCAAATTCACTATGGAAGTGCCTTTTTCTTCACTGATTACCAAGAAAACCCCAGATCAAGATACTAGCTTAGAGCAAATCTCAGCAAAATGCTAAAAAAAGGATCAGTTAGGGCTGTAGACATCTGCAGAGGCAGGCCAACACCTTAATCCAAACCAGACAGCCAGTAGCTATCACAACTCACTAACATCTACTCCCATTTTCCACCAACGTTCTCTAAAGAAAACTCCTTGTTCTGTAAAGAAAGCCAAAGCATGCAAAGGACTTTGGATCATCAGTGAAAATGAGGGACAAAACTGACCT
>VXBB01017799.1:287757-302565 GCA_013399915.1 Illadopsis cleaveri | reverse complement strand
CAGACATCTGTCTTTCAAACCAACACAATTGTTGTTGACAGAGTGACTGGTTTTTTAGAAAGAAAAAGCAACACACTTTCAAGATGGATGGTTGTTCTAAGCATATCTTAAGAGCAAAGAAAACATCCCAGTAGAGATGAAACACAGCAGTAATTCCTACCATGCAGTGGGATAGTGACCTTCTGTCTTGCTTTTCCTGGTCCTGTAGTGGTTGTCATGGTCAGCACCGTCTGGGCAGGAGATGCAGACATGTTTTCAGCACGAATGCTTGACGCTGGAGCAATTGTCAGCTTAGTTCCTTTTGTTAAGATTTTTTCCATCTGCATTTCTTTGGGGCTGTCATCTCCAAAGAGCCTTCTCTTAGCACTTCCAGCTGTAGGAGAACTGTAGCGCTCGTGAACAGAGATTGGAGACAAGGGCTGCACGTCTGGCATGTCAAGGAAGAAAAAATAAACCAAACAAAATCTTAACAACAGCAGCTTAATGGAAATACTTCTGCAGAGAAGGGGAAAGGATACCTTCCAACTACACCAGCAGAGATCCCTTGTAGCTCAGGCCTGCTCTCAGAGTTCACTGTTATGAGGTGATAAGAACAAGATCTATAGTCTGACTGACTCCTGCAGTCACCCCAGACAGTGCAGTTCTGCCATCAGGTATCACACAGAAGCAGAGCAGGCACTCTGATCCACAGAGACTGAGGAACACACAGGGTCACAGCTACTTACTCCAGTTAGCCTAGCAATTAGTAATATTTGCAAGTGTTACTCCTGTGAACACATTCCTCTACAGGAACCCTGATCACATTCCTTGGACATGCTGTCTTCCCTATGTTCTGACTTTTAAACTCTCTCTAAACTGCCCCAGTCAGGTGATTCCACCCTCACACAGCCCCAGCTCCTCTCAGGCTTTTCTGTTGCTTTCAAACATCTACTCCAGTAGTAAGCCTGAAGTACATGGCACTAACGTACAGGCTTCTGTTCACAGGCTTTTTGCATTTCTTCTGCAGTCTGTGACAATAAGAGTGACAACAGTTTCCTATTTCCCATGAACCAGAAATTATCTGGGTAACTGGCCAGGTAAGACTGATTGGAGATGTTACATCTAACTGCCAAGATGGTTCTCCTGGTACCAAAGACAAATAAACATTTCCTATCCTCACCATCCTCCAACTGAATTTAGGAGAAGCCTCTAGTACCATATTCTCATATACAGAGCTGTGTCTCACAGTCTTCCCCATATATAAGACACCATCTCCAATCTGGTTCCTCTTACATCAGTAAACCCCAACACTTACAGCAACTGGTTGTACATCCCCTTCCTAAGGAGTATTTAAAAAAACACCAAACAGTCTTGTTTGTTGCCAGACAAACACCAAAGGAGACAACATGGACCACCAGTCCATGGTGCACCTGCAAGAACATATGGGCCAGTGTCTAGGATACAATGAAAGCAGCAATTCCTAACTAGAGAAGCATGCAAAAGAAACAGCAGTGCTGGCACTGCTTCTGCACCCTCACTGTCAGGACAGTTCTGTGTGAGATCCAGGAATCTGCAAAGAGCAGTTGTTCAGAGGACAGAATACTGTAGGCACGAATAGTTCTGCAGGAAGCAGGAATAAATGTAGCTCTGTCATTACATTAAAAAAAAAAAGGTTACCTAAAATCCAGTCAATCTCACTGAGCATAAACTAATAGAAAGCAAAAAAAACCTGTTTGAAAAATTTGAACATCAACGGACAATAAGTAATTAGATGACAACCCACCTGAGAGTAAGGTCACCCTGGCATCAAACCAGCAGCAAAACCTACTCCAGTCCAGAAGGGAAGCACAGTCACCACTGTCTGCTGCCAGTGAGTCACAGCACTGGTTTGATTGGGTGCATCTAGACCTTTGCTTGATCAAATAAACTTCATGATTCTGAACATTCAATTCAGATTCAAGGTTGCTTTTTGCAATTACAAAGATGTTTAAAACCCCTCTCCCCAAATTCACACATTCAAATAATATCAGAAGCCTTGAACATACCTCGTCTTAAACTCCCACCAAGGTCTGTCCGAACCTCTTTCACTCGAGGATGAATTATGGGAGATAATGGCATCATGGGCAAGTGCCCAAACCCACTTCCTCCATTGCTGACCTCAAAATTACTGGGAAATATTACCTGAGAAATAAGAAATGTCAGTATAAGATAACAAATTAATTTCCCTTCTTTGTGACCATCTATTAACAGAAGATTTTCTGCAGTAATGGTCTCATTTGAACAGTTTTCTGTATAAAACAAGTGAGAAAAAGAACATGAATTTCCTAGTAACAGGAATGAGATCACATACTTCTTCACAGGTTGGGACTTTGTTTTCTGAGGCCTCGAGTGCATTCCAGAGTGCTGAGTTCCGAGTCCAGGCCAGACTCTCCAGAATCTGTTCCTCAATGCTATTGAGGTGCTTCACCATGTCTCTGGAAAGTCCTTCCTCAGACCGAATCAGCACTTCAATAACCTGATGGCAATGACACACACACAGAGCAATGTCACACTGCTCATGTTTAACACCATCAAACTGTTATTTATTTCAGGCTCCTGTTCAAGACATCAACACAGTGCCTTCAGCCTTCTCCTCACACCTTCATCTTCCCCAACCCTCTTCTGATCCCTCTTTAAACCCCTTTCCCTGGAAGAGGACAGTAGATATGCCATCAGTGCAGAACAATCCACTCCAGGGGTTTTTAGGGCCCTTTCTCACCACTGCTGTGCACACACAGCCCTTACCTGGGAGATGTGATCAGGTACAGTTGCTCAGCAGGGGATGTGACAGCCCCAGCATTTCAGCTCTCCTTCCTTGCAAACAAGCAGCTCATAACATGAGGAAAACCACTGCTTTAAAGCTTCATTTAAGAAGCACTCAGAACCCTTAATGTGGACAAATGGGGGTTGAACAGAGCTGACTGATCCTCTGCATCATACTACTGATACTGGAGTATCATACTCCAACACAAGATCCACCCTGTGTTACTCCTGTCAGAGGAGCATTCAGCCTGTTTTTCTAAACCTCCATAGATGGAAATGCCATAAAAGTTCCCTGGAAGACCAACTGATATGTTCAGTTATTCCTGCTACAGAAGGTACACCCAGAGAACAAAGTTACAAATATCACAAGTCTCTCTTGTGTGAGACCTTTGCAATGGCAATTTTTGTCCAAATACGAGTGCTGCAAGAATATACACTGAATAGCTGAGAAAATTCAAATCAAACATAAATCTGTTCCACAAAGTTGGATGTGCACCAGTTCTGATGGAGGCTACCAGCAGCCACAGCAATATTGACAGATTTGCTACAGCTCCAGTACTGCCCTACAGATAAAGAGTAGAGGAAAAACGAAGGATAGAATATGAACCAGCTTTCCCAAAGGCTTCCATTTTTTGGTTGCTGTCGTCTAACCAGAACTACTTGATTTATTTAGAACTAACCCCAGTAAGCTGAAGGCATACAGCAAAAACTGGAGGCATATGGATAGGTGATATAAGGATTGAAGTAGTCAAAAATCAAGCTACACTGGAAGTGGGGGAAATGTGGCTAAATAAAGAGCAAAACCAGAGAACACCCTGGTATTAAAAAGATATTCTATGTTCTGTTACACAAAGGAAAACCCTCCCAAACTTAGCAAAACAAGCCTGTGATAAGTCACAGCAGCCAAAGGCAACATTTCAGATCTGTATCTGCTATTTCAGGACTACACTGTAGTCAATAAATATAAATATCAACAAAATATATGCTTGAAGGCTTTAGTCTAGTAAAAGTTGATCAGCAGTATGTTACAGATCGGTACCATTTACAAAATGGGGCTTTTTCGTTATATTTCAGCTTCAGCTTTGGCATTACACCTTCCAAGTAATACATTTCAGGGCAGCCAGCATTTAGAATAGGCCTAATGCACAATTAATATCAGCCCTTGTCTTACCCAGTTCCCTAGGGAGGAAGAGCATCAACCTCTATTGCCTCAATCTAGTAACACGCCATCTTTAATACAGATCCTGTCTAAGCCAAAGTTTATTTACCTTATAGAAATAGAATGGCCTGAGGTCAAGAACTTCAATAATCCAGGGGAAGGTGCGAGGGGAGCTGTAGGCGAACAGCACAATCTCCAAGCAGCATGCCAGGAGGGAGCGGTGAAAGAGATCCTGTTCCAGGAGAGCCTGTGGAGACCACAGAAAATGCCACTGGCCTCAGATTTGGGAAACAGAAGCTGGAATTTTGTGGCACTAACACTACACAGCTTATTGTTGGAAAGAAGCTGGCTTCTTCTCCCATGCATCACCTCGTTTTTACAGGGAAGTTGAAGAGACCAGAAGTAGAGTAACAACACCAAAACTATTACATTTTGCATGCTATGGACAAGTGAACTGGCCTCCTTGCTGTGCATCATAAAGCAGAGCAAATGCAGTGCTGTCTAACATGAAGAATTGATACTGTTCATTGGATAAAGAAGAGAATAAAAGTTATCTGTCCATAAAGTTGTGATTCTAGAAGGCAACACAAATTCAGGTGTTCAGTTGTGACAATTATACTGGTTTAAATAGTAGAAGAAAAATACATTTTGGCAGCTCCTGTGTATTTCCCCTTTTTTAGTATTAACAGTATACACAGGGTGCTTTACAGTGCATTGTTCTGGAACTGCCTGAAGATAAACTCCAAGAAACAGTTACAAAAAGTGTTCAAATCTTCCACTGGTTCTTTACTTACAGTCAGATCCTTCCCATGCAGTCTCCGTGTTTCTTGCACCATTATAGTCTCCAAGATTTTATAGTACAAGATCTCTGCCAGTTTTAATCTGTTTACAGCAAAATCTGAAATTTAAAATCAACAGTGATGAAGTCCAATGCCACTGGGACAAAGAGGGTTAAGACTAAACTGACCAGCACCTGTCCTCATCCAAAATAGTAGTTCACGTAAGTACAAACTTTGCAAACCACAACAAAAAAAAAAAGCTTCAGAAATTCACTAGTCCCAAGTACAGCATGAAATTCCATAAATATTTTAAAAGATTATTTACTGTAACAACTTCTTGTGATGCAATTTTGGAATAATAATTTTCCTATTTGCTTTCAGTTTCCTTTCAATTTTAAAGCTAACAAGAATGCAAGTTTACAATTGTTTAGAGTTGCTTTTCCATGACTTCTTGGTTATCCCAGTCTGAACTGCAGCCTTGGGTTTACTCTGCCATAAATTTTTAATCTTTACAGTGTACTGTTTGACAGCAGCAGTTTTCTGCTTGGGTATATCCTGGGATAAAACCAGCTCCACTACATTAAATACAGAAAACAGTATAGGTATGCATTCTGTTTGCCCTGGTTTAGTATTTTGAAACGCCCCATGCCTTTCACTCCATACCTATGTGAGATCCTGGCTGCTCATCCGTTGACTGAGTGTATCTGCAACAGAAGGTCTCACCAATCTCCTTCACTCTGCTCATGATGCTTTCCAAGGGGCTGCGGGCACAAGACCTGAAGCCAAAGGCAAAGAAAGCCTTGTTTGTATAAATGAATATCCAGTTAAAAAAAATGAGTATCAAGAAATAACAACAACCATAAAACCAAAATAAAAAGATAAGCCAATTATACTGAGTGTTCCTCATCAACAAGAACCTGTATTACACAGAGGAAAACATAAAACATACACAAGTATTGTGTCCTCTCTTTCTAACAGGGCCTGGGAGGATATGCAGATCCTGGAACAAATGCAGGGAAAGCAAGAACTACAGCAGCACAGTGAGGAGAAAGATGAACCTGCCAGAAGCAAGCAATAAGGATGCTAGAACAGGCAACCAAACAACCAAAGGCACCCACGACACCACACAGGCCAGGCTCAGTTCGAGGGAGCACAAAAAGCTCAGAGGGAAGAGGCAGCAGCATCTTCCCATTTCCTGCCAAGACTGGGAGAACTGATGAACTCCACATTGTCACTGTCATAAAAACGGGCCATAGTACCTCTGGCTGGAGATGCTCTTTCTGAATGCTTCTGAATTTTCCAGCAATTCTGTTTTAGAGGACAGTGGCCTGTGGCTGGTGTCAAATTAAGACACTAAACTACTCTGAAAAGCTAGAACTAAAATCAGCTAAAGTTTCTCTTGGAACAAAACCTTCTAATAATCTTCAAAGCTTTTTCCATGGAATTTTAATTTGAAAAAGAAAATGCTAAAAAGCATAGAATATTACACAGTCCAAACTACAGTTCCTCCATTTCTTCCAGGGACACAGAATATATACACCTGTGCTTGCTGAACTCGTATCCAAGATGAGCAAAGTACTCATCACAGCTCTTGCCAAAGGTTTACTCAATTCTTGTTCACATTTTAATATTTACCTCTCTCAACAGTCTGGTTTATTATTTGGAACAAACACCTGTTTTATTAGAAATTAAAGACACATTAATGTCTTAATTGTATAGTCTAAATAGTATCAGTCCTTATAAAAACAATCAAAGAAACATTCAAAACAAATTCATCCCACAGAACACAGCTGTAACTTCTTTAAGAATAAGTGCTAGCAAAACTTTCAAACATACATAACTCCAAAGATGAGAATGGCAAGTAATATTTTTCACCAGTTGATGATGGTTTCTTTAAAAAAACATTGCGTCTGCACTTCAAATACAATGTGCTAATACTAGATGTCCATTCTGATTTGTAAAAATACACCTGGGAGACCTTACACCATAATACAGCAGGACCTTAACTTGTAAAGATACTAGGCGAACACCCAGCATCTTTACAGGTATTTACTGTTCAATTACTACTTTTTATGAGCTATGCTCAGGGAAGAAGGCAGTAGTCTGAAGTGTGCTCAGGGAACAGCCACCTCAACATCCCGAGTGGGAAACATGGCTGTTGCTATTCCAGGTCAGCAGTGACAGTGACCAGGGTCACTGCGAGGCTCATCCTTGTGCCATGGGGTTAGACCAACAAACTTAGTAGTGTGAAAGAAAAATGGGCAGCCTGTAGGCTGCTTTTAGTTTTATCTCCCCAGCTGAGGGCAAAGACTGCAGCTTGTTCACCTGAACACTTCCGCCCTCCTCCAAAACCTCCGCCAACATGGTTATTACCACACCTTTAGACTGAGAAGTACTTGTTTAAAATGCAAACAAACAAAAAAGGCATTTGGCTTTCAGGCAGACAGACAAATCAACATCAGCAAAAGCTGAAGCTCCATTAACACAATGGTGGTGACAAGTCAGATAGCGGGGTGTATGTTCAGCCACCCTTCTCCAGATGAGATCATCTGGAAAACAGAAGATCCTTCAACAAGAAATAATACAGAAGCACAGACCAAAATACTCTGCCCTGAAGAAAAAGCCAAAAGATGAGTTTCTGTGTCAATGAGCAGCCGAAGAGGACATACTCACTCAAAAATAGCTGTGAGTTGTTCACTTGGTGCATTTTTCAAGCCAGCCACCATGCTCTGCAAACGGCTCACACTCTGTGTGGCCGAAGCCACAGGAGTGATGGCAGCTTCCTTTTCTCGCAGGTACCTTCTGCCAGTCAGAGGAGTTGAAGGTGCAAATGACCTTTTCTGTCAGACAGAGAAAAATAATAAATAGAAATCAGGCAACAATCACCTTCCAAACAAGCATCTCTTGCAAAATTCCTTCAAAGATTAAAATGACACCACTAGTACAACCACGTGAAGGCTTCATCAAACCTGTGAGCTCAGAAGTGACGAAAAATGAGCCAGTTTTCCCAGGACTCCATAAATGTAACAAATCTTCCAACAGTCAGAAATTAACTAAAAGGGATTTTACAACTAAAACACAGTAAAACAAGACCTAAAATCTTAAAACCTGTAAATATTTGGGCTCATTCGTTACATCGAAAATACAGCGTGAGGAAGAGAAGCACATGCTTCCATTCTCAGACCCTGAGTGCATTAGCTGGGTGACAAAAGGAGTGGGTGCCAGAGCTGCCCAGGAGAGGTTCACAGGAGAACATTCCTTGGGAAATGGGCCTTCCTTCATCGAAAGGATGAAGGGGCACTGAGCAGATGGAGCTGTGTGGACTGCACTTTACCTATGTGTATCCTGCTCTCTGGAAGTGACACAATAAAGTTTTTGGATTTAATTATCTGAACTGACAACATTATGAAGATACAAGGCAAATAATGAGAAAAGGTTAAGCCTGCAGTCATTATGCATAAACAGTAATATTATTATACTACAGAAACTGAAGGCCAGATTTAATAAAACCCATTTCAGACTCCCATCTTTAATTTGCATGAATATGAAATACACTTATATTTGGGAGAAAAAGCTAAGACATATGATTCATTTACACTAGCACCAGCATCTTAGAATAAGAATTCTTATTTTTTAATTGACACGTAAATCAAACAGCATATGGTTCTTTCACGTAGGCAGTACTATTTTTCCCCTTATTCAAGATTAAAAAGTAATCAAGCAACTGTTTTCCTGCATGTCAACTTGATTAAATACATTTTACATTTTTAGACATACTGAAACATTAACTCTGTTTATAGGCTACTTTTTGTAATGAAGAGAGACTATTGAAGTTTATGCACGAATCTTATTTTCCATAGAAGAGTAGGAAAGTTGACTTTTCCTTTCCTAATTAAGGAAACAGTAGGAAAACAAATTAATTCAGTGTTGTGGTATGATTATGGGGTATAAATGAAGCTTGATCAAAACTAAGACCTACGTATTTGGGTATTAATTACTTACTGGTTTTTCTTGGACAAAACCAGACTATACACATGAAAGCACTCTCATTCTGTTTAAGGAATAGTTATTTGAAAAATTCCACAGGAAAGAAAATACCAACTTTCTGCCCTAGCAAGACAACACTGAAGCCTGTATTCACCATCTTCCTCTCAGGAAGAAGAAATTTCAAGTCACCTCAATGATTCAAAGAGTGTATAAGGATGGGAAAACTTGAAGGAGAACTTCAGGTGAGCTTGCCATGTTAAATGAATTACTTTTTCAAAATGCTGCTGCAGGTGACACTCCATGTGAGCTCTTGCTGCCGTTTTCTCTCCTGGCACATCTGCAGGGAATTTTCGAGTGCCAATTTCTTCTTCAGCTTCAGCTCCCAAGAAAACTCTCTCATCAAAGTCACCCACGGTCAGAACATACTCTTCATACTCTTTATTCAGTGCTTTGCTGAAAGAGAAGCCCAGATTTGATACAAAAGGTTTAACTGCTGAAGAAACAAAGAAGGTGCCCCGGGGATGACAGGTACAACCCCAAACCAACACAGGGTCAGAGTTTCATGCTCTGGATAGCAATGCTACTCCCACCTCCCTGAGCAACCTGCCCCCAGTCATCCCTGCCTGCCCTGGGACCCAAAACCTCTCCAGGATTGCTGCAGGAATCACTCTTCCACCAGCATTTGGATCTCAGTAGGAAAAGGGAAAAAACAATTTTGCTTTCACGCTAGTTGTGAATAAACCAGTCTGGAAGTGCTCAGCTGGTCAGAGGTCAAATCTGTGCACGCACAGAGCAACCAAGAAAAACTGCACCCTACTCACTCTGCTGGATTTCTGGGTTTGCCACTCTAGCCCGTAATTCTCCTAATGGTGCAGAGCAGGGGAAAGTGAGGAGTCACCTGCCTGGGTTTAATTTCTAAAACCACCACTAACATGTGAGAGCAAACAAATCCTGCATTTCCTTTATTCCAGCAAACCCAACTGGAAAAAAGGAATGTTTAATCCCACCAAGGTTGCAAAGCTTTAAACATATCCTTGGGAAGTAGAATGAACTTGTGGATGAAAATCAGAAATGGCTTGCATCAATAATCCTGCCTGCAGCTGGGCCAGGAATGCAGTTCCAGCATATATAATAATGGAATTAAACAATGTATTCATGACACAAGCAACTCTGTGATCCCACAGGAAACCTGACTATCACATGTTCAGCTGCCCCATGTCTTTTAGGAAAAAATAAAGGTCTGTGGAGAGTTGGACAAAAAAACCCCCAGAAATGCTTACAAGCATCTTTGAGATGTCAGACTACTTGCAAAAGAACAAGGACTACTATATAATTCCATCTGATAGTGTTACTGAAGGAATACTATTAATTTTAAAGTAGAAATGCTAAGAGAAATTCAATGTTCAATGATCAAATAAATGAGTTTATATGTAAATTGAGGTGTTATCTGCATTGTTAAATCAATTGAGTCTTTGCACAAAATTCCCAAAGCAAAGCAACAAGTTAAAAGCTCACAAACAAAAGGCAAAACCAAATTAATAGGTATTTTTAAAAAATATTTAAAAAAACCCAACAAGGATTTTTTATAGTTTGTATTTAAAGTAGCTTTCAGAGGGGAATTCAAAGTTTCTGAAACAACTATATTTGCCTCCTACAGAAATTGTTCACCTCTTTTTTGTGGTTTTGCAACTGTTGTTTCCTTTTCGAGTCCATCTGCTGCATTGACAGATACATACACTCAATTAGAGAAACAAATTCAGAGATTTCCCTACTTGGGCATAATATGTGTCTAGAAACACATGTGACCTTCAGAGACAAGGTTATGATTTGCTTTACATTATTCAAAGGTTACAGTTGCCAGAAAATCAGAGCAAGCACCAAAAAACCTGACATCGAGAAAGAATCCCTGCAGCTTGAACCCCTGACGTCGGCCACGCCTTGGGTCCAGAAAGTGTTTCAGCCAGAGAGCAGCTTTGATGGTCTAATAATCAAAACCCATTAGTTATGACAAGACAAAGGAACAGGAAAACTGAGATTTTGTACACAAAGGCCTGTGCTTTAGACACGAACCAAGCCCTATGATTAAGAACAAAATCTGTAACTTACCTATTTTCAGTAAAATTGCAAAGATCCAACAGACAATCTCCTTTTAAGATCTAAGAATAAAAGGCAAAAACATCTTAGATAATAAAATCAAAACTGTTTCAAGTGTGAGGGCATGATGGTTTTAGTAAAAAAGGAAAGGAGATTTAGGTGCATAACTGGACTCTTTTTTTTGCCTAGACAAAAGGGCTACAGCACCATTACCAAGACAGAGTACAAAGCCCAACTGGATCCAAGCCCCAGACAAATTCACTGCTCAGAGCCAGCCCTGCAATGTGACATCTGTTCACTGCCGGGTTAGGGACTGACTTGATGAGCAACTACAAAGAAGCTTCCACAGAGCTTGGAAAACATTTCCAGGATCAGAACTAGACAGGACAATTTGTACATCTGCAACCTCAACCTCTCCTTCCATTTTGCTCAACTTCAAGACAAGCAGCAGGACCCACATTCCCATGACAGACATCCCATACAATTATTTCACAAGCAGATCACTTTTTTTTTTGCCTGCAGAAAACACCATCCTTCATGACTCAGTTTCACAATGCTAAGAAAGGAAAGCAAAGATTCTTCACTGACATAAAAAGCTGAAACAGAGGAGACCTTACAGCAGACAGCATTAAAAGTGTGAGGGAGTTCTGCTCCTGCTAAAATACAAAAAAAACCTGAGCCAGCCTGAGTTCCTTTGCTCATTTCCTTTGCTCCCCTCTGTGGAACCTGCAGGACTTAAATGGTCTTGAGACTGCCACGTGCTGATAAAACTCAGGAGATGTACCTTCCTATCAAACAGCTTTGCAATGTATGGTTTGAAGTAGTGCTCCTTTATGCCTTTTGCTTCCACAAGGAGCCCGTCATGCAGCTCGCAGAGCATGGCAATGATGCAGGGAGGATCCTCAGAGGCTTTGATCTCCAGAGTGTGGAACTCCACTGGTAAGCCTGGGAACCAGGAGGAGGGGGAAAGACAACCAATCTTCAACTTCATTTCAAATGAGCCAAGAGAACAAAGCACAGTTGATTGTAAATAATCTGTCCCCACCATACCTTTAAATGATGGATTTAGCAAATCTCTTCTGTTTGAACACAGAAGGGCATTGGCAAAAATCAGGTCCAAGCAGCACAGAAGTAAATGATAGGAATTTACTAAATCATCTCCAATCATACGGAAATTACCTTTAAGAGACAGCACATCATGTCAAGCAACACAACAGAAGTTCACAGCTGGGACTGTATACAAACCATGCAGGCAAAGCAAGCAGCCTACCCTTAGTGTACACAAAGAGAGTCCAGCAGAAGTTGAAGAGATCTCTGACGCTGCATGGCACCCGCCTGTCAAGGAGAAAAATGGGGGGAGAAGTTACTCTTCAGTTCCAGGAAGCCAAACCTTGTTCTACAGTACAAATTTCATTCCATTTCCCTCCTCAAAACAACAGCTGGAGTTGCTCTTAATTCCACACTATGGCACAGTCTGAGCTGTACGTTCTGAGTTCAGCTCTCACTGCCTGAGAGACAGTGCCCAACCTGGCTCCACAGAGTGTCCTGCACACCTCCACAAGTTCCTGACCCTGTCTGCAAGCCAAAGGCTGCCTCTGGCCTCTGACCCTGCCACGCTATTCTGCTGGTGTCACACCTCCCACAGAACCCTCCTGCAGCCACAGGTGGGGAGGTGACAAAGGCTATATATATTCCACTGATGGTTTTTCCAAAATATTTTACTAAGGCATCAGCCATCCCTTCAGAACAGGCCTGTACTACAGCTCAGCTGCTGACTCCTGTTTGGAGCAGAATCCTGTTTATAAGCACGTGGTAGTGTCAAGACCATGGTGCTGGAAGACCAAAGAAGACATGACTCAGCCCACAGAGCAGCCAAAGCCACGGTGGCACCAACCAATACTGCTCTGAGAAAGGAACATGAACACAGCACCTCCCCCTGCACTCTGCCTGTGGATGTGGAGCCACACTGGAGCATTGTACCAGAACAATTATCCCCCCTCACATTCGGAGAACCCACATGAACTGACAAAAACACCTTGCAGATCCACAGCTTGGTTCCCTCAGACCCATGGTTACGTTCTCACTACAAAGCTGTCACAGCTACATATTCTTGCAGGAAGTATGGACAAGCTCCTTTCAACAAGGCAGACATTCCATGTGTGTGTGCAAGATGACACCACACGTTCCCAAATTTGTCACAAAAATGAGCACATCAGCTGTAATTTCCTCCCATTTGGTGTTCCCACTCATCTGGCAAATCCCTGACAGCGTGGAGGTCACAGGGATGTGACAGCCCCTGAGCAGAGTGATCACAGTGCCAGCACTGTGCCAAGACAGAACACTCCTGTGCTACTTCAGCCCTTTCTGCCAAACATACAAAGTGTTGATCTCACTGTACCCTGCAGCTAATCCAGCTCATGGAACCTCTCCCCACCACACCCTGACACTCCCACTGCGGGACAGTTCCTCTGTTACAGGGGCTGGATGTGAAGCCCAGATGACCTGAGCTGCACCCACCGAGGTCAGGAGTGGCTCTGCATTCACTGCATTTCAGACTCAAAGAGATCCCATCACTTGGGAAATTAATTTTCATAAACTCATACTGGGTATAAGTCTTTCCAGGGAAAAGTTACATCAAATCTAAAAAATACCTCTGTTTCCTGCTTCGATGCAGTTTGGAAGTTTCTTCATAAGGGTTTTGAAATATATCAAAAAATATTGGTTCAAACTTTTTGAAAATCACAGTTGACACTTCAAAATTTCTCTCCAGTCTCTCAACTCGTTCTCGGAATTCCTGAGGCAGGTTTGACATGTCCATCCACTTCTTCATCTTGCTAAAAAACTGAATTAAACTTAAAAGAAAAAAGAAAAGTCTGCTTTGAGCTTTAACTAACTTCCATTCTAAAATACTAAAACGCCAAAACGCAACATATTTACCCCTTTAATGACGTGATTACTATTTATTTTACAATAAATACATCCAATTTAAAATTTACTTTGATATGATTCCCAAACTGTATATGTTACCAGCTACTTGCTTTTTATCACGCTGGGAGACGCCGTTCTCCTTGACCCTCTTTAAGGCATGGGAACACTAATTCGATGTGGAGGCTGCCAGCATGGCTGTGTAGAGCAGGGCAGTGGTGGACAGCAAAGTGCAGGTGCTGCTCTGTGTGTGTTGAGGTGGAGGCAAGACAGGCAACAAAACAAGCCAAGAATGGATACCTGTCAAAGTTACCTGCACAAAAACCTGTCAGCTGGGGATGTAAATAACTGACAACCCCTCCAGCAGCTCAGCGGGGAGCGGGTCTTTAAACGGAACGAGCAACATTCCAGCTCCGTGTTTCCAGGTCAGAGCCACAGCGACAGGGGAGCACAAGGTGAGTTCTGTGACCACCAGTGCTGTGTTCCCAGAAAAACCAGCAGCTGCCAGCACTCCGTCAGGATTTGGCCTGAATCCTGAGTCAGACACACGCTGCACCGGGACGGCACGCGCCGAGGTGTTTGTGGTCAAATTAACTACAGAGAGAAACAACTGGCGTGTGTACAACAGCTGCTGGTCTGACATAGGTGGTTTCCCAAAGCCTTGAAGTTGGAAATTACGTATTTGCATCTAATTTCCATCCGTCATAAAAGCGAATTTACTGCTTTTACCCCGCCGCGGCTGGCAGCGCTGGGAGCGAAGGAGCGGCACCTGGATTAGCGGCTTGGGCAGGGCAGGGCAGGGCAGGGCAGGGCAGGGCACGGCACTCCCGGCGCTGAGCGCTCGGCCCCGGCAGGGCCGGCCCGGCGGGCGGGACGCTCACCTGAGGCGTGCGGAGCGCAGGATGCGGGTCAGGGAGACGCCGTTCCCCTCCATCGGGCTGCTCCCCACGGTAGGCACGCGGCTCCGGCGGCAGGCGACGTACAGCGCGCAGACCAGCCAGTGCAGCGCTTCGCCCTGCGGGCAGGGGCGCCGCGGTCACCGGGGCAGCGCCGCGGTCCGCGGGCTCGGCCGGGGCGGGACCG
>VXBB01017799.1:226580-287748 GCA_013399915.1 Illadopsis cleaveri | reverse complement strand
CTCAGGGCGTTTCCAGGTGCCGGTTCCGCTGGACCGGGCGCCGACGGACGGAGCCCCCTTGGGAGCACTACGTGTCCGTCAGGTGGCCGTGGGGACACCGCCCGCCCCCGCGGGCAGGGCAGCGGCTCCCGCACCTCTGGAAGGGGCTCTGGTCACGCAGCATCCGCAGCGCTGTTTCGGGCATAGGGAACAGGGCTCTGAACCCGCCTGTCCCTGGAGGATACCTGAAGCACTTCCCTTCTGCTTGGAGGGCGTGGGACGGAGAACACACGGTACACGCCCGGGGCGGGCGTCGCGGATCCCCCTCCCCGGTACCTGCGGTGATGCGAGGATGCTCAGAGGCGAGTTCAGGACCCGGCACCGCCGCAGCCGCTCATTCGGCAGCCCCGGCCCCGACCTCCGACCTCACTCAGATTCCGGGGTTGGTTTCTTGAAAATGCCTTTTTGCAAAGCGCAGAGATCAGTTCGTGGGTTCTGCAGGCTGTGAGGCCGGTCCCTCACCGAGAATCAGGTCAGCTCCGTGCTTTCCAAAATGTTACTTTCTATGAAACCCAGCCTTAATCCAACATCTAAATCTATTTGGAAAAAGATTTGCCATAAGAGCATGGAAAACTGCCTGTCATGAGCAGACAGGGAATGTGTTTCATTTGGAGTAATGAGGCTATGGGTCCCAAAGGCTTATTTATTTCTTCTGGACCGGAGATGTGTTTTCCTCTGGGTAAGCCAAGCTTTGTTTTTTGTGCATCACTTCCTCTATCAGAAATCTCTGTCCTTTTCTGGAGGGAAAAAAAGTCACTGTCAGTTCTTCCTTTACAATTTTGTTTTCCCGAAGAGTACAGGCAATTCCTGTACAATGTCTTCCTGTGCTATTGCACAGCCAGCTGAAAAACTTGACAACCAATGTTTGGCAGGAGCCCAGAGAGAGGAGAGGCTGGAGCATCTGCCATGGCTCTAACTCCCTTCATCTGCTCCTGCAACAGGTCCAGGACACTGCTGCTTCTTGAAACCCTCTGAAGGCTCATGCTGGGCTTGCCTGAACTGCCTTCAGGCAGGCTGGGACTGAGTTCCAAGTTAAACCAGTAATGCCACATTGGGATGTGACCACTGGCAAACCACTGGCAAATGAGGCCATGTAGTGGTGCTGTATGGAGCAGTGCATGAATTAAAATCCCACTGGAGGGAGAACAAGGCCACATGGGGAGTGGGACTGATCTTCTGCTGGGCTGAAGCTCTTGCACTGTTTTATACCTTTTGAGGTGAAATCTTGATTCTTCAGGAATTAGTGCCACCTATGGCACTGCACTGATGATCTCCAGCCACCTCTGGGAGCACCATGAAACAACCAGGATCCCAAGACGCCACATGGGAGAGTGAGAATTATGTTCCTAGGCTTTTTGTCCAAATGTACAAAGCACATTGTGCAGATTGGGAGGAAGGGGATTGAGAGAGAAGCTGGCTTTCTGTTCCCTCCACTTTCCCAGAGCTGCTGCTCTGCAGGTGGCTGGGCTGATCCTTTCCTGGCAGCACTGCCCGTCTGTCTGGTGCCCATGGCTGGGCTTGGGTGCCACGGGCAGCTGTGCACTGGCACATGGGGTGTGAGGCATGTGGGCACTTTACCTGTAGTGTAGTGCCTGGAAACTGCTTTGAGGTTGTAAAATGTGAGGAGATTCCTGATCTCATGACTCAGCCCATGCTCCAGAGCCCTGGGACCCAAGTGGCTCTTGAAAAGGTGAGGAGCAAAACTGCACTGAAAAGCTCAAGTTTCATTCAATGCAAACCAGATGTCATTAGAGAAATTGCCTTCTGCTCACTGCTGACCAAGATTTCCAACCCCAAATCATTTCTTGTAACTATCAAGAGCCCAGAGTGGGGACATCTGCACTTGGGGTAGGTAAAGCTCCCCCAGCCATGGCTCAGTGCTGAGGAAAATTCTTCCTTTTTGTGACCATAACGGGAATTAGAGATCCTGTCTAAATGTGTGAGGAGACTTCTCTGTGTCCTATCAGATAAAAACCAGGCAGGGACAGCAGTGGGGATGTGCAGCTGTGCCTGTTTCAGTCTCTCACAGTCTGGGAAGGGGCACCTGTATCCTGTAAAACACTACAGGAAGCAAACTGTGCCTATGGTGCCAATCCTCCACCACATCCACTCACTGCCACCAGCAGGTAGCACACCTTGTCTGAAGAGACAGACACTACAGGCACCACTGACGTGACAGCCCAAAGCCAGCACATGCTCCTTGGTGGCCCTCCTCCTGCAGATTCTGCCAGCAAATATCCTGAATGAATATTATGAATGCCGAGGTGCAAGGCTACAGTGTGTGAAGCCGGAATTTAAAGGGAGACTCGAACTGGAAATTCATAGTTCATGCTACCATTCTGCCAGTCTTTTCCGCTGGGTACTTTTCTCTTTTTCTTCCTCAAAACAGCAACAAAACAGCAGGACAAGGTGCTTACACAGGGCAGGTAGAGCAGTAAAAGCACTGGCTTTACTCTCTGTGTCTTTTTTCCTGGATCTTTGAAGAATGGAGCTGCTCCTGCACATCATTCCAATGAAACACTGATGAATGCCTGCTTTGCTAAAGCCTGAGATCCTCACATAGAGATTCAGGACAAGCATTTCACAAAACTTGGAGGTGCAGAAAGCGCAGAGAGAGGAGCCCTGCAATCCCAGTACCCCATCTGCTGGGAGGGGCTGTGCAAGTGCCAAGGGGTATAACTGGTTGGGGAGTGGGGGTGTGTGTGATGATTGTGGAGGTCTCTGGGCTTCCACCCACCCTCATGGAAAAACCAGGTCAGCAGAGAGCCCTTGTGCATCTTCTGTGCTTAAACTGGCCCTGGAGCTTGGGCTGCTCCTGGCATCTTGCAACCCCTGTGGGACACGAGTTCCCCCACGCAGGCAAGTTCACCCCAGGGTGCTGTGAGAGCTGCGAGCTGGGCCCCTACAGCGAGCAGCCCGACTCAGAGTAACACACAGGGCACCAGGAGCAAGCCTAGAGCAGCGACCAGGCCACTGTTTTCAACAGCTTCTCAATAAATTTATGCTGAGAAAAAGGCAAGTCACGTTTATCACTGAGTCAGGTGAATTAAACATTCACATATATTTGCTGAAAAAAATTATATACATCTGTAGCAAGACTCTCCCAAGTCTGAAAGATAAGCATCATCTAGTCACTAAATTAAAAAAATAAAAATCTGACTTTTAAATCTTTTTCTTTTTATCCATGTTCAAGAGCACAGACAGTTTATTTTGTTAGCACATTTGGTGAAGGATGTATGTGTGTGAATAGCCATGAAAACTGGTGAAAATTTGGCGTTTGTTTGGGATATAATGGAAAAGAAGAAGCAGCCAGTTAACGCCTTACAGTCTAAATAATCCACAGAGTATATCGGGTTGCAAAAGGGTCACAAAGTAGCAAAGAGAAGCCTAAACACCCAGAGACGTAGCATACATGTTTGCTAAGGAAGAACAAGGTATAGAGCATGCTGGCTAATTAAATAAATTTCACTTTAAACCCTGTTCCTTATGCGTGTAACCCTGGAAAAACCATCCCATAACAAGAAATGGACTCGGAAGAGATTTCTGTATCCATTCACAGTAAGGCTTTGAAGATATATGAAGTTTTATAGCATTTGTATTTTAAGGATTTAGGGCAAGTACATGTTCTTCCACTGAATAAAAACAAAGTTAGTACTTAAAAGGTTCAAAAATATATCAATCGTGACTTTTTTTTTTACATAAATAAATTATATTGATTTTGGATTTAACAGCTGAAAAAACCCTTTCTGCTTCCACTGGAGGCAAAAACTGAACAAAATGTTAGTTAAATAGAGATAGCAGCATTTCTAAGAAATCTGTCGATAGTGATACAGTATCTATGCTACAAGAACGTTATTAAATAGAACACAATTATTGGGGGGGAGAAGGATTTCATTATGATTGGCTACATACTTAAAAAAAATTCATCCAATCCAGTAAGCTAAGCTGGGAATAAATTCTGTGAAAATATCAACCAACTGGTTTTTTGACCACGGGTAACAGACTTCTTTGAGATGCTAATTTTAACATGTACATAATTTATAATCCCAAATGTATAAAAGACAATGACAAAAAGCATCATAAATAAATAATGCAAACTGAAATAGTTATGTCAAAACATTTGGACCATCTGATAAATTAGCAAAACTGCAACAGAAAAAAAAGTAAAAAATACAGTAAATTGTGACAACCAAGTGTGAAACTTATGAGTAGCACACTCCAACTCCCTCCCAGCCTGCCCTTCACTCACCACTGCACCACTGTGGCTTTATTCAATTCTCAGACCATGAGCTGCAAGTAGGAACAACCCCAAGTGTAAGAAGAATTAAAAGCGTGAGGGGAAGGGGAAATCCGAGGAGTTGCCTGTGGAGGAGTCTCAGTACCCAGATCTGGAGCAGGGGGCTGGCAGTATCAAAACCCATCCATTTGAAATGCAGATGAAATCATTTGGAGGACTGGAAATACTGTTCAACAGCAAACGGAATGGGAAGAAGCCAAAGTCATCTCTTCACAGTCCACCACTAGAAAGTAAGAAGCTCAGGCTCTGCAAGTCTCAAGGGTCCTTCTCAGAGGACTCCCCAAGGAGGGAAGCTGGCCTACAGCCTTCTCCTTCTTTGCTGAAAGAACGTTGCTTCTGCGGTAAGGAGTGGGAAATATAAAATCTCAGAAAGCCTCAGTGTTCATATAAGAGCATTAAAATCAGTGTGGTCTGTTCACGGCTGGAAAAAAATACCTTTAGAGCACCTGTAATGCCATAGCTGAGAACTAATGCCAGAGAAGGAGAACTGAAGACAAGCAGAATGATGAAGGAACTGGTTGCTACAGATACAGTAACCCCAGAAATGTCATGCAAGTGTGCAAAACCTTTCCAGCTCAAGCTGGAAAGTTCTTGTAACTACCAAGGAAAGGGCAACTAAACTCCACGTAACATAAAACCAAACATTGGTTTTAAAAAATACAAAAGAATGTCTACATCGTTTTTTTCACTCTGCAGTTTGTCTCCAAACCTTTGAGGTGGGGGTGATCAAGAAATTATATCACTACCAGTTATGCTTTTCCTTTCAAAGAAATGAATATATGCATTTTCAATCATTAGTTATATACTTCTGTCTATACTACTATTCTAGTAACCATGATAAAATAGGGAAATACTTTAAATCAAAAATACACATTAGCACTTACTATAGCTGTGCTTTTAGCCCAAACATAGGCTTTTTTGTTCAGTGTCGCTGTAGACAGAAATAGCCTTGTCTGTGTGTTAGACCAAGAGATAAACACTTTTCTTTTGCTATTGTTTTTTTGCTGCTTTTTCTTCTCAAAGGAGTGAGCAATTTGCGGGGGGTGACCAAGTACTCGATTTGCTGTTGTCGGCTGGGATGATCGACTGGAAAAACAGAATGAGAATTCAGTGCCTCCCATACTAGCTAGACAACACTGTTTATCTAATAAAGTGGCAAGACCCTGCAACTATTAACATGTAGTATTGTCACCAGTTTCTTCTGACAGGGGAATTAGGTAGATAATATTACTCATGGAAACACAGGTTTATGAAGGTGGAGCGGGGTGAGAGGGGAAGTAACAAAGAGTTTATGGGATAAGAAACTCACAAGCCACAATCTTTTTGTGTTTTTCTTTCAATGAAACAAAAGTTCTAATCGGTATCGTGAGCTGCTTGGCGCTCCTCCTCTGCTGGTCCGTCCTGCTCCTTCTCTGCCACCGCTGGCGGGCTCTGCTCCACAGAGTTTTGACTGTTTGCAGCTTCTTTTTCCGTCAGTGAGACAGTTTCTGGCTCTGGATTTGCCAATTCCCCTTTCACTTTCTTCCTCTTCCGCTTCTGGCTCTCCAGGTTTGCTGCCTCTGAGTGCCTGGCTTGCTGGATGCCAGGCAGCGCCATGCCGATGCCAGGGGAAAGGAACATGGAGGGATAGATCAGTCCAGGAGACATTCCTGGGATAAGAAATGGGTTAAAAGCTACAGGACTACTGGTAGTTATTGCGGATTCTGTCTGATTAGAAAATGAACTAGGACCAGGCTTATCTTCAGCGAGAGGTTCTTTTTTCCCATCCTGGCTGCCCTGCTTCTCCTCGTTACCCTTCTCAGCGCTGGCGGTGCCACCTTTCGTTGTGCTTGTTAACGAAGTTGGAGCAGTCGCGGTGCAAGTTGTCGCCATCGGGGAGTTGAGGAGTCCTCCCACACCAAACATCTGGGGTACGGTTGCCATGCCCGGCAGCATCATGGGCAACATGCTCAGGGTGCTCTTCACATCCTCACCAGCAGGCACTGCTGCAAAGCCAGCAGGAAACCCGACCAGCCCAGTCAGAGGGATCCCTTGCATATTTCTCATGTTCTGAAGTCCCACTAGATCCATCCCAGCAATTAGTCCATTCATGAACAATGGTCCCATTCCAGAAGAAGAATCTGCTACAACACCAGGGCCTTTAAGGAGTTCACTCCGGGGCCTCCTCCCTCTCCGGCGTGGCCCAGTGTCCCGGAGCACAGGCTCAGTGAGGATGCGATTGAATTTGTTTTCGGGTAAGTAGCCCTGAAAATGAGACATAACAGAGAACAACCGACAGTTACTACAGTGGCAAAGGGAATCTGGCTTGTCTGTGCCCACATCTGCATCCCAGATGGTGTTGGCACAGAAATATTTTCCTACATGATATGGAATTTGAGGGGTACACACAACTTTTCCCCAAGGGATGCTGCCAAATGCAAAACATCTTTGCTCTGCCCTGGCAGGATCCTGCACACTCAAATGCTGGGGAGGGGAGGAGGAAGCATGTTTTTACCCTGTTTTTCACCCCAGCCCTCAGCACCAGCTGCTCACAATGCAAGAGGCACCAGGGCAGTGTGGTATCAGCTGCCCACACAGCTCCCTACCCAGCTGCAGTTGTGCCTTCAGCAACAGGTGAAAAAGTCCTCTTTGAGATGGGAAGGGCCAAATTTTCAATGTTCTGCAGGACAGCAAAGCTCATGGGATGACACAGAGAGTGGGCATGCTGTCTGAGGAGTTCCTGGTCAGAGCTTCACGGAGATGCCAGGGAGCATTCAGAAAGCTCATCTAACAGAAGAGACATGGGACCAAAGCCCAGCAGACAGAAGTGGGTGAGACCATCTGGTTACAGAGCGGTGTGGGGGGATCCACAGCACAGCTTAACACTCCCTTTTTCAGCATCCTCAACACAGACATTTAAATATTTCCCTTCGTGGTTCCCTTGGGTTTCAATATCCCCACTCTTTGAATCATTTCAAATAATAAATTTAGGTAGGAAAAGTATTTCCTGTTGACATCTGTAGTGCAGAAACATTAATTAGATGTGCCTGGCAGTCTGCTCAGCACACCACCTGCCCAAGGAGGGAGAACCTTCTGGGAGCACCTCCCACTGGCATGTGGGAGAAGCTACATGGGTCATGACTGCCCCAGGGCTCTGTGGGGCAGCCAGCCCCAGCTCCTGCTGGCCTGAGCACCCGGAACAGCCGGTCATCCTTCTGCATCCCTCCCCTACCAGGATGGGTATGCATTCGCCAAAAGCTCAGTGTCGATGGGGTGGCAATGATCATGGGATGCAGCCACTGGAGCAGGGCACAGGAGAGGTGCCCAGGCAGTGCCAGGCACACAGTGGTTTCTGTAGCAAAGAGACTGCCCCCTCAAATCAGGCAAAGGAAGAGTTGTCAGCTCGCCCAGGGCTGGCTGCCCGGATGGGGCCCTGATGCCAGCTTGGACATGGAGTTGTTTGCTGGGCAGTGGGACAGACCATGCCAAATCTTCAGCGCTAAGGAGAAACCAAGTCGAGAGCGGTACAAACCTCTAAGCCAACAGATTCGCCCTCCAGCGCTCTGCAAGGGTGTCACACAAACCACTGCAGCCCAAAACCAGGCAGTAGGTGAGAGCGACTGTAGGGAGAAGTCTGGATCAGACCAGCCCATGGGTCAGGGCAGGGCGATCTGGCAGTGCTGTGTGTGCCGGAGGGGAGAGCGCTCCTTCTCCACAGGCTCTGCCACACTGGGACAGGGACTGGTGGATGGACAGGGTGGATGAATGTGGCACAGGAGGTTCCGTCCTGCCCCTCTCCCTACCTGTCCCTGACCCTTCAGGCCTGGTGACCTGTGGGGCCTTTGGTGAGCCCGCGGCTGCACAGGCAGAGTTCACAGGAGCTGATGAGAAGCGTCAACTAGAGGTGTTTTTGAAAATTTGACCCATGAGAATGTTTTGTCCACACCCTGCCGTCCAGCTCCTAGGCCATTCCTCTTGCTCCTGCTACCCTAAGCATCCCAAGGCTCTCCAGCCAGGCATGCTGAGCCCTGCTCCCGGGGCGCTGCCCCCTCTCTCTGTGGCCTGGCCACAGGGCTGGCGGTGGCACGGCCCAACCTCCCGCTCTGCCCCGGTGCTGCAGCCATCCCCTCCCACACACCCAGCCCAGGGCCTGCCTCGCAGCTCCCAGATCCTCACTGGAGAAAGGTTGTGGGGATGGGGACGGGAAAAGAAAAGATGACATGATACAGATTTCTCCAAAAGCTCTAACTTACTGAAAGCTTAACAATGTCAGCCCAGTCAGCTGCAACAGCATACTCCAAGTTTGCATCAAGCCACCTTGGCAATTCCTTCAATGCTGGTGCCGTGGCTCCCCCTAACTATAAAACACAGCAGAAGGATGATCTCTATTGCAGAGAGAGTTATGTAAAATAATACAAAAAATATGATTACACTTCCCCTAGCTTCTTGCTTTGGGCTGCAATTTGGCTGGGGTGGAGACTCTTGCCTGGCTACACTTGCCTTTCTGCAGGATTTGATGTGTGCCTGCTGCCTCCAGACAAACAGCTCAGGGAGAAAAGGCAGGTTCAGCCTCTGTGGCCCAGCCTGTCACCCTCCCAGGTACCAGTGATGGGGACAGAACTTCTGTAAAAGCCATATTTAGAACTGGCAAAGTCCCCAACTCACCCAGGAGAGGCCAGCACGGGGGCAACAAAGGGGAACACAGATGTGGCTGAAACAACCTTTCTGCCTCACTCTTTAGTTTTGCTTTTCGATGTGATTATGTCACATCACCTTCTGACCTTGTACAGTCCTGGGTGTGTTTAAGAACTAAATTTCAGTGCAAACTACTCCTGAACACCCCTTCTTGTTCAGAGAGGTGAACATCAGTGCCCTGGAGATTAAACTGCAGACAAGTAAATCCAAGATCCTTGCTCGGAAAGCAAGAAAAAGCCCTTCAACCCTCAACTTTCTACAAGCCCAGCAGTGGGATGGGTATTGGTGTGCTCTGACCTGTACCTCATAAGGAGGAACAAACCAAAGGTATTTGCATGGCAATGTAACAATTTGTGGCATATTGCAATGAACTCAAGGGGAACAATCAAATCCAGGATTGGAAGCACATGACAGGGCTGTGCTGAGTGTGGCTTTAAAGCCAAAGGCTGTATCCCATTGCCACTGAGGGGTCTGTGTCCCCTGCCAAGGATCGACACTCCCACATCCCTTACTTCACACGGTCACTTATTTCACAGATCTGCATGTCCCCAGGCACACGTCACATGATAATGTAGATTAGAAACCTATTCCAGACTTTTGTCTCATCCATAGGCTTCTCTGGATTAAATCTCCCCCACAGGTGAACTCAAGGTCTGCTAAGCATTTTGGGACACTGAGGGCAGAGCACAGAACAGGCCTTCGCTTACCCGCCGTCCGGTACCCTTATGTACCACCGGCACCCGCTCCTCTCCCGTCAGAGAGCTAATGTCCAGTTTGTTGGGGTCCTTGCAGCGCTGCCTCCTCTGCTTGGGCTTGTCTGAAAAATTCTGGAGTGCAAACAAGACAATGTTAATGAGACTAGGTGGCTTAATGAGCCTGGCTGGCTACAAGCCCTGCAGGAGAGCAGCATGGATGGGCTCCCAAGGAACAGGGAATCCCTGCAGGCAGGGGCAGGAGCAGCACCAGCAGCACAAACTGGTCCCTGACACAGGACCAGCTCTCAAATGAGCAAAACAGATTTTTGTAGAAAGAAAGAGGTCTCCAGCGTACCCCACTTAGAGTGCTCTAGCCCTTTCTAACTCTCCTCCACTCCTGACTCTGCAGGTTCTTATACATGCATCTGTAAACAGGACACTGCATACAGACAGTAAAGAGAGAACAGGTCTGTGTGTGCCACTTGTGTCACTCTCATACAGCCACCTCCTTCTCACCAGCTCAGCAGTGCTGTGTTTCCTTCCTCTTTTAGCTGTTTTCACCACAGAGATGCTGCATCATGTTTTTTTGGGATCAGAGCCCTCTGGAACCGCAACCTACCAAGTTACAGCCAAGTCACTGGACACCCACTGCATGCACCAAGCCCCACTGCTGATGTGCCTGCAGGGATGGAGCATTGTAATAGACAACTCGGACAGCACGCATTCCTTAGAGTCAGAAAAAGACTCTGAATGCAGTTCATCCTTTGAACTGAGCTACTGCAGTACCCAAAGCCTCTCTCAATTCATCCTACCCACAGAGAAGAGATACTGCAGGGCTGGCCTGAGGCACTGGGGGCTCGCTTCACCAGAAGGCATGGTCAGACTTGGCAAGCTCCAGTACCTCCCTGGAAGGCAAGGGTTCTGGGAAGGAGTGGGAAGGCACCTCCACACCTGCTCCTGCAAGTCTAGCCCTGGGCACACAGCTGCATGTGTCTCTGGACTTTGAAAAACAAAGGCCATCCTGCTGAGCAAATGTTGGGCTCCTCACCTCCAATCTCTAGCAAGCTTCAAAATGCCAATGTCTTGCCTGTACTCCAAGTGCCAGGAAAGCCCCACCTCAGGCACATGATCCTCCAGGACCAAGATAGAGTCTTTTCTGTTTTACCACCACGTTTCTTCCTGCTGTTTCATGGCCTGTGCTCTGCCTACCACATGGTCTAACAGGCTGAATAAGCTGAAACCTGTAGCAAACCAACCTGTGAAACCAAGAGGTGGAGGTTTATGAGACAGCATGAAGAATTAGACAGACTGTGCACCTCACTCTGAGCCACTGCTTTCTGAGAGCATCCCTGGCCACACGGCCACAGCCTGTCAGCCTCCAACACAGACTCTTTGGTTTGGCTCTTAAAGAGAGCCTGGGAACCTTTAGTACAACAGCACTGCCTAAAATGACCCCAGGTGAAAAAGAATAACATAGACAGACCTTGAGCACCTCAAATCCATTTTCTCATTCTGTCCCCATCCATCCCTGGCACTTCTGGAAGACATTGTGCATTGGGCAGATGGATGCACTGCAGCTGGAGAACCAACTGTGGGCAACAGGGCTCAGCTCCTGGAGGATGCCAGAGACGTGCATGACCAGGGAGCGCTGAGGGTACTGACAGTCCCCCGTCTGGGAATGTTTGTGTTCTGGGGGAAAGGAGAAGAGTTCTCCAGCAGCAAGTGCTTTTTGTTGCTGTACAGGTGAACAGTGCTTACCTCTTAAACATGTCATGAATCCCTGAGCAGCCCCAATGAACACCACAAACCATGTTAGAAGAAAAAAACCAACACAAAGGGCAACACACAAGGCAGGCAGACACACACACACACACACGTGCCACTGAAGGCCACCCTTACTGTGCCAAAGCTTGGAACATCGAGTGTGTAGTCAGACTGCTGCCGGAGCCAGTCAAGGAGACTCTTATTTGGGACAGCTTTCTCTTGGCTGCCTGCAGCTGGGACTGGCTGTGGAGCTGAGGTAGCAGCAACCGGCCCATCAGGGAGGGGACTGTTCTGAGGGGGCTGCGGCTGGTCTTCCTGAACATCCTGCCGTGGAAGGAGGAGCAGGGAGAGCGCATCAGCAGCGTGCAGTGATGCATGTGCACCCCAAGAAGCACAGCTCCCAAAGCAGGTCATCTGCTCCCATCACACAGACCAATCCACACACTCCCAGTGCCTCTTCCTTAAACCACCACCCACCACATTACATTTCCACTCCATCCCCAGCACTGGTGGTAGAGAGGGCAGAGAGAGCTGGGAGATGCTTCTGAACTCACAAGAAAACACTCTGAACATTAGGAAGACCAACTTCCCCTCAGATCACTCCTGAAAGTGGTCTAGGGGCACTGGTCTTGCTCCATTGAGTGAATCCCAGGACAGAAGGAGAAAGGGTGCAGTAGGATCTTGTCTTCCTCATGTGCCTTAGACAATTCCTGAGGTGGGACAGCTGCTTTTGATAATGCTTAAAAGGATTCAAACACTCCAGAGTGCTGTAAACCAGGGGGATAACTTCCCTTCCTCCCTGTAACAATCTGCTCCTGCCTGGTCCTGCACAAACCAAGCTGTTCTGCAGGAAGCTGGGCAGTGTCATGGGCAGCAGAGCTTGGAGAGGAGAGCTGGGGCATGAAACAAACTGTGCTGACTCCACTGGGTCCATGTGAAAGGGGGGAGCATCACTCACCTGCAGCCTGTTTGGAAGAGGCCTCTCCTTCAAGAAGATGAGGTCCATCCCTTCTACATTTTTCCTCCTGCCCCGTCTCCTCCTCATGGCAGCATCATCTCTTCGGAGGCTGCCATTTACAATCTGTCCAGTGACAGGATGGATTAACCCTGCCTGTAGGATGCCAGACAAGTCCATGCCCAGGGAGCTCTGGAGGGCATTCACGGTCCCCAGTTTGGGCATGTTTGTGTTCAGCGGGAAAGGAGAGGAGTTCCCCGGGGACCCATCAGAGGCTCTGGACAAGTCCACTGCTGCCTCGCGCCAGCCGTTCAGCACAATGGGTGGATGGACATGGGCTGCTGCCAGCTGCTCCAGGCTCCTCTGTTTGGCATCTCTCTCCATCTCGAATTCATAGGGTCTCCTGTGCTTCCGCTCGTCCTTTGCAAAGGCAGGGCTCAGGAAACCTTCCTGTGTGTACCAAAGTCACAGAGGGTTACAGCTGCTGTTGCCCTGCCCAGGGACCACAGCTCCTCACACCAGCACTGAGCGAATCATCCCTGCCTCTCCAAGTAGCCCTGAGAGATGTCCTTTCCCTGGGCATATCACATCTCTTTCCCTGTGTGGGGACGGTGCAGGAGCACCTTCACACACACTCAGATATCCCAAGCTGTTATAACCATGGCTGCTCCGCCAGCTGCTGGGGACCCAGGCCACCAGCTTCTGTCTATCCAATATGACTGCTGGGGATTGGGGCACTAGGACTTGGGAACTGAGGACTTGACAGGGCAGTACTCCTTGCACCTCTTCCTTTGGGATACCAGTGGCATGTCCCCTTTGACCATGTCAGGCACTCCAGCACTGACTCTGGAAGCACCTCTAGAGCTGCAGAGGCTGTGGAGCTGCCCACAACAGCTGCCTTGCAAGGAGGGCAGCAGGGCGCTGAGGGGCACTCACCAGGGGCTAGCACCAGGGGACCAAGTGGCATAAGCCATGGATTATACACCCCAGCTGGCACCAAGGGGCTCCACTTGGGAAACTCCTGAGTACTTCTAGGCAATGTCTCACCCCAGAGTCCTGAGCCTGTCCCTGCCTGAGGGCCCCCCTCACCTTTTGTACCCGTGACATTAAGACCCCATTATTGAAGCTGGGATCGGGGGCTTCTGACTCAGTAAAACTGCTCCTGCTGCCGGTGTTGCTGGCCATGGCTGGGGCTGTCAGCAGGCTCTGTGCCTCAAACTGCTGGCTGGAGGAAGGCCACTTGCCCTTCAGGATGGCGTGGCAGATGTTGTCAATGCGGCTGATGATCACACGGTCCTGCAAACAGAATTGGATGGTGGCAAGCTAAAACTGGAATGAGTGACCTGTGTATGACAGCTCAGGATTAAAGTCAAGCCCAGCCCAGGTGATCTCAGCTCAGCAGGGAACTGCTGCTTTGCGGGGGCCAGCATCTCCCCGGCACAGGTGTTTGGGAAGAGCACCTTGGCCAGAGCATCCAATGGGGTGTGCAGAGGAGCAGCAGGCAGATCTGGAGCTGTGTGAGCCAGGGCTACCCAGGAACACCTCGATACAAACGGTGCTCCTTTTAACCTCACCTTAGGCCACTCAGAGAAGGAGTAAAGTGTCTTCTCCTGCAGCAGCTGGGCAATGGTCGGTGCCCGGGCATCCTGAAGATCATCAATCTCCCCGGGCAGGACAGAAGCAGAATTCTTGTTCTCTTCCTCCAAATACTTCTCTGGACCATCTAAAAAAGCAAGGGAAAATAGAGCCCACCACCACCCTGCCTTTCGCCCTGTCTAGAGGTGGGGAGCATCTCCTTACACATTCCCACCCCAATGCCCAGCTGGCTCCACAAAGTCCCAAACAGTCCCCAAGAGTCTCCAAGAGAAGCAGCAGACTTGAATCAGGGCAGGCAGCCCAACTGCTCAGGAAGGAGCATCACACCCCCAAGCTGAGTTTGGGGGGCTTGAATTGCAGTAGCCCCCCATCCCTGACCATTCCCAGGTGGGCAAGAAGGAGGGCATATGCTTTTTCAAAGGGAGCTGCTCAACAGGCTTTGCCCTGTGCCAGAAAGGGAAAGGCACCCTGCATTCCATGGCATGCTTTTAGCAGAAGGGCTGCTGGGGCTCAGTGTGGAGAGCAGTGGTCAGCTCTGCTGGCAAATGCAGCCCCTAACACCTTTTGCCCTCAGTTGCAGCAGCTAAAGGGTCCTCAGTTCCTACAGATGGGAGGCCACTCCATGGGCTGGCCAGCCCCAAGGTCTGGCTCTGCAGGGAGGACAGCAGGTCCCTTCCACCATAGCCAGAGATGACTTGTCAACTTGAGGGAGCTCTCAGTACCATACCTTGGCTCTGGTTGCTGCTGGCTTTCTCCCCGTCATCTCTGTTCTCACACTCTTCTTGCTTTATGCCCTGAGGCTCCGGGTGCGCCGCCTCTGTGCAGCCGCTCTGCCCCTCAGCGTCTGGGCCCAAGGGCTTCCCCCTGACACAGGGCAGCTCTGCCCCCCGAGGCCCCCCCTGAGGCAGAGGTGTGGGCAAGCAGAAGGGCTGGCTCTGAGCCTGGCCCGGTGAGTGCTGCTGGATGCTCTCCTCATTCAAGCCACAGTTCTCCCTGCCCTCTGCCCCGGGCTCCCCCAGCCCCAGGGACTCCCTCTTGCCATTTATGTCTTCTGGGCAAGTGTCACTAGGTGTGGGGATACCAGAGCTCTGCTCCTCACCCCCCAGTTCATGAGCCTCAGGGTCACAATCAGCCCTGGTCCTGGGACCATTCAAGCCTTCCATGGCATCTGCTGCTGCCTCAGAGTTATCATCATCCTCTTCTTCCTCCTCATCTTCCTCGCTGTGGCTCTGACTTGGTCCCGACTTTGCCTCCAGTCCTTTCTCCTGCAGCAGACTGATGAACCTCTGCTCAGGAGGAACCTTTAGTTCATAGTTATGGAGACTGGGACTGTAGAGCCCCACACTTAGGACTCTTTCCATGGTGCCATGCTCAGGCAGCCCTGCTGCTGGGCTGGCAAGTGCTCCTTTCTGTTCCAAGCCTTTGCCGAGCTTGGCTGGGGCACTCTGTGGAGGATTGCTCTCGGGAGTAGAAGGTGAAGGCTCAGCTTCTTCATCATCCATTCGGTCAGAGCCCACCTGCAAACCCTCTAGGAAGGGAGCCTCTCTCATGGCATCTGCATCACAGCTGGATGGATCCTCATCCCCCTCCAGCTTGCTCTCGGAGAGTTTGGCAATGTTGCTTCCGACATCTGTGCAGCTTGGGCTGTCCCTGGCAAGGGAGCTCTGCTCGCTGGGACAGGCCTTCTCATCGTACATCATGCACACCAGTGAGTCCGGCAGCGAGCTCTCATCGTAGTTACTGGAAATGATGTCCCGCACTTCGGACATGAATGTTTCACAGTTCGCGTCCAGTGGGCTGCCCCCAGCCTGGGACATGGTGCTGTCCATGGTTTCTAGCTTGATGTGACTCTCGGCTTCATTCTCCAGGGTTTCACAGGTCTGGTCCATCTGGCTGTACATGGGGGAACTGTAGAGTTTGGAGTTAGACTGGTAAAGGCAGCACAGGGTTTCTGGGCCTGGGACCCCTGTTCTTTTATGCTGGGCATAGTTTCTGTATGCATCTAAAAAAGACAGCTGGGGGTCATTCATGATGTAGTAGTCAGTGCGGTTCAGGCCGTGCTTGGCGGTGCCGATCAGCAGGTCCCGGTCGTGTTTGCCACACTCCCACCACACGGGCAGGTAGAGGCTGGGCCGGCACAGCTTGAGGCGCTCGTGGAGCTGGGGGCACCTCAGCACCTGCTCGCGCACCTTCCGCAGCAGCTCGATGCGGTACAGGGTCCTGGCAGCACGTTCCTCCGTGATGGGCTCCACGTAGATGTCAGGGTCTGGAGGACCTACAGTACGGACAGCAAATCCAAGGACACATTATTTGGGTTGGCAGGAGTTCCTCAGAAGCAGTGACAAGCAAGCTGAGTTTTAACCCTTACTCATACTGCAGGTGACATGGGGCCAGTGCTTGTAGCCACTGTTGAGGCCTCTTTTTCCAGTCTCAGTACCTTCCAGTCAGGGAGTAAAACTCCCCGACTTGAGCAGCTGCATCAAGAGTGGCACCAACTGCAAGGATTTCAGAGTCTTGTCTGAGCTCTGCTCCATCATCACCAGCATTGCTGGAGCTGCCTGGACCAGCAGGCAGAGCAGCTCCTGGCACTCTGAGCCTCTGGTAGCCCTTCACCCCACTGTCAAGGAAGGGCAGCTTGTGCAGCTCTTCTCATGAGGAACACCTACCTAAGGCACAACACACACATACAAGGAACTGTGCCTAAGACCAGACTTCATGACAGATCTGAGGCAAAATGTTTTCTGCTGTTGTTGGAAGCAAATAGCTTTGTGCCTGAACAGCCTCCAAGGAGCTTTTCATCTGTCATATTTAATTTGGTGCCAATGCAGGGCCTCTGCAGAGCACTCAAAGAAAATGGACACTCTGTGTGTTAGCCAGGCTTCCCGAGCCTCTTGCAGTGGATCCAGGCTCCGTTTACCATGCAGCAGAGCTCCACAGTCAGCACAGGCATAGATGAAGTGGACTCTGTCCAATGGCAGCAGAGGGATGCTTGGAGTGCAGCAATACAGCTCACCCAAACAACCCCCAGCTCCAGCATGGAGCTGTGCTTTGTGTGTGCTGCTTCTCTACTTGTCCCTCACAAACAGAGGTTGCTGTCTTGGACAGAACTGATTGTGATTTCCTGTGAAAGAGATTTGTGAGAGCAGGGGCAGGAGTCCACAGGGCTGCTCTACCCTTCCACTGTGCCAGGGAGGCACTACATGGTGGGGACAAGGCAGACTGCTGCAAGCCCACGGCCTGCCTGGCATCTCACTGCTTCCAACTGTCTCTGAAGCTCCTCCCTCGCTCTCCTGCTCCACGAGAGCAGTGGGATCCCTTCCACATGGACCTACCATTACCCCTCCATAGGCCATGCAATTTCCACTCACCATCCTCTTTCCACAAAGGGAGACCACAGACACTTTTGCACATGGCCACAAAGCTGTAGAAGTACTTCTCCAGGCTCTCATCCGTCTTCTTCTCCAGTCGAGAGATGGCTCGGAACTGGGCCCAGTCAAAGATTTTTTTCTCTTGGTCATAGATAACCCCAAAGGAGGAGACAGTGCGGTAGAAATCTGCCTGCTCCCTCCTGGTCCACCTGAGGAGCAGGGAGGAGATGGGAACACCACTGAGACACATTCTGGGCCCAGAACAGGCAAAGCACCAGGCTACAGAGAGCACTGTCTAGTTACTGACCAACAGTTTTGAGGAAGGTGTCAGGAGAGGCACATGGGGGAGACCACCACAGCCCAAGACGCTCTGCCCTCTGGTGCACAGGGAGGAGGAGCAGAGGCCATGGGCCCTCTGGCTCTCAACTCACTGCTGAAAAACTCCTCTTGGCTGTTTCAATAAACCCCTGAGTGCAGCTCTGGGCTGTGCTGCCAACAGGGTGCAGGCTCCAGCAGCTTCTGTGGAGGCACAAACCTATCCCATCTACTCCCTTCCTGCCACATCAAGCTGTTTCACTTCCATGGAAAAGTCAGTTCTCTGTACCAGGAATAACAAAAGAAGAATATGTCTCATCCAGCCTCTTCCAGAGGGAAACTGAGACTGGGGCTTGCTGCTGTAAGGGTCCCAGTAACAAACACCATCCACCTCACTGACTCCTGTGGACTCCTGAGTATCAACCCCTCCCCACCGGAGGAGAGCAGAAGTGATGATGGAGGAGTTCAGTTACAGTGCTCCTAGAACACAACTTTCATGCTGGCTTGGACCCTCTGAGTTTCATCTTGTGGGGACCACTCAAAGGACAGGGATGGTGAAGTGTCCTGGGCAAATACAGCCCCAGGCAGAGCCCAGAGAAACAGCCACAGAGAACAGACCTAGATGCACAGAGCAGGGCAAGGGCAGAAAAAGGGGAGCACTGAGGCCTGAAGAAAACTTCTGGTCAAATCTCAGCCTCTGAATTGCAGCTGTGAGTCAGCACCAGCAAGCAGCAGAGACATGTCAAAGGAAAGCAGACAGGGTGACAACACCCACAGCACTCTCCAACTGCCCAAAATACACCTGGGCCAGCATTGCCACCCCTGTTCCCAGGGGCTGCAGTCATGTTTCATTTCAAAAATGAGAACAAGAAGAAAGTTAATAAATATATTCATGATCCAAATCAAGGAGCTCAATGGTGAATTTGTCAACAGGCCTCAAATTAAAGGCTAGTGGAAAACTCCTGTAAGGCAATCTCCCCTACAAAAAGCCCAGAGAATTAAGGAGCAGGAGATACCAGGCTGCTGTGATGTCCACAGCACAACCATTGATGCCCCCACCTTGATGGTACGACTGGAAGAAGTCCAGAAGAAGAGGAAAGGGAAGGTGGGCTGGAGCAGCTTCTATACAAGGAGGCCGAGAACAGAGCACAAGGCAGCACACATACCATGTGGTTATGTGGTGTCCTGCTGCATGGAAAGGTTCACAGGAGGCAAAAGCATTGAGGGCTGGTGACCACAAAGAGTCCCAGTCTCAGTCCCACGGGAGACTGGCAGCAATGGCAGCAGCATCACCCTGTGCACACCCTCCCAACGACTGCAGACAGCCACTCAGGATGCTGGGACAGTCCCAAACCCCTCCCACCTACTGGGACACAAATGGAATGGGAGCACAGCACAACCAGGATGTGTCACCACTGGGCTCCAGAGGCCATGAGCAGGAGGCAAAGCCAGTGGTGTGAGAGCCACAAGGGTTGGAAGGGCACTGCTCACAGGCTGTGACAGTACTCATCTCTTACCCTCATCCACAGTGTGTCCCAAGGACACAACTCTCCTCTGCTGAGGCTGTCCCCTGGTCCAGCAGACACTGGATTTGACCCTGAAGAGCTGCCTCGTCACTTCTCTTCAGTGTCACCACCTGCTACCCATGAACTTCAGTTTGCAGTGGAGGCTGATCCCTGGCTGGGCTGGGTACTGGGGCAACAAGGCTCCCATGGCTCAGAGCACATTCCCTGCCCAGCAAGGACCCATGTGACTCCATGCCCTGAGCAGCTGATAGCACAGTCAGCTCTGGTGACATTTACCTGGGTCAATTCTGGGGGTCAAGGAACTCCAGTGGGCTAAATCAGCTTTGTAAAGGCTCTGCTGCTTTACCTTTTCTGCATCTCTTTGTTCACCGAGTCCATCTCGGAGGCTCTCCGGAACATCTCATCCTGCAGCCAGTAGCCATGGTTACCGGGCACCAGCATCTCGGGGCGGGCAGGCAGCTCCTTGCGGTTGCAGCGCTGGTAGACGGTGACGAGTCGCCGCAGTCTGGCCGTGAGAGCAGAGGAGACAGGCCAGCAGGATCTGTCTGAGTCAGAGCCATCCTGGGCTTCAAACATCAGCAAGGACATTAGTATTCAGCACACACCAAAAGCCACAGGTTCCCACATCCTCTGGCAAGCTCCAAGAGCTTCCTCCCACCTTCTGCCTCCCATGGGGAGCATCAACGATCACAGTCATGAGTAGGGGGCCATGTGACCATCCCTGGACCTGCTGGCTCACAGCCTCACCATATCTTAGCCTCCTTCAGAGAGAGTCCAGAGGCTGAGATCAGGGTAGGTATGATGGCGCCAGGCCATGCGTGGGAGAAGACGACAGCTCCCTGCTCAGCAGTGGGGCCAGCCAGCCCATGGCATGTGCCAACAATGCCCACTGCAGAGACCTCACATGCTCATCTCAGGCAGGCAACTGCGTGGGTAAGAGGAGGCTAATGGCTTCCAGTCACCCTGGGGATTTGGCTGGAATCACTCAGAACCCTGTCTGCCCTGCCAGAGCCCACCCATGGGTCACCTGTGAGTCTGCGCATGAGAGCCCCTGCCCAGGTTGAGTTGCCTCACCTACTAACACAGAACAGCACGTCCCTCCAGCCCAGCAATGTGCTCCTCCCACCAAGCAGTGCCTGGGGTAGCACTCAGGCTCAGCTGTGCCACACCAAACCCTGGGAAGCCATGGACCACACTGCAGGAGACATGGCCTCACCTGCCGCTGGCTCATCCCGCTTTTCACTGGTTTCACCCACCCCAACAGCCACGATGTCCTGCAAAAGGAAACGATCAGAGAGGGCTCAACCCCACACAGAACCCCCTGCACCCACAGCCCACCCATCCTTGGCAGGGTGCAGGGTGGTGGGATGGGCAGGGTTGTGTGTTCAGTGCCCTTGGGCTCCAGATGCTGTGGCTGTGCTCAGCAGATGGGATCAGAGGTAACAGCTCAGAGAGACCCTTCTGGGCCTGGAGGGAAGGATCACCACAGTGACAGAGGCTGTAGTGCCACTGCTCAAGACAGTAGCAGTGTGACTGCCTCCACTGTTCAAACAACCCCCGCACTCTCCCGTGCTCTCCCATTCCCTAATTTTCCTCTCCCCCAAGACCATTTCTTTTGGAACATCCCTGACTCCTCTACCAGGGCCCCACGTGGCTCCTGAAGCCAACCAAGACTGAGAACCAGCATTCCTGGGCATCCTCAGCCCTCAATACCCCTCAGCTGCCCACGAGGAAGATGCTGCCCAGGTCCACAGGTAACACAGAGAAGCACAGCAGAAGCTGTGCGCCAGGGAGCAGAGGATGGGGTGCAGATAAGGCAGACCAGCCATGCTAGCTCCTTACTGCCCCACAGCAGAGCTGATGGAGCCAAGCCTGCACTGCAGGGCAGGCTGGGCAGCATCAGATGTGTATGTAACACTGTGAATCCCACTCACCTCCTGTTTTGACAGCCCCTCTAGCTTTTCTCCACTGCCCTCTTCTTTTTCCACGCTGCCCCTAGGTGAGAGAGTGAACATTTCCTGGTAGAGGCAGCACAGCCCCTGTGGCTGTGCCAGTTCTCCAGCACCAAGAAGCAAAGAATTGAAGCTCATGTCATCCCTCCACCTCATACTGGGGACCAGCTCTCCTCTGCCCTCCCCTCTACATGCACAGAAGCACAGCCTGCTCCCTCCCTCCACCACATTGCCCCAGGAGTGAGCCAGGCTGCTGTGAGAGCTTGGCTCCATCCCCTGCCCACCTTTCAGCAGCATCCTGTGCCCCATCGCTGACGCCCTGCTCGGCAGAGAGCAGCTTCTCATCTGGCATGCCCACCTTCTCCAGGAAACACAGCGCTGGGTCCGCCCGCATGGCGTTGTACCGCTCATAACCTGCCACGCCATCAGGACAGACAGACAGCACAGAGCAAGGCCTGAGCCTGGGTCACAAAAACCTCCTGCTTCTGGGACACAGCTCCCCACCTGGCTCTCACTCCCTCTGTGCTGCCATGAGAGGCACTTCTCACCCCCAGAAGTTCACAACACTTTCTCAAAAGCTGCTAATGGCTCTGCGGCCCCTGGGCAGCAGGCAAAGGGAAAAGTCAGCCTCCCCATCCCACCCAGCAGCAGCACAGCCACCACGAAGAGTGCAGCTGGGGCAAACAGCCCCGTATCTCCTGGAAACTGCACCAGGACTCCATGACCGAGGCCAAGAAAAGATCTGTGCCTTTCTCCCCGCCCTCACACAGCAATTGCACACTGCTCCTGGCAAACCAGAGTCTACCATGAGATCTGGCATGGCCACCCTGGGGTGCCTGTTCCCCACCCAAATATGCTGCTGGCACCTGGGGAGAGCTCTCCTGGCCCTGTGTGGCTGTGGAGTACGGCCACGGCTCTGGCCCTCGCACTGACATAATATCCCCTCCAGTACCAGAGGTACTCATTCCCTCACACACCAGCACCACCAAACAGCTGGGTACACACCGTGCTTGAAGACGCCGATGAGCAGGGATTTATCAGCTTCGGCATTCCACCAGTCCACTGGGATCTCCACGTAGTCAATGTCTGGTAGCAGCACATCCAGCTCCCTGTGGCAGACAGGGTATGAACACCCCTCTCCTGGCCTCATCAGACACTGAGGGGCACTGGGCACTGCTCAGAAGGGACAGGGAGAGGCAGGAGCCACCCACCACTTGCTGGCTTGGGGACAGGTAATGAACACTGGCCTGGGACCCTGCCATGACATAGGTAAACATCTCCCTGGAGTCAAAGAGCTGGAGCCTTGGTTCCATCACAACCTGCTGCCCTCCTGCTCCTCTTTCTCCAGGGCAGTGGGTGTCCCCAGCCTCTCTCCCCTCCCACCCAAGCAACACCAGAGGACTGAAGATCCCATCTGACCTGAACAGCATCTCGAGGGGTAAAACACTTCACACCTAGCAAGCCCAAAAGAACAGTGTCTCCCCACATACATTGGTGCTGATGGAGCTGTGCTAGGGAAGGCAGCAGCCCCTACTTGGGGAAATTAAGCTTTTAAGCTCAGCATATCACGCTTCTTTGAGAAGTACTGAGAGCTGAGTCTTTGCAGAAAGGTCAGGAGCTGCCAGGCTGCAGGCTCAGTGCTCCTTACAGAGCCTGTAGGTCCCACTGTTCCCAGTGCTGGGAGGGACTGCAGGCCACAGCGATGGGGCATGCTCTGCTCTGAGGCCTGGCCCTGAGACTGGCAGCAGTCTCTGTGGACTCCCACTTGGATAAGGGCCCATTTGTCAAGCAGCACAAAGACCCATTTTCCTGCAGGGTGTCCCTGTAAGTCCCCACCGCCCCCAGGCTGGTGCTACAGTCTCAGAGCTGCCTCAGCAGGGCTGCCATGGCTGCAGTCTCTGCACAGGCATGGTGGCTGCCTGAGGGTGAAGTTTAGCCTGAGGAAGACCTGGGGCCTGATTCATCTGGAGTTACAGAGAGCCCAGATTTGGCTGGGTCAGACACCTGTGGCAGCACTCAAGCCCAAGAAGCCTCGCAGGGGTTCACTGTAAGGTCCCTACCTGGCAGGGGTCCCCTCAAAGGCTTTATCCGCAGCCTCCCCCAGCACTTCAGCCTTCAGGTAGTAGAGCATTCGCACACGCAGCAGAACCCTGTCCCGGGCGGCAGAGAGGTCAGCAAGGCCAGCACAACCCGCTCGACACCCTGTTTTCCCACACTGAAGGACCTACTTCCATACAGCAGGATGGGCAGCGACTACCCAGTGCCATGCCACACTGCCCAGCCCTGTGACCGACTGGCCAGAGGGTCGCTGCTCAGGACATGGCTTCCATGAGCTGGACAGGAATGAGGACGGTCCAGCAGCGGGAGCATGGTGATCCTTTGTGGGCTGTGAGCCCTTCACAGCTCCCTCCCACTCTCTCAACACTTAAGGCCCTCAGCCCACTATCTCCATGAACCAATGTGGGTTCCCACAAGGGGGAATAGTTTTAAACTAAAAGAGGAGGGATTTGTATTAGATGATAGGAAGAAATACTTCCCTGTGAGGGTGGTAAGGCCCCGGCACAGGCTGCCAGAGAAGCTGTGGCTGCCCCATCCCTGGAAGTGTTCAAGGACAGGTTGGACAGTGCTTGCAGCTTGGGATAATGGAAGAAATCCCTGCCCTCAGCCAGGGTAATGTAATAAGACATTCTTTAAGGCTACTTCCAACCCAAACCACTCCATGATTCTGTGACTCACTTGTTGCAGTGTTGTTTGAGGTGCTTCTTGTAGCTGTCATCATGAAGCACCACCTCGGGGTTGCAGGTGGCGAGCCAGTCTGCATTCTTTATCTCAGGAAGCAGCATCTGGTTCTTTGTCTTCTTCCCCTTCCTGCCTCTGGGCACCGGTGCTGACAAGCCTGTAACAGCGAGTGGCAGCCAGTGAGCCACACAAGCACCACCGGCACAGCTTGGCAGTGCCACCACGCACCTCCGGTGCTGGAGGCCAGGTGGGGCATCAGAGCTGGGAGCTGGAGGAGCCTGTGGAGAGCTCCCAGCTGCAGCCTGGAGAGACAAGGAGAGGAAGTGCACGGAGCAAACGCAGAGCATGGGAGAGTCCATCTCTGTGACAAACTTGGGGATCACCACAGAAACTGAACTGCTGTGCGTTCTCAGTGCAATGCTGAGCCCAAATGATAACATGGCCCCTCGATGTGTGAAAACTTCACACAGAAGGGATGAACCATGAAAGGGACCTTGGTCCTGGGCATAGCCCTCGGAGACTTACTAGACACTACAGCCACCTCTGAAGGTCACCCTATGGGAACAGTTATACGGGACAAGAGTTTAAACAAGAAGCTCCCAAATGATCAAAGAGCAGCAGACCTGCTGATCTGACCTGTAAGGGCTGTTTCTTACACCATGCATCTGGAGCAGGGCTGGGGGGAACTGGATTGCTGCAAGGGGGCTAAGGTACCAATGGGAAAGGGAATGAGGTTCCATCTGCCTGACAAAGATAAAATGAGATCCAGTGTCTGGAGATGAAAATTAAACACGTTTCAACCTTGAAATAAAGTATGAGTTCACAGCAGAACATAGAAACAACTCCTGGTGGGGCCACTGTTGTTTGGAATCTCCAGAGAGGGATAAGCTGCCTCCCTGGGCAGCTGCTATTGAGGCAGGAACTGCAAACAGGAAGGGGAGAAGGGGAAAGGATGCCTGAGCAGTCCCATCCCATCTGTCTGGTCTTGTGACACCAGTGAAGAAGACAGAGCGTCACCATGTCATCAACTCCTGCATAAAGTCTGCAGCTGCATGACAGGACAAGGGCTGTGGCCCAGCTGGGTGCTGGAGGCCTGCAGTAAGCACCAGGCCTCCTGGCCCCAGCACTAAACTGGCCTGATGAACTCTGGGCAAATGCTGCTTCCTCAGCAGCTTGGCCTGTTCCAGGATGAAAGGCAGGATGGTGCTGGATCAGAGCAGAGCTCTGAGTTGGACTGCCTGGGTGCTGTGCTCACCCCTTTTGATCACATGGATGTGGGATTGAGAAGAGCTCCGGGATGCCATAGCAAGGGCTGAAGGTTGCTGCTCCTTTCTGCACGTCAGGGATGGGGCATGACTTGCCCAGTCAGCTCTCTGCAGACATGAGTGGTACCTGAGGCTGCCTGGGGAACCACAGCAGCTGCTGCTGAAGGACTTCTTGACTGAAGAAGGAGCACTGCTCTGCACTGCAGTGTTCTGCTTCTTCTGCTCTTCTCCGGCTCCTGATGTCAGGCTGAGATGTCATTGCTCCTCTGGCCCAGACAACACAGACGTTTCACAGGTGGGAAAAGCCATTCTAAAGAGTTGATGGAGAAGCTCCTGGTCGCTTTGCTGGTCAATATTCAATGCTCTTGCACTAAAGCAATCCTGACCCTCCGCTGAAACCATGGCTTGTTCGTTACTTGGCATTATCTAAATCAAGCCAATTCATACCAGCAGATTTGTTTCTGACTCTTGTTCTGCTCCCCACAGCAGAATTCTCAAGCCCACTCCTAGCTGCTCTCAGGGCAGGGTTGTGTGGCAAGAGCAGGAAGCAGCACTGTCAAGGTGACTCTCATTGCAAGAGGTGACTGGAGTAACTTACGGCAGCCACCAAAAGGCACATCCTTGGACCTCATACTGCAAAATCTAGTTGGACACTTCCAAGAAGAAGGAAATTATGGTGTTGGGTTTTAAGCACCAACTATGATGCACTTGGTACTCAGCAGCATCACCACTCCAGAACAGCCTTCCCTGTGCTCCACCATCTGGGAACAGAAGTCCCAGGTTTCAGCCCAGCTCCCTGATATTAAAAGCAGTCTGGAGAGTTCCAGGCCCCTCACTACTCACCTTGTGCCACAGATCACAAGTACAGAACAAGCAGTACTGGCTGCTGGGCTCTGACTCTCTGAGGGGCCCTGTGGCCTCCCCCAGCCCCACTCACCTGTCCTGAGAGCCACAGGATCCAGGCACTGTACTGCAAGGTCAGCCAGAGCCCTCTGGAACAGCAGGCAGCGACTACGTGTCCCAGGCCACAAGCCCAGATCCAGGGAGCCAGCAGCCACTCTGTGCTCACAGATGAAGACAAAGGCCCCATGGCTGCCTCATTCACTAGATGGGCTCTAAGGCTGCCCCAGCCCCAGGTGCTGCAGGTGGAGAGACCAATCTGCAGTGTCCATCACTGAATCAGAGCTAGAGCCAGAGGGAGAGCAGGGCTGGGAAGCCTCTTCCCTGGGAAGACAGGGTGACCTGTCTGAAGCCGAGGATACACTGGGAACTTCTACACAACAGAATACAGACACCTCTAGCCAACAGATGCAATTACACATCTGACATGGGACACAACACATGAACCTCAGACACACTGCCTCTGAGTAGAGAGAGCACAGCAAGGTCCAGGACAAAGGTCCTGCTACACAGAGTTAGAGAAGGCAGCATCACCTAGGGAACACTATGCACTGCATAAGTCTCAGGACAAACCAACGCCCATCAGGGCAGGCACTGCAGACCAGTAAGCACCATGACAAAGGGAAACAAAACCACAAAATCACAGAATATTCTGAATTGGAAGGGACCCACAAGGATCATTGAGTCCAACTCTTAAGTGAATGGCCCATACGGGAATCAAACTCACAACCTTGGTGTGAGATGGATGCTCAGCTGCACCCCTAGCTTTCCCTGGTGCAGCTGCCTGCACAGCCCAGAGGCACAGGCAGGGTCCTGCACTATGTCCATGCTGTGCCCTGTGAGGCCCTGAGGGGCAGCCTGAGGCGTGCTCATGTCCTGAGTGGAATCAGCACCCTCATCCCTATCATGCCCAACACGTTCATACGGTCACTGGTGCTCACGAGCTCACTGCCCAGCATTTCCCTGCACAGGGGAACCACGACAGTATTCACAGGCCAGAGAATTAGCAGCACCTCTCCTCCCACCACAAGGCTTGCTCTGCATTGAAAGCCAGAAAACAGCCTCCCTCACTCAGCCAGCCCCTGCTGCTGGCTCTGAGGGTCAGTGTGGAGGTCAGCTCCATGGAAGCCCCTTTCTCTGTGTAGAGAGAATTGCAGTGCTGAAGCACGAACACTTGCAGACTGTTTCCATCAGCTCTGCTTTGAATTCTGCAGCCTCAGTCCCACAGGCTGGCCCAAGGCAACGGGTACAGATGCAATGGCAGAGAGAACACGCAATACCTGAGTGATTCTGCAGAGCCTGATTCTGGCCGTCCTTTGTTGGCGTGATGAGATCCCAGATAAAACTCTTAATCTTCTCATCCCCCTTGTAGTGTTTGACACAATACACCAGCAAGGCCCGACAAATCATCTCCATGTCCTTCTCATTCAGGTGCCACTTGAACCGCCCATGGGTCAGGATATCTTTCCAGCGTCCCCAGCTGAAACAGCAGGAACACACAGTAAACACTCCTGTGCAACTGGAGACCTTGCTGGCACCTCTCTCCAGGAACTCCTGTGAGGGCACAGCCCTGCCAGATCCCCTTGATAGGGATGTTTTGCCCACATATTACAGGAGCAGAGAGGGAGAGAGGTTTGCAGGACTGAACAGGGAGGAGCAGACTCTGGAAGTGCCAACTGCCAGCTCATGCTTTCTCCTCCTAACTCTTCTTCTATCCCAAACACTTGCTTAGAGCCCAGGTCCCACCAGGGAGGTCACTGGAAGGAGGCAATGTGCAAGCAGGACAGACGGAAGCAGTCGGTGCAGCCAGTGGCCCACATGGGCACTGGGGTAGCTGGAGGCTGTGGCTGTGCTTTCACAGGGGTGAGACTCACCCAAATATGAGCAGGTTCTTCTCCACACGGAAGCACTCGGCCCGCAGGTACCGTCGCGTCTTCTCGTTAAAGCGCCGCGAGCGTGTGGGTCGCTCATCCGAGTCACTGTCCAGCTCAGAGAACTCCATCAGCTCATCCTCTTCAAAGGAGTTGTAGTGCTTGGTTTGCTTCCGCACCCGGGGCCTGTCGATCACCAGGCTCTCCTGTGATGGACAGAGCAGAGAGCGTTCTCAGGTACAGGCACAAACACTTGTACGAGCTCTTCTGGCCCCTGTCACCCGAGCTCTGCTCAGCCTCTGGCTCCTAGCTTGCCAGTCCTCTGGCTTACCATCACCTTCCCACTAGGACACCTGCTTCAAGTTACCTGTGTGCAGCTCTGCCTGCACAAGTGACAACTCCTGGCCAGCACAAAATTCAGCCTGACTGATGGCAGGCTGAAAATTAGCCCCTCTGTATCCAAACTGCTGATTACCAGCAGCTGACTCAGCTCTGAGTCACTCCTGGCCCTCTCTGCACTGCCTGTGACAAGTGCTGCACTGAAGGCAGTGTAATCTCTGTGTCAGGGGGACAGGTGGTCTGGAACAGAAAAAGCAGCTTCCAAGAAGGTGCAGGAGGGAGCAATATGAAATTAAATACCACGTACCTGCCCCCTCTGCTTACTCCACCCTGTTGGATGAATTAATGCCATGTAAATCTACCTGGATTTCAGGCACATAGGACATACACACACACACACACACACACACACACACACACACACACACACACACACTCTCTCCCATTGCTCCAGCTTGAGCAGTGAGCTGTGCAGAGCTGCAGGGCCTCCCTCCTGCTGCTGTCTAAAACCATCTCTTACAGCACTGCTGCCTTAGCTGGAATTATGGCAGCCCCAGGGCCGCACGGGAGCCAGTGGCAGCATTCTGTGGAGGAGCTGGGAAGAGACACTTGAGCTGCAGCCAAGCCCATCCCCTCAGCAGGGCCAGCAGAGCATTGGGATCCCATCTGTCCCCTCCTGCCTCTAGACAGGCAGAGGCACCAGTCTGTCCTCATGAGAGGCAGCAGAGGGGCAGCTCCAATCTCTGCTCCCGGTGACCAGGGACAGGATCCACAGGAATGACCGGACCTGCATCAGGAAAAGTTTCTTCCCCCAGAGGGTAGTCAGGTACTGAACAGGCTCCCCAGGGAATGGGCACAGCCCGAAGGCTGCCAGAGCTTTTTGCCAAGGAGCATTTGAACAATGCTCTCAAGCAGAGGGTGGGATTGGGACTAGCTGGGAGTACAGACTGAGTACCCTAAAAGACCAGGGAGACACAGACCACCATGTGGCTAAAGAAATCAAGGCTTTATCCAGCATTTGTGGGTCAGTCTTCCCTTGCAGTAATTCTTGATGCCCAACACAAACCTCTTCAGGAGCCCAGAGGAAGCATTCAGCTCCCACTTGGACACCAGGCCACATGGTGTCAGATCAGCTGTAGGATACATGGGCCACAAACTGCATCCTACCTTTTCATTCTTGGCATCTGTATCGAGCTCTGCTATCTTGGCCCACTTCTGCCAGAAGTTGGGGTCATCTAAGGAAATGTCAGTTCTGTTTCCTGATGCTACAAAGCTGGCCTGGGAGAGAAAGAAGAGGAGTGAATAGGGCGCAACCCACCATCAGGTGTGCTTTCTCCCATACAGAGATCCTCCACATGCCTGTCTGAGTACACAGTCTTGCTGCTGTGGGATGTTACACCCTAAGCTGGTATGTGCCAGAGGGTTCTTTGTTTGCCTAAGGGAGTTGAACCCCTCTGTTCTGCAGTCATGCCTGACCCACTGTAAATGGAGCCTCGGTTGTGCAAGAGGAGGAGGGACAGATGGCCTCTAGTGGCCCCAGCAGGCACCAGCCAGAGCATAGCACAGAGCTGGCTTCTCAGGCTCTATCTGGGGGTTTTGTCAGGCTCCACAGCACTCAGCTTCCATGGCACAGCAGCACCTGGCTTTGGGCCCCGTGCAGCCCAGCAGCTGGGTCCTGCCACCATCCTGGGGTCCCTATGTAGAGCCAGACCTCATGGCTAAACCCTCCTTGGCAGCCTTCCATCACCTGCCAGGCTGGTGGCCCCTCCTCAATGCTCTGCTGACCACCAGTGAGACAGGAGACCACATCAGCTGCAGTGCCCCAGCAAGGTCTCACTCCTGGGCACAGTGGGACAGCGGAGCTTGGCTTCCATGTGGGACAGCAGAGCTTGGCTTCCTCACACAGGTAGGAGGTCAGCCGACCACTACTGCCCTGCATGTTCCCCTTCCTCCACCCCTGAAGGAAATTCCCCTTCCCTCCCAGTGGAGCACAGCACACCTTTGCAAATGTGGAGCCCTTCCCTTCAGACTGGATCGTGATGGTCTGTGTCCTGCGCTGGAGGATCTGATCAATGTCTTCCTCACAGAACTTCGACCCCTCATCCTCCTCATCCATGAGTGCGCCGTAGGCACCCTTCCGCAGCAGGTCCTCCACCTCCATCTTGGAGAGCTGTTGAACCTGCCCAGAGCACAGGGGCATCACCAACCTGGCCAGCAACCATGACCACTGCACAACAGGAGAAGGCTCCTCCCTCTACTCCAGGAGAAAGGGCCCCAAGCCAATCCAGACTTGCTGCTGTTAAAGCAAAGAGGTCACTTCAAAACTCTTCCTGAGGAACTGTCAGGAATATCAGTCCATGCCATCCTGGACACAGCATCACATATCCCCTATCCTCATGGCAGTGCAGGAACAGCCTGGCAGGCTAAAGAGCAGTAGTGTGAGTATGTGGGACTGGGCTCTCCTTCCCCAAAGCCTCCTCAGTCCCTGCTGTGACCTTGTAGTGACTTGCAAGAGGAGGAGGAGAGATCTCCCGCAGAGGCTCCCAGCTGGCCCTGCCCCAGCAGCCAACCTACCCCATTGGTGCTGCCCTTGCGATTGATGTCCTGCAGCACAGCTTTATCCAGACCCAGCTTCAGGCTGGCCTTGTCGAACATCTCCCGCTCGTAGGAGTTCCTGGTGATGAGGCGATAGACCTTCACGGCCTTGCTTTGCCCGATCCGGTGGCAGCGAGCTTGAGCCTGTCAGCGCAGGGGGCACGGGGTCAGTGCAGGGAGCCCAGCTGGATGAGGACTGTGTGGCTTGTGGCACCCTGCATCAGCATCTACACTCACCCACCTGACCCACAGTCACCTCCCACCCACCACAGCACCCTCACTCCCTGCCCGTGGCTGACCTGGCAGGGCTCTGGCACAGCCTGCACAGCTGTGGAGCAGGAATGGGAGATCCCAGCACCCTCAGGCAAGGACACAGGGCTCAGGCTGGAGCCTTGGCTCTCTGCAGATGTGGCACACAATGCTGTACCCACTCTAAAACCAGGTATGGACACAGTGTTGCCTGCACTGTGGCCCGTCTGTGCTTTCAAAACCACACTGTGATCTCCCCCATGTCCTGTTCCCGCTGCCCACATTCCTGCCAGCTATCCTGGCACGGCACCTTGTGCCCAGTACAGCTGGTGCTGCTGCCCTGTTCTCCCTGCCTCCTATCACAAGTGATAGGAACTGTGCCTCAGGACCTCCTGACAGCCTGGCCCCGCGCAGCCCATTACCTGCAGGTCATTCTGTGGGTTCCAGTCGGAATCAAAGATGATGCAGGTGTCGGCAGCGGTCAGGTTGATGCCCAGCCCACCTGCCCGTGTGCACAGGAGAAACACAAAGCGGTCCGAGTCGGGCTTGCAGAAGCGGTCGATGGCAGCCTGGCGCAGGTTGCCGCGCACCCGCCCGTCAATGCGCTCGTAGGTGTACCTGCTCAAGAGGAGGGAGAGGGTACAGCAGAATCACAGTGGGGCCTGAAGAGGCTGTGGCTTTCAAATCCCTTTCTGCTTCTTCTCCCAGGCTATGTGGGCACACCAGCCAGGACTTACTGGCAGGACCTGTGCCCGGGTGGAGGGCCAGGTCCCATTAGCCTGCGTGCACTGTGGTTGTTCCCAAAAGTTGTGCCTCTTATGATGACAAAATCATCACAACCCCGTGCATGGTGCATGAATATTGGGCTCATGGGAACCAGGACCAAGGGAAGGATCTATTTCCACCTGGTCACTCTGAGGACTAGCCCTAGACTACACAAAATAAAAGGTCTGAGCTGCTTAGCTCTGGGGTCTCTACATCCACCAGCAGCAAATGGCAACTTGGATCCATCGGTATGTGGGCATGGAATGGCCAAATCCCCAGCCTGTGTTGCAGCCACTCCATGTGCAGTGCATGGAGGTAGTGTGGAGGAGCCATGGTGAATGCTGGAGCCTGTACTAACCGTCTCTGGATGAGATAGTCTTCCAGGATGTCAAGGCAGCGCACCATCTGTGAGAAGATGAGCACCTTGTGCCCACCAGCGATCAGCTTGGGAAGCAGCTTATCAATGAGAACCAGCTTCCCAGCTGCCTGGATCATCGCCTGCAGCTGGAAGTCTGGTGCCTCTGGGCAGTGTGTTTTACGGAAATCTTCCAGGATCTTCTCCTCTGCCCCTGCCAGGTGAAAAGGGATGTGAGCTCTTGGCAAGGCTGGCAGTGCAGCTGCCTAGGGCAGCAGCAAGGGACAACATAAGCAACAGAACCCATGCAATCAGAGCTAGGGAGGCTGGCTAGAGACCTCCTGCAGACCCTCCACTCCTGGGACTGAACTTCTTCAGGGCTCACATCAGCCCTTGGCAGAACAAGTCAGGTTGGGATTTTGGCCCTGTGTCAGAACATCCCTAAACACAGTGAGCCTCAGGAGACCCTGAGGTGCCCATCAGCAAGCAGCCCTTTGAGGGAGCTGGGCTGCCTGGGAAGGCAACAGGGCAGAGCACTGCCACACCAACATCAGCTGGCACAAGGCCTGAGCTGGCTCCCCAGCTGGGCAAGCTCTGCTGGGAGAGAACAGTAAATGTTGCACTGATACCTGTGTGACCCCCCCACAACTCCTGTGCACAGCCCTCACCATTGATGAGGTATGGGTGATTGCAGCACTTGCGCAACTCCATCATGGTATTGATGAGGTTGGGCATATTGTGCTGGTTGGCACCCTTGGAGAGAAAGGAGAAATTCTTCTCCAGGATGGCCCGGTAGTATTTCTTCTGGATATTGGTCAGCTCCACCTCAATGATGGTCTCCTGCTTGGGTGCCAGATTCTTCTCTACATCATCCTTCAGCCGTCGCAGCATCATGGGCTTCAAAATGGACTGCAGCTTCTTCACCTGCAGAGCAAGCACAGACACTCACTGCCCTCCCTGCATGGCAAGCACATGGGCCCAGCAGAGGGGTCTGCAAGACTGGAGCCTCCCCGTGCTGCAAATCCACTACAGGTGATTCTGGAGCAGCTGCTCAGCAGCCAGCCAGGACAACTTCAGGGGCTGGAGTCCTTGGGGCAGGCATGACCAGTCCCAGGCTATGAACTCCACATGCCTCTGCTGCCAGCAGCCTTAGGTGTCTGATGCAGGAGGAGAGCTGAGAGTCTGGATGGTAGCTGAGATGGTGGTTGCTTCATGAGTCTATGCTTGCTCCCAGAGAATGACAACTTTTGTGCAATTTCCACATTCAAAAGGCAGCGGGGCAGCCCAGGCAACTAAGCAGCTTCCCATGACCCACACTCAAGGAGAGCTTTGGAGGAAGGCTCTCCAGGAGAACCTGACAAGGGTGACTGACACATGGGCTTACTGACCCCCCCATTCCCCCTGCACTCTTGTCAGTCTCAGGGACAGACCAGGTGGGAGAGGCAGGTGAGCTGTTCTACCCAGGCATGCAAGGGCAGCAGAGAGTCAGTCGGGAGCAGACCACTGCAGGGATGGGTTTCCTCTCCCCAGTGCAGTGTCGGGGGGCTCTGTAACAACTTTACTTTTCCTGGTATGAGGAATCCTATCCACTTCCATGAAGCACATGTCTGAAAGCATGCCTGGTTTGGTCACCAGTTGTCCCAGTGGCCTGTGCTAAGTCACTGGTATCATTCTTCCAGTACCTGCTCCTCTGTCTTCAGGTCTCCAAACTCTTCCAGGAAGGCTGTCTCTGAGGGGAACTGCTGTGGCTCCAGAAAATTTAGGAGGCTGAAGAGCTCCTCTACCGAGTTCTGCAGGGGGGTCCCTGTCAGCAGCACCTTGTGCTCCTGGGAACACACAGGAAAGAGGTTGAGGGCTCAATCCCATTAGCTGGGGTTGAAGGGGTCCCAAGAGCACAATGTGTCTTGTCTTCCAGCCTAAGAAGCACTCTGGGAGCCCACAAACACACCGGGAGAGGCTTCTCTGGCCATGGTGACAGCCTTGACCAAGCCACTGCCACACAACACAGTCTTGTGGCTCCCAGGATGCTCCTGTGCACATGTTCCAGTCCAGCTCTGTGCAACAACAGCCAAACCCAAGATCTCACACTGCTCTCAGGCTTCAGCCCTGCTCCGGCACAAGACCCTCAGGTAGGGCTGTGCTGGCACTGGACAGGGATGCCGACAGACTCCAAGTTTCTGTGCAGCTGGGAGCAGGATGTCTGTCTTTGGAGCTCAGACAGAGCAAGAGGGAACATGGCCCAGAGCCATGGGACACTGAGGGGCAGCAGTGGCCTGCTGCTAGGGCCAGTCTCAGCAGGGTGCTCCAAAATCAGCAGGGGCCGGTAGTACTGTGCACTGGGAGCTCTCCTTACAGATTTACCATGTAGGTACATGTGCAGTAAAAGGAGCTGCTGTCCAAACAACCCCCAAGACCTGGGAGTGTGAGGACCAGATGATCCCTCAAGGAGAATGTTCTCCCTCCCATGCCTGACAGCATGAGCTCGGGCTTCAGGCACTACCAGGTGCTGGTCCTGGGTGCACCAGCTCCTCTGTCCCAGCACTGCCAGTGCCTTGGGCTCCCTACTCAGGCTAATCCTCCTAGTGCAGGACATGTCCTCAGGAGTGGCCAGCTAGGAAAGAAGGGCAATTGTAGGAGACTCCCACAAGACTTGTACAAAAGAGAGGTGATGATTTAGAAGGGGGACCAGTAGCAGCCCTGCTTTGACTTTCACAACCCAGCAGGGCCCTGCACAAGACACAAAGTCAGGGGAAACAGCAGGGTCTTTTGGAACTTGTGGGAGCGACAAGACTAATTATTTTCAGAGGCCTGGCCCAGCTGCAGGTGACTGTGATGTAAGCTGGGTACAGCTGGAAGATCCAAGAGGCCTGTTGGCCCTTCGTGCAGCTAACAGCAGCACTGCTTTTCCCAGGGCTGGAAAAGAGCTGGACATCGAAATAATTTCTCAGAGCAGCTCATTGATCCCTTTGTTAAGCCACCCCTGGCATGGACTGGTCCCATGTTTGCACAGCAGTAAGAAACCAGCTTGAACACTACAGCCCTGCCCAGTGTAGGGCACAAGGCACATCATGGTTGGGGTGCTGTTCAGGGCTGGCCAGCAACTGTCCCCATGTGCTGCAGCAGATTACACTGTGCTGCAAGGCTGGGCAGGGCTCTGGCAGGGAGCACCCCCAGATGGGAAGGCACAGGGGGAGTTAATATTCCCTTTGGGAAAAAGAAGTTTGTGAGGGCTGCAGGGCACCAGTGCCCCATCCATCAAGGCGCCTCCTGGATGGTTTTCCTCCTGCCTGGCACAGGGCCTGAGCTGCTGACAGTGGCATCTGACTGCTCAACATAGCCATCTCCACCCACCCTGCTCCCAGGTGAACTCAGGCAGGACATGCTCACCAGGGCCATGAGCTTCAGCCCCTCCAGGAGTTTGCAGTTCCTGTTCTTCAGGCGATGTGCCTCGTCAATGACCACACAGCGCCACTGGATCTTCTTCAGCTCTGGGCAGTCAGCAAGGATCATCTCAAAGGTGGTGATAACCACCTGGAACTTGAAGATCCCAGGGAGAGGGTTACCCTAGGGAAACAGAAACCAGACTTTGAGTCCTGCAGGGTGGGAGCACACTGTCAGACCTCCTGTCTGACTGTATCAGTGTGAGCATCTGACTCTGAGCTGGAATTTCTCCAGATCTCTCTCAAGCATTGAGCAGGTTTCTGCAAGCCTCCTTGATGGCCACAGGCTGTGTCTCTCCAAATAGACACTGCCCCAAGACAGGCACATAGGCCTGGACAAGAACCAGGGCTATGCTGCACCCTCCTTGTTCTGCATGAGTCGTGCCTGTTCACTCAAACACAGTGCAACTTGAACCCATGCCAGCAAATGGGGCTGTAAAGATCACATTTCCCTCTCCAAATGAACAAGCTCCACAGGCAGCTCAGTGCTTCCCAAGTAAAGGAAGGCAGGGCTGGGGAACACATCCTGGGAGGACTGCGTGCATCGGTCACCTGTGTGTCCCTGTACACCATCTCATACTGCTGGATCATCTGCCGGCTGATCTGGCTGCCATGGTACACAATGGCATTCATCTCCGTCCAGGTGCGGAACTCCCTCTCCCAGTTGGTGATGGTGGAGAGAGGTGCGATGATGAGGAAGGGGCCATGGATGCCCATCAGGAATATCTCTGAGAGGAAAGTGATTGACTGGATTGTCTTCCCCAGCCCCATCTCGTCAGCCAGGATGCAGTTCTTCCTGCAGAGATGGACAGGGTCAGGTCAATGTGGCTCTTGGGGGGAGAAAACACTCTGTCACCAACTTTTTGATGGGATGTCAGGCACACCACCTCTGCCCAAATTTCTCTGACCCTGCAGCATAGAGCACAGGGGGACTCTGGTATAGTGGCCCAAATCTGTCTGGGTAAGTCAGCCAACTTCTTATAAAATCATGGATTCAAAATCAGCATGAACGATGCTGTTTTTCAGGTACACACGAGCCAGGGAAAGATGCATCTGATGGCCTGCTGCAGCTGAGAAGAACATATATATTCCATCCTGCCTGTCACAGAATGGATCACCAATAGCCTGGTCAATACCAAAAAACCAGGTGTATGTTAGAGCCATAGCTAAGCCCTATTATCTCCAAGACTCATCAGCATTTACCTGGGAGAAACATTCCTAAAGACTCAGTTGCAAAGCTAAAGCAAATCCACTCTTTCTGGTAGCTGTCTGCCACCTCCAGCACTTGAAGGACTCAGTGGCTGCTCTGTCAAGCCCCTCCTCATCGGCTCTGTTCGCCAGCTTTGCTGTTCCCATGACAGCACACACAGGACTTGCTGCCAGCAGGAGTGCTGATGGCAGCACTGAGCTCCAGCCCCCTACTCACCTGTTATACCAGTTAAAGAGCAGCCAGTTCATTCCCTCCAGCTGATACTCCCGCAGCTGGTTGCTGTTCTTGTACTCCCGGGACTTATCCAGTTTCTGCCAGGACTCGGACGCTGGGCGCTCCTAGGAGAGGACAGCAGGAGCGAGGTCCATGGGAGATGCTAACGCCCACTGAGGCCAGATCCTGCTGCTGGGGCTGCACATCAGGGACAACACTTCAAAGCAGTCACTGACAGCTCAGTCACAGCAAAGGCTTGGCCTCTGGAACCCACCCTCAGACCTCCAGAGGGGAGGATACAGAGCTTGCACTGCAGCACCAGGGACAAGGTCAACGCTGCTGAACTGTGGCAAGACACAGTCAGTCCCTGCGCCCAGGGCAGTGAGCTGCCAGCCGGGTACGTTACCTCAGGGTACGTTACCATGTGCTTGATTTCTGGAGGGATTTGGAGGGCTTCAAACTCTTTAATCTTCACTGGGTCAACATCCTCCTCCAGCTCCCAGGTGCTCTCCTCATAGGGCAGTGAGCACCACTTCACCAAGTAGTGAGTCACCTCCTGCAGCACAGAGAGAGACAGGCTCAGAGACAGAGAGGGTCAGCAGCCCTCCATCCACCCTGTGCCATGGGTCCTCGGGGACAGGGAAAGCTGTGCAAGGGAAGGCTGGGAAGGCTCAGGGTCCTCAGAAATGACCCACAATGTACACCATGAGGCCAGCCCTTCTGCAAAGTCTCCCTCCTTCCCTCCACGGGGCAAGTAAGAGATGCAGCTTCTCACCTCCCCAGTGTCAGGGTCCTTTGTGTGAGCCACCTCCAGAATTCGATCTACCTCCACGTAGTCCGGGTTGAACAAATCCTCATCAGGCTGTGATGGCAAACAGTAAAGCAGGTGGTAAGTTGAAGGTGATTCCAGGGTTAAACAGATGGGCACAAGTAAACAGCTGCGGGGTATCTGTCCCCAGGATGCTGCTAGCTGTGTGCAACACACCAAGTGCCCTGGACACAGGTACAGACATCTGTCTCTGGGCAGGGAGGATGCAGGAGCCCGGCAGAAGGCAAAGCTCTTTCTTTGGAGCAGTCCAATGCTCTGTGCTGCCCTTGCTGGGAGGCAGGAATGTCCTCTCCAGCCTATCTGGCCCCAAGGTACAAGTCCTATGCTGTCTGCTCCAGCTGATGTGCAGCATCCAGAGCTGTGACAGCCACAGTGCACAGCACCCAATGAACCCCAGAGCTGCAAGGAGTGACACCTTGGTCTCTGTCTCTACCTCCCTCCTGCCCCACCTAGCATAGTCCTTGGAGAGACATGGCCTAGGGCTTGGGAAGAAGAAAAATCAGGCTTCTACGCTCACAACTCTCCAAGCCCCAGTTAGTTACAGGAAAAGAGCATGTGCTCCTTGCTGAACTGTCAGGGGTACAGAGTGTTCCAACACATGCTTTTTTTTGCATCCTGAGAAAGACACCAAACAGACTCGTGAGTGAGAAATTTGACACACCCCCAGCTTTCCAGCTACAATGGAGCAATTTTCATAGCCTACTGGCCTGATTTACACTTGTAAGGGGCAGTTTGAGGAGATCCAACAACTATCTCTGAAGCAGCAAGATAAATTACAGAACACCTTTCATACTAGGCAAGATTAATCTGCTTATGGAACAGAGCAGGCAGCAGCTCCCTTAAGCCCAGATATTTATAGTTCCCTCTCTCCTACAGCATCTCTGCTCCACCACAGAAGCACCTCCAGCCCTATATGCTGCCCTCCCTCCCACCAAGTAATTCTTCCAGAGCTGGCAATGCCTGGCAAGTGACACTTGTCACCCTGCTCATAATTCCACCAGTGACACTACAGGTGTCCAGGGCACAGTCATGGACCCTTGGCTCCAGCCCTGGTGCCTTTGGCCCTGGAAATGGACTGGTCTCAGCAGCAAGGTGTCAGGGGCAGTTCCTGGCCTGCTCAGCCACGACACTGGGCTCAGGCACCACTGCTCACTGTGCTCCACTCTCACCTCTGTAAAAATATGTTTCATCTGAGCCTGCTTGTTCCGGAAGCGCTTTATCTTCTGCGAGATCCTGGGGTCTTTCTCCAGCTCCTCCAGTGTTGCCCATTTACAGTGGAGGTAAGAGCTGCAGGGGGAAAAACATCAACAACACATGACCAAGAGGCTTTTGGTGCCAAACCCATCCACCATACAGAGCAGCATGGATCTCCCAGTGATCCAGAGAATGCCTATGCCTATGGCACTCCAAACTGGGGAAAGCCATACCCCAGGACTACGCCAAGACCAAGCACTGAAGCTGCAGCAGCTTCCCTGCTTCCCACCACCACAGCTGGCTCAGGAGGACTGGGGCAGGAAAACAGGGATGCTGGGGCTGCAGCTAGGGATGGGATGAAGGTGGGAGCACACAGGCCTTGCTCCTGCATGCACAGGGTCCACAGAAAAAAGCACCACAATGCTGCACGTACAAGTTCCTGTACTTGACGTAGAACTCCTCTGTCTCAAATGCCAGGCCTCCAGGATGAGCCTGAAACCAAGGGAAGGAGAGTAAGTGACAGTCAGAGGCTGTGTAGAAGCTGGCGGGGCATGCTCAGCCATCCCCTGCCTGGCCACAGGCTCCTGGGACTGAGCCCCAGGGATGGGGAGGGCAGCCAGGCACTTGTGCTGCTGCTCTGGAGACACAGCCCTGGGGAACATGATGTGAGACCACCCTTTAGCATGGGGGTCTCCAACACCTCCCAGGCATCAGCCCAGGCCTGACTCCTCTCCAGGGGCTTTCTGGTGCTCAGGACAGGAGACACATCACACTGATCCACAGCTCAGAAAGGTGCCAGTCTGGGCATATCCCAGCACCCCACCACAGGAGAAAGAGCACCAACTGCTGCTACATCTCATGTCCCTGCTGCACAGGGCAGCCAGGTCCCATCCCTCCTCTGCTCAGGGACTCCCAGCCCCACTGACATCTGTGCCACTCACCTCCTTCTGCACCATCCTGGAGGCAAGGATCTTCTCAATGATATTGGCATCATCCTCAGGAGGCTCCTGGGGACAGGAGAAGAGAGCTCTGTTTTTCTGGCTCATCACGTGCCCCTGGCACTCTCCCAGCATAGAATAGCTGCTTCCTCCTCTCTCAGTTCCCCAGCCAGGCAGAGCTGGCACTGGCAGCTGGGAGAGCTGTGCCTGGGGAGCCCTTGCTGGGTGTGAGGGTGTAGGTACTGCCACCTACACTCACCCTCTGCCCATCCTCTTCAACTCAGCCAGGCCACAGAACTGTTGGGATTGCTGTGTGGGTCCTTCCAGCTACACCAGGGCAGCCAGAGAGGGTGAAAAGTCTCCCAGAAAAGAGGAGGGAGCTGGGGCACTTTGCCCATGGACTCAATGAAGGAAATATGCCAAAATGTGCACATTCCTGCTCCAAGGCACGCTTCATGCCACATTCTGGTCATGCCTTGGCAGTTATACAGCCCCATAGTGCTGTATGGCCCCAAGGACCTCAGGAGAGCAGGCAACATTATCTGTCAGGCCCTGCCACATGTCACCCACACATTATCATCTGCCCATGGCCACAGGACATGGCCAACAGCACCTCACCCCACCACTCTCCATGCAGCTCTTCCTGGCAGGCTCGAAGCGCTGACTCCTTCCCTCTGCAGGCTTCTACTCTGTCCCCAGAAACTGACCCATAGATCCCTCTGCTGGCATCCAGGGGCTCCCAGCACAGCCCCTCTCGCTGAGCACAGGCTTTGCTGCAGGTGGCCCTAATGCTGTCCTGTTGCCAGCTCTGGGGACGTAGAAGCTCTCCTGGCTGTGGCTGTGCCAGGACCGGCCCCACCGAATGCCAAGGGACAAGAGAGCCAGGCTTGTGCCTGTCTGTGGTACAGAGGAGACACACACAGGAAGATTCAGGGGAGATGACAGCCACCAAAAACATGGAGCCTGCTTGAGCATTAGAAATATCAGTTCTGCTTTGGCTCGAAGATAGTACAGCAGAAAGAGGAGCAAAGTGCAGAGCAGAAAGCAGAAGGACTCTGTTCATTCCCTTCTGATGGATGCAGAGCATGGACCAAGGCAAAGGAGCCCTGAGGTGTCACTTTGCAGACTAGGAAGTCTCAAAAAAAGGTATGGGGCAGCCTGGGGAAGGACAGACAGATAAGCCATCCCACACCACTCATCTGAAAGTGTCTGAGAAAGCCAAGACCATGCCCAGGGCCACAGCAACCCTTCTATCCCCAGCCCAGAGGTGATTGCTGCCCTGGCACTGTCCTTGAGTGACAGGCAGGATGTTGGACCCAGCACCACAACACAATGAGCAGGGAACAGCAGGTCTGCCTGGGCCCCTTGGCTGCCATCTGAGGCCCAGAGTAGGATTTCTGCCCTATCTGTGGAACTCTGCCCTACACTGGGTTAAGACAGCTGAAGGCAGCATGCAGAAGTGCTCCTGACACAGTCACTGTGCAGTGCCTGCTCCCCCATGCCCAGGCATTCACCCAGGCACTGCTGGGCTCTGCTTCACCCTCCCACAGAGGGTTTGTGTGAACATGGCCATCACAGCAGTGCCCTGGTGCTGGGAGCTCCCATGCTGATCCACAGCCCTTACACAGGCTTCCACTGGTTTGGTGGCTCACTGCTGGCTGCCTGAAGGCTGCTGGAGGAGCCCTGCACTGCCCAAAGAGCTGTTTAGGACCATGTCCAGGATGCAGGAGGAAAGCTGCAAGTCCAGGCCATGGGGAGAGCAGTCCTGAGGTCACAGCACTCACATCCTGCCCTGCCTGTCAGTTCCAATCCTGGGAGCAGCCACTGGCAGGCCCAGCTGGGCAGGCTGGCCAGGCCTCAGAACAACCACGGAGCCTGGCTGCTTTGGACATCAGCCTTAATGACCCATCTGGAGCAGGACAAACTGGGGTGGAAGTTTAGGACTGAGAGGAAACAGGGTGGGAGCATGGACACATGCCAAAGGCAGCTCATACCTGCTGCTTCGAAAATCCCACTTGGAGAGATGACTGCCAGGAGCCCAGCTGGGACACAGCCCCAGGCAGAGCTGAAGCAGCACCAGCAGTATGTCCTGTGGGCGTGTGGCAGCCCCAGGCCTGGCATGGGTCATCAGGTCAGAGCTTATCAACAGAGCTAATACCCACCAAAACCTTGAGAAGAGGGGACTGGACAGGGTGTCAGAAACACCGTGAAAACAACTAGTGACCGTAATTAATTTACGGTGGCAGCTTTGTTAATGACCAGAGAGATGGAATGAGTTGCAGGATCCAACACACAGTCCCAGACAGGCAGGAAGGAGCAGCCAGCACCCACCAGGAGCCAGCACTGACCCAGTGGGCAGAGGCAGAAGGACAGCAAGGCTCAAACTGCAGTAGCACTGGGTGGTCCCTACCATGCTTCCCAGCAGATCAGCTCAGCTGGCAAGGGTCAGGCTGGCATTGCTACGCTCTAAGGCACTGATGGAGAGCAGCAATGTGGGCAGAAAATTATGACCTGGCTCCTAAAAAGACCTCAGCTGGCAGGGACAAAATAATAGAGTCATCATGGACAGGAGCAACAGAAACCAAAGGCAAAGGTGGGCATGGGCAGCGGGTAGGACATGTCCAGCTGCGTGACACATTCCAGAGGCCTTAGTCTCCAAGCAGGAGGAGGACAGTTGGCCAGCACACCTCTCGTCCATCTCACAGTTCCTGAAAAGCCAGCCTGAACCCTCCCAGACAGGCACTCTCTCACCCCATCCTTTAGCTGGGACCCATCACTTCCTCAAGCCTCAGCACTGACATTTTGGGATACCCTGCATGAGGAAGATCCCCCACATCCCCCAGTCCCACAACCAGCACTACCTCTGCCTGCCATGCCAGAGTAGAGGCGGAGAGCGCAGAGGTTCGTCCAGCTCCCAGCACAGCAATTGTCTCTCCATCATCATCCACAACCTTGAAATCCAGGTCCTCGTTGTACTTCCTCCTCTTCACCTGCCGCCCTGAGCGTCGTTTCTGTTTACAGGATGAAAAAAGGCAGTGCCTGGAGGCACACGAAGACCAAGTACCTCCTGCTCGGTCAAATGGCAGAGGGAAAGCCCCAGGGCTGCCAGAATTCCTTCCAGGCCCTCCCTTGCCCCAGCAGGATGGGGAAGGTTAGGAAGAACAGGCACTCCTTGAGTTGCTGAGATCTCCATGATGACCCACAGAGCCCCATGAGTCCCCAAGACGTGAGGCAGAGGAGCCCTTTAGAGAAGCAGGGCATGCAGCCCCCCAGGCTACAGGGCCAACGTGTTCCCCTGTGCTGTGCCAGGAAAGGGAGCTGCCCAGAGCTGTGGGAGAGGGACACTCAAGGCTGAAAATGCAGGGCTCAGGTCAGCAGTGTGCATCCAACCCTGGACCAACAGCTGACTTCAGGCTGACAGAAGCTGACTACACTACACTGCTGAACATGCTCTCTGATTCCTGTGCCCAGAGGCCCTTGTTGTGGTCCCACTGAGAGGCAGCCAGAATTTCACCCACTGGCAGCCAGCTGAGAGCTTTGGACATACCTGGCTGTCAGCTGACTCCGCAGACTCCTCTGGGCTCTGTACAGATGGGCTCAGGAGATCCTGATCCAAATCCAAACTGTTCACTGGTATCTCATTTTTCCTCTTCCCTTTTTTCTTCTTCTCCACAGGGGTGTCTTTGCTGCCGAGGCAGACCAACAGTTAGATCATATCCTGGGGATGTCAGGAGAGACACAGCAGGCACCCACACAGAGCACTGCCTCCACTCAGAGGCAGCTCAAGGCTCCTGGGACCTCCCTCAGCACTGAGGATCCCCAGTTGCTGATGCTCATTAAGCACACCAAGTGTTTCTCCATCCAGTTCCAGAACACTGGGATGGAAGGGTCCAGCTGCCCTGCCTGGTGTGGAGGTTGGGTGCTCTCACCAGCCAGGGGGAACAACCCCACAGGGGCTGTAGGAGATGGGGCTCACAGGGTCCAGCACAGGCACAAAGAGGATCTCTCCACTGCCAAACTCAGTATGCCAGGGCAGCAAGGTGCACTCCCAAACACATCCTGTGCTGACCAAAGTCAGAAATAAAGTTCAGCAGCTCCAGAGGCAATCCATGTCCTGACACCCTGGAAACAAACCTTCAAGCCCATTCTGAGGAGCACTGGCCTCACTGCTGGCCACCTCCTGCACGTGCCACAGAGCCCTGCCAGACCCCAGTAAACTTTTACAACAAGCACAGTTCATGGTTCACAGTTCACTGAGCCTCCTCCTGGGGCAGCTGAGCAGACTGGCATGAGCCTCCAGCTGGAGGGAGCTAAGCCCTGTGATTGCCACCAACACTGATCCAACTCCCACAGGCACAATGGCCCATCACAGCAGTCACTGCCAGCTCCAAGGGCCCACTGGGAAGCTCTGTCCCAGCAGTCAACTGTCCTCCACGCTCAGGTCACAGAGGAGCTTTGGGCTCTGCTCCCATGAATCCCACCATCTTCCTGAAAAACATGGAAAGACAAGCCCAGTCCCACGGCATGTTCTCAACATAAGGGCCACCTGCACCCCTGCCTGCACAAGGAAAAGAGACCAGGAAGCACCACGGGTAAAAAACAACTGCTCCCAGCATGCCGTCCATCCTTGCCCTCTGCAAGAAACACTGTTAAGGGAATGGCTCCAAAGAGCTGGTGCTTGTCCCAAGGCTGAGCAATGCCTCCTTCCTCACTTCCAGCCCCACCATTCGTTCCCTCCACATCCCAGACCTGCACAGTGGCAGAGGAACCATTAGTTTCAAAGCGATGCCAAGGTTCTAGCTACATTTAATGAGAAAAACCTCTGCTTGCCTGCGACTAGCAAAAAATAAAAGTAAAAATCTGTTGTTCAGGCCAAAAATGCCCTGGCCACGCATACATGCTTAAATTAGAGGCCCTGAAAATGCTCTGCGAGCAGTAACTCCCAAGATATTGATTTGTAAGTCACAATTAACAACTGCTTCATTCATGAGTCAGTCATTGACTATGATTAGAAATAATTTAGAAGAAATTATGCCACATTTATCTGCCACTTAGAGGACTCCCAGCAATCATTCCATCTGCACAGAGTACAAACTAACTAAAGCCTGCTGCTCGCCTCTCTCTGTGCTGCCAGGGCCCCTCAGGCACCTCCCCAGCTCCACGTGGCCATGGGGCACAGGGGAATACACAGCCGTGCTTCCTGCAGAGCTTTCACCCTGACATGTATGGCCATCCCTCACACCAGGGGGGTTTGCTGGTGACTGACCCAGAGCCAAAGCATGTCTGAGAAAAGGCTCAAAAAGAGGCAACAGAGGCAGGGAAGTTGTAAGGAGGACCCATGGGCTGGACTTTCCAAGCAGCAGAGCTGGAACTAGGTCCTCCTGGAAGGTGCAGATGAGTGGGAAGAAGCACCACAGGCTCAGGCTATACTGGGACAGAGCATCAGGAATGCAAAGAGCTTTGTGGAGCTCCCAGACCCCCACACACAGCTTCTTCTGGTTGCATGACGTGTTATAGGGTTATATTACATTGTTTAGTTTGCATGAAGTGGCCTCTTCACCAGGGCTATGCTGGTACCCAGCACAGCAAGTTGGTTGCCTTTCAGCCCCCCGTGGTATGCCCAGAACCTGCTCCCCCCAGATAGGAGAGCCAGGGTTTCCAGTCTGCAGCTGGGGTTACCCTGCCATGAGCCCCATCTCTGGCAGGGTGTCCATGGGCTGCCCTGTATGTAACAGTCAGCACCCTGCAAAGGCACTGCTGGCAGCCGATGGACCAGCAAGAGCCATGAATGCCTCCAGAAGCACAAGCCTCCATGGCCTGCTCTTCCCCTGGGCTCCCCTGCTTTGGTCTGGTCCCACAGCTCCTGCTGCAGGGGCGGATCTCTGTGAACTGCCTATATAGCAGGTCCTTACTGGTGGAGCAGAAGTGAGAAGAGAATCTGATAGCTGCATCTCTTATCCCAGGACCCTTCTTGGGGCCCAGTGCTGCATTCACATGGGCTTCATCCTTCTCTTCCTTGTGTGCAGTCCTCTCCTTCCCACTCCACCTCTATCCCTCTGCTGCAGCCCTCCCTGGGGCCTGGAGGAGCCCTTCCCTCACCCTCCCAGCACTGTCTGCTTGATCCCCCATTCCCATCAGCTCTGGCTCACCAACCCATGACAAACATCTGCAGAGCCCCAGGTTCAACAAAGAACACAAGTGACAGCACTGCATGGCTCAGGGATCCACTGGGGACATGGCAGCCAGCTCTTGTCCTGCTGAGCAACCCACACTTCCTCTTGTCCACAACGAGCCCATACCAGTGGCCACCCCAGTGGCAGCTCCACAGCCATGGCCTCTCCAGGATCCGGCTGTCAGGGAGTCCTGAAGGAGTAGGGCTGTGGAAGACTAAATGACATGGGTACTCTTGAGACCTGCTCTGCCCCCTGCACACATTCTCCATTAAAAAGAAATCAGAGCTTCTGGCCAACCAGCCTGTTAATTAAAAGGCTGAAGCTGCTGCAGAGGCGGCGGTGCTGGCTTGTGCAGTACAAGGCAGCCCTCAGGCCTCCCCCCACTGCTGCCTTTGAGTGCCAGCACAGCTCCACAGCTGCCAGGAGGGACAAGTCTTCCAGGACAGGGAGAGGGGAGGGGATGGGATGCACTCCACCACCCTCCCAAACCTGAGCCAAGTGGAGGCAGGCTGCTGCCCTGGGTGTGCAGACCCTCATTTGCACACAGTCCAGGGCCAGGTTTTTCTCACTCACATACCCTCTTGCCCAGGCCTCAAATCATGTATGACAGGCCCTCTGCCACACAGCACTGCACTGTCCTGGTGGGACACCTCCCAAAAGCCTCTTTTGCCCCAGGACACTTGGCACAAAGGCCAGACCAAGGAGTGGCCAATGCTCTCCAGTTGTCTCACGGATCTGGAGTTTTGCAGGGCCTCATCCCCAAAAGAGCACCCGCCTGTCCCATCTCTGCATGGCCAGAGAGCTCATCCCAGCATCCCAACCAGCACATACAGCCCTCAGACCAAGTGTCCTGCACATCCAGTGCTGCTCTCTCCCAGATGCAGCTACTGCAAGCCCACAGTCCTGTCCACAGCAGGCACACGGTCAGGACCATACCATCACCCACCTGATCTTCTTGGGTCTTGATCTGGGGGCTGGCTCAGAGCCACTCTTCTTGTCTTTAGGCTCCTTTGGGGCTTTGGGTTCCCGAGGTTTCCGGGGCTTCTTAGCCACCTCCCTCTGCTTGGGCTCCTTCAGCTTCTTAGACTCCTTCACCTTTTTAGGTTCTTTTGGTTCTTTAGGCTCTCTCCTCCTCTTTGGTTTCACCTCCACAGCTGCTTTATCTCCCCCTTCCTGCTCTCCGAGTTCCTTTTTCTTCCGTTTCTTCTTCACCCCTGTGCCCCCACTGTCCTGCATCCCGTTCTGGGTGCTGGTCCGCTTCTGGGGTGCCCCGTTGGGCTCCTCCTTCGGGCACTGGCACTGGCCACCTGTGTTTGTGGCTGTCACTGTCACCTGATGGGGTACCTTGTCCTGCTCTTCACTGCTGCCAAAGGTGTCCTGTGTCTTGCACTCCCAGGCAGACGACATTGGGGAGAGGCTCAGCGCTTTTAAGCTTGGCGGCTGCAGAGAGAACACAAGGCGACAGGTGAAGCAAAGGCCACAGTTGTAAATAGCAGGTGCCCCAGGGGAATCACAGCCCCATGAGGCTCCAATCACCAGGGCAGCATGGCAGCATCCCTCAGCATTTGGGAACTATGGCTAACAGCCACCATGAGCAGATGAAGCTCAACATGAGGAACCCCCCTTCTCTGCCCAACAGAGCCTGACAGAGAGAGGCCTTTTGGCTCCTCCCTAGCCCATGCAGGTCCCAAGCAGAGGTGGCTGGCCCCAGTGTGTGCCCCAAACATTTTTCTGCCTTTGATCAAACACTCCAGACTCCACCTGGCTAAGACAAGAGCAACCTGTGCATCCAGACTGCTTCCTGCCTGTTGCCCAGAACCAGAGATTGTCCCAGTAGGGCAAGGAGAGGGAATTAGGGATGCTTTGCAGCCTACAGAAACAAAAAGTGGGCTCCCAGGTCCATCTGAGGCAGAGATTGAGGCAGAAGAAAAGGGTTCATTGCTCATAGGAGCTGCTGGGGTGCCAGGGCTCCTTCCAGGCCAGGAGAGAAGAAGAGCTGCTCTTCCTGCTTCAGCACTTTGTTTCCCATGAACTTTCCAGCAGTGAACACTGAAAGGAATTGAGCTGCCTCCTAGGTGTGCTTGGCCTCAGCAGGCATGACCAGACAGCAGCACACAAGGGCCCCACTCTCCTCAAGCTGCAGGAGGGCCTGTGGTGAGGGCCCAGGCTCAATGTGCAGCAACCTTAACTCCAGCAGGGCAGCCCAGGCTGGCAGGGGCAGCCCAAGAGAGGGAGCTGTGGGTGACAACTCTCCATGGGAACCAGAAACATCCCCTACAGCAGCTACCAGAGCAAGAGTGAGCGAGGGATGCACAAAAGAGCAGGCAGAAGTGCAGTTGTGTGCTGCAAGGATGGGGAGAGGAATGTGTCAGGTTCCATTTCAGCTGCTCTACCAGTCAGTTCCCATCCCAGCAGCCCAGCTGCCCCTAATGCACGGCTCAAGCACGACCAGAGGGAAGCAGTGGACACTGCTGAACTTGCTCATCACTAGGGAGCTGACAGGGCAGCATCAGACCAAGCCCAGTGGCACAATGGGCTGGAATGCTGGTCCTGCAACTGGGGGCTGGTGGCTGTGCCATGAGTCAAGACATGGGCCCTCCCTACCAGCCTAGGGGTGTCAGCTCCTCGCAGGTAAGCTGTGGGGCAGCTAGTGTGTGGCCCAGGAAGTGCTGGGCAGCACCTCCTGTGCCTGTGGGGACAGGGGCAGTGTCTGCCCCGCCACCTCACACCCATGGCTGCCCCAGGCCAGGGGTGCTGCTTCCTTCACAAGCCCTTCCCTGGTGCTGAGATGGAGGTGCCAGTGGCTCTGGCAGCAAAGCCCTGGCTCTGCAGAACCTCGGCACCATCCAGTTCCTCAAAACACCTCAGAGCTGTGGGAGGGAATACAAAACTTTACATCTTACAGGCTGAGGGCTGGAGCCCATCCAAGGTTGTCTAGGCACAGGGTGCTCTTTAACACTCAGACTTCTGATTTGGATTAGATGAAAGCATTAAATGAAACAGACTACAAGTGGAAAGGCTCCTGATGCCCCTGCAGCCACCCATGAGTGGGGCTGCAGGCTTGGCTGGCATTGGTCAAGCAGGCTGCACCAGCATCCCTGCCTATGTGCAGCCTCCTTCAGCCCTGGCCCCTGCTGCCATCTGCACCAGCAGCCTGGGATAGGGCAGCAGCCATCCTGCCACATGCACCAGCCATCACAGCACATCTAAGGAATTTAAGGGAACCTATTTAGGACCAGGAGAAAATCAGCAGTGTTGATGCTGCTTCTGAGGCCACTGGCTGTGCAACAGGATCAGTCCCAGCCTGTGCATTGTTCAGCTCTCGCAAGATGGGGATCAGCTGTAACAATTTAGAATCATACAATGGCCTGGGCTGGAAGGGACCTTACAGATTATCTATTTCCAACACCCGGCCGTGCATAGGGACAACTTTCACTAGACCAAGTTGCTCAGAATCCCATCCAACCTTGACTTGAAAACCTCCAGGGATGGAGTAGTCACAGCTTTTCTGGGCAATCCCTTCCAGTGCCTCATCACCCTCACAGCAAAGAATTTCCTCTTAATATCTAATATTAGGTATATATATATATATCTGTATTGCCTAATATCTAAATCTACTCTCTTTCAGTTTGAATCAACTCCTCCTTGTCATGTCACCATGTGCTCTTGTAAAAAGTCCCTCTCCATCTTTCTTGTAAGTCCCCTTTAGGTAGCACCCCTGATAAGGACAGTAGAACAGAACAACATTTTACTCACTTGATAACGATAGTAGAACAAAACAACATTTACTCTTGTCAAGGACAGTAGAACACAACAGCACAGCCTTATATAAATAGATAAAGGATGTAACTTAGGCCAACAGAAGTCATGCAAAATGCAAGCAGGATGCCAGCTCAGCTCTGCAAGGCTGACAAAGCAGAAGCTACACAAAAAAATGATACTGAGTTTACTCAAAAGTGGGGGTCAAGGAACAGCCACCTAAAATGGACACTAGAAGTTGAAGATGGACTCCAAAGAACTATGTAAGGACTTCTGATAAGACATGCAACTATGTAAAATAAAGCCAAGGAAATGAGAATAGCTAATGAGTATGTAATCAGTGTTTCTGATAAAATCCCTGTTCATCCAACATTACCCACTGGAACAGAGGAAGGACCCCCAGAGTGACCAGCACATAGCAATAAAGAATGCCTGCTTCTAATACTCAAAATTGTGTTATAAACTTTCTATCCAGATATTTTCACTATCACTCTTTTAGGTAAGCCCTCTTTAGGAACTGGAAGGCTGCAATTATGTCACCCCTAAGCCTTCTCTTTTCCAGGCTGAAGAAACCCAATTCTCTCAGCCTTTCCTCCTAAGAGAGGTGCTCCATCCCTCTGATCGACTTGGTGGCCTCCTCTGAACTGGCTCCACCAGGTCTGTGTGTGTCTGGCACTGAGGACTCCAGAGCTGGATGCAGCACTGCAGGTGGGGCCTCACCTGAGGGGAGCAGAGCAGAATCCCCTCCCTTGACCTGCTGCCCGCTCTTCTCTTGATGCAGCCCAGGACATGGTTGGTTTCTGGGTGCCAGCACACACGGCTGGGCATGTGCAGCCTCTCATCCACCAGCACCCCCAAATCCTTCTCATCAGGGCTGCTATTGATCTGTTCCTGCCCCAGTCTGGATCGATATAGGGATTGATACCCAGCCCACACTTCCTTAAAGACCTGCCAGCTCTGTTCCACTCCCTTGTCCCAGAGGGCAGTCTCCCAGGGAATCCCACTGACTATCTCCCTGAAGAGCTGGAAGTCAGTTTCCCTAACACTCAGTGTCAGCACCTTGGCCTGGGATCCCTGTGTCACAGCCTGCCATGTCCCAGGAGCAGTGCTGGTCCCAGTCAGCAGCGACTGCCTCCATCTGGAGCAACCAGAAGCCTCTGGTGCAGGCCCTGCCATGAACAGGCCATCAAATGCCAGCACATGGACAGAGAGGCAGGGAGACCAGGCTGCTTCCCACCAAGTGCTGCCAGCCCAGAAACCATACTCCCAAAGCTGCTTGATCTGTCTTGAGGGGGAAATGCTTCATGTTATGCTCCTGAAGCCCACAGAAAGCTCTGGCCATACATACAGGAGTGTGCTGCCAAGTACAATCTGCAGTGAGAGCCTGGCGCACTGCCATGAGCCAGGGAATGGGTTTTTTCTACTACCCCTTGATGAGGTTCAGTTTATCCTGGCTTCTCGTCAACAGTAGAAGCCCAAGAAAGCAATGCCAGTTTGTGCTCCTGCATGGCTCCAAAGCACCCTTGCTGTTCTGCCTGCTGGCTCCTCATGGCAGGCAGGAGCTAACTGTCCCTGCGCAGCTGCTGGCAAACATTGGCTGCTGCCCCTGTGCCACAAGGGAAATCGCCTCTGCCTCCAAACGGTGAGAGCCTGAAGGGCTGGTGTCACACTGATGGGGACACTGCATTCACTGCAAGGAACTCTGCTGCAGCAGCAACCTCAGCCTGAGTGGCCTGAGATACAGGTACCCATGAGCCAACAGGCTGCTCACTGCTGTGACTGGGCTACTGGCCACTGTGTCTGCAGCCATGGCCAGCACTGACAGACCACCACACTCAGACAACCCTTCACAGGGGAGGAACACATGTAGCTGCAGGAGCCCAGACCTGGCAAATCACAGCCCTGGGACATGCTGCAGCAGGGCAAGGCAGGTGGCTCTGGGCTGCTCTGGACCAGCCAGGCGCAGCTCTAGGCAATGCTTACCCTGAGGGGGCAGGAGTGGGGCAGGGCAGTATCTCTGTACCCCATCAGCCCAGGCTGGTCCAGCAATAGACTGCACCCACACCACGATGAACCCACCAATAACCCTGGGTGCCAAAGCACCTGGGGGCATTCAGTACTACAAACTTATAAGGTATTGGGGAAAACCACTAATTTTGGTTAAATCCTGCTGTCCTCCTAAGTGGCTTCTACTTCCCAGGATGTGAGGGTTCTCCCTGTCACACATTGTACAATTCAGTTTCGTCATCCTCCCCCTGCAGAGCTCTTTTGGCCCAGCTAAGGCATAGGTGACAAGTCACCCTCTCCCTGCAGGTGGGCCAGCTCTCAGGCCACCTGCTTTATCCTGTTCAGTATTTCTTCCAGCCTCATTGGCTATGGGGTGGCAACAGGAAGCATGTTGTATCAGAGGTACCATAGAGAAGTAGGAGGGTTTCTGCTCTGTTCCTTTTCCCTTTACAAACCACTGAATGCACCCTGGGACAACCTGCAGGCAGATGCCAAACTGCTAGGGCTTTAGTCTCCTCCAGGAGCAGGGACAGCCCCCAGTAATGGCACGTGCATGGTTGGTTCTCCCATACTTTACTGGGCGCCTCTTGAGACTTTCATCAACTTTTCAGCCTCCATCTCCATTTCAGCATCTCAGATGACAGGAATCAGGAATCAGTCAGCACCTTTCTTCCCCAATTTGTGCTGTGAAAGCAGCAACAGCCTGTATTTGGCTTCCTTGCCTTTAACCATTCACTAATTCACAGAAAGACCTTTCATCAGGACAGTGCTTCATGTGTTCACAAGCGTTCGGTGAGAAACCTCCTCAGATGCTGGTTGGGAGCCCACGAGCCCTGCATCAGCCCAGCCCAACTTCAGCCCTGTGACTCAGTTATCTTTAAAATCCCCAAGGGACTGCAAGGACTAACTCTGCTCTGCAAAACTCATGTTGACTATTCACCATTGTAGTATTTTCAGAAACAAAGTGTTTATTATAGTTCCTAACTATTTACTCAATACCTAAGTGAATCTATTGACCTTTAGCTTCAAATTTACTCCCCTCTCTCCCTCCCTCGGCCCCAACACTATTAGCAATTCCCAAATCTCACAGTGTTTCTTTAGAATTCTAGAGTAAAGACACTCAAAATGGGTGGCTTATGTTACCTTGCTCAAAAATGTCTTTACCACATCCTTCAAGGGCAACCTTCTGATGCCTCTGGCATCAAGAGATGGCTCTGGGTAGAGTGCCTATTTGACTGAGCTGTTCTGCCAACACTCAGTTTCCACAAGCACTCTTTTGACCTCACCATATTTACTCTGTGACTCCTCTTAAAGGCTTTCTAAATCCTGAGAGAGTTGAAAAAAGATTTGTTATTAGATTCCATGTCTTTAGTGGATCCTAATGTGATGCCCTGCCTTGCTACAGGGTTACTTCTAAATTCACACAGTATGTGTCCTTTTTCTTACTGTCACCTTTTTAAACTAAGTAGAAACATAATTTTCCATTCAACTGCCCATTCTACACATCTTTTTACATGTCCACCTAAGCAACCAGATTTGTTGCTTTGGGGTATTTTGGAAGGGGGAAGAAGAAAAGATCATGACTTCCAGATTTTGGTAGATGATGCCCATCTCTGAACCTCTGGTAACCCAATCCAAGCAGCCTCTGCTTCCCTAGAACACTTTTTATCCCTAGAACTACACCTTTGCACTGTCTCTGAACTGGCTTTTTTTGGTGATGATTGTAATGATTTCACATTTCCAGAATACACTATAAAATGGGGGGGTTTATTCACAGAGGAATCTTCTGTAAATTACATTTCATACAGTCCTTCAGCATCAGCTGGAGCATGAAGTCTTGTTCCATGTGTCTAACTACTGTACAATAGAAGGTCAGGAGAAAAAAAATGTTTAAAACCTCCTCAGAGAGCTGTAGAGGCTAACAGAGGGCACTTATAATTGCACAACCCCTAGGGCAAATTCTAGGGCAAAGCCAAGGTCAGGGTGGGCCTTAATGATGTGCTTCCTTAACTTAAAATTGGCTTTTTTCCTTTATAGTCTCAATTTGAATGCCAAGTTTTTATTCAGGATTTGGGGGAAAACACCACCAGGAGGTGGGTGGCAAAGCAGCTCATGCCCCTGTTACTTGAAGGGCTACCTCCCCTCTCCCAAACCACTGAGCCTGTGGGATGCATTGGCTGCTCCAGCCCACAAGGGTCACACAGAACCCCCAACCCTCTGCAAGCCCTCCAGCAAAGCTGGGTTTGCAGGGGTGTGAAGGGACAGTTTACAAACTCCCCTCGCCACACGCATGGGAGCTGAGGAGCAGTGAAATTCAGCAGTGTTTTCCCCACACCTGCTCAGGACAAGGCCAGTGGGACTGCCCATGGTGAGCCAGGAACAAAACCCACAGCCTCACCTGCCTGTGCCAGGTACCTGCAAAGGGAACAACAGCAGAGAAGAGGAAACTGCAAAGAGGAGGTGGGGAGGGGAAGAAGCAACGTCTGCTGCCCCATAAAGGTAGCACTGATTTACACAGCTTTCAGCCCACTCAGCAGCAGTATGAATACTACTACTACTACTAATAATAATAATAATAATAGCAATAATAATAACTGTGAGAGGCAGGAGCCGAGAACCTCCTCTGGACCCACATGGTAGATGTCATATGCCAGGACTGTCAGGAGATGTGATGGGGATAAAGGAGATGTTGCATTTGCACTGCTGGGTGTTGGAGCCTGACCCACATCCAAATCCTGCACTATCCCATGAGTTTGGGTGTAGGAAGGAGAAAAGACCAAAAGCTTCATGCCCACCCCATAACCCATCCTGCAGGCTTTCCTCTCCAAGAGCAGTGTTCCCAGCAGGGCAAACCTTTGCCACAGCCCCAGGATCTGAATGGCAGGTCTGTCCAGTAAGGAGGCCACAGAGGAGCTCTTCCAATGGTCACAACAAAAAGGGCAGATCCACCTTCCCTGGCAACCAGGCTCAGATGACATCCATACAACACAGCCTCGCCAGGCAGTGTCACAGCAGCCAGCAGCAGTGACCATGCCACATGCCACCTTGCACCCAAGGGCAAGGACCATTCAAGCAAGCCCTGTCTGCTGCAGGCTTGGCCAAGCTTTCCTGCAGGGCACTAGGAGAGCTCTGCAGAAGCCTGCCTTTGGGTCTAGGGCATGCATCAAAACCCATGGAGATCTGTTCTGTATGTGTCCACAGGGACCCTGACTGTAGGGGTCATCAAAGGTTTCCTTGCTCTTCAGGCAGAGACTGATGCCTGGGGGCATTTCCCCCCTCAGCACTAACTGAAGCCACCAGCCAGCCTGCCACTCCAACAGCAGCCCAGGATGCACACCATGATACAGCTCTGCCTCCCTGAGATGGTCAGGCTGGCTGCCACCAGCCCAGTCTATCCACACAGCTGCTTGCAGAGCCCAACAGGAGCAGAAGACAGTTTCTTTCACACAAAGGGTTTTGGCAGGCTGGTGAACGAAACGCCCCAGCAGCCCCATCCCCACCAGCAGTGTGCACAGGATGGGCTGTTGTACTCTGGTTGCTCAGTGTCTGCACCCCTTGTTTCCAGCTCTTAGTCCAGTGCAGCAAGAAGCTAAAAATATACAAGTGCCACCTTCCATCATGTCTCCGAGCAGGTCTCTCTGCAGTCACCACGGGATACGCTTGATGGAGGTGGGGCCTGGCTCTGTTCCCAAGATGCTCCACCACAATGCAGCTCTCAATAACTGCAGCTAGGAAGCTCTGTCTGGTGGCTGGGCCAGCCCTGGCAGCAGGCACGTGTGTTCCCACCACCCTAGCAGAGGGAATGGGTAGGGCAGAGGGCAATGCTGTTGCCCTGGGCTGTCCAGGCTGTCCTCCCCACTAAGGTCTCTCTGGCAGGGAGGAAAGCCTGTGCAGCCCTTGGAGCTTGAGGGAGACCCAGCACTCCTGGCTGTGAGTGCAGAAGGGCACCCTGGCAGCTCACTGCTCTCCCCACCCTTCACCCTTACTGAGCGAGTGCCCAAAACTCCTACACGCAGTCAGCACCGGGGGTCATCAGACCTGACAGTCTCACCGTGACAAAAAAAAAGTCCACAGACACAGCCTGGGACAGAGCTACAGGTGCCCTCAGGCTTGGACAGCCCCACCCCGTTGTGCTGCCTCCCACTGCTCTAGCCTCAGAGAACTCTGGTAAAAACCCCCAACTGCATTTGCAGTACGTGAGACAGCAAAGCTCACTTTCACATAAAGAGACCCGTAAAATTCAGGAAAATCCTTCATTTTATGCAGTGAGTGCTTGAAGGAAAGGCAAGCAGAGCTCCCCCAGATGCCCCCAGGGGTCTCCCTCTTGCAAGGGCTGCCCAGCAGCCACATGGTGCCTTGCAGCCCTGGGCCATTCCCTCCCACTGCTGTCCCCACGCTGCAGCGGATCCAGCCATTCCTGCCACTTCCAAGCCCAGGCTGGAAAAGTCAGAAGACCCCTCCAGGAGAAGGCTAAGGGGTTCCATCTCTTCATCTCCAAGGCAACTCTGCTCTGCTCTCATAGACCATGCAGGATGGGAGCATTTCCATGGCTGTAGAACAAAGCGATTTAGAGGCACTGTGGGATAACTGCATTTATTTTAGTTCATTATTTCTCTGGTTATTTAACAAGTCAGAGTTTGGCAGAAATAAGGAGTAGAAGACCCTTCAGTGCCCACAGACAAGCAGGATACAGACAGGAAAGGCGGCCCAGGGAATGATGGTGCTGAGCCTTCAAAGGAAATCCACCACTTGTCATTGCTCCTGGGGGTAACCAGGCACTCCTGTCCCATCTCCACCAGCAGACAAGGCACCCTGGCATGAAAACTTGTAAGTCATGAGACAAGCGACAGGTTTCATGAGTTAGTCACAGCTTGGTGACAAATGTACCAGATTTTTGTGCATTACTAAGGAAGAAGAGTTGTGGAAACACAGCCCTTGCCTTTGCTAACAACAGCCCCACGGATGAGTGAACCAGTTGGAAGCGCCCTGTACCCCAACCCATCATAATTTGCACAGGAAGAGAGGCACTGCTGCAGGGAGCACCATGGGAACACAGAGAGGAGCCCCTCCCCAGACAGCCCACTTCAAGACCCCGTCTCTCCAGCCCAGGTTTCCTAATCCACTGGCAGTGGACGTAGGCAGGACAAAGCACTGGCCTAGGGCAGCCAAGGGCTAGAGAAAGGAGAGAGTACATTCAATACTTTTTCCCCAAGGCAGTTGGCAGCTCCCCTGCCATCCCTCACCAATATGAAGGGTATCAGCATTTTGCCAACCTTTTCATCCTTGGGCCTTATCCTACACCCACATAATGACCAACATGGAGCTTCTGCAGGTGAGAGGCTGGCAGGGAAATATATGATTTTTGAGAGCCTTAGAACCACATAAGCATCTCATCTTCTCCAGAGAGACTGTTCAACGGAAGACAACAGCCCCCCTCGGTGTGATGAGAACTCTGTTTACAAGGTGTGGGCACTCCAGGGCTCAGGTGTCCAGAGTGATGTGGCATGCCACCCCTTGCTAGTTTTGCCCCCAGTGTTGCTCACCTGAGCATTACAGGCAGCCACCCACCCCTTCGCCACCTCAACCAGGCATCCAGAATGCCCTCAGGAGCCCTGCTTGGCCAGGCTTTCTTACAAACACTGCATTTGGGAATGCTGCACCCCACCCTGTGACAATGCTGCAAGGGTTGGTCCTGCACTGCTGCTGGCTTAGAGAGCTCAGGAGATGAGCAGCTGGAACTCTACCCCTCCTTGCTCATGCCACATGCCTTTATCTCCCTCCCAGATTTTATCTGCAGCAACAGCTGTGGAAAATAATTTGTCAGCTGAGCCCTCTAAAATCTCTAAATGGTGGGCAAGGATGGTTTTGCTGTGCTTAAACCCCATGTCATTTCAGTAATCCCATTTCCCGGGCACCCAAACCTGCTGTATTAGCCCAATGAGTGGCATGAATTTCTTACCTGGGCTTTGCTATCAGCGGATAGAGATCACAGACCCACACCTCAAAGCACTCTACTCTCCTCCAGGCCTTTGCCCTGCCCCATCAGGAGCAATCCAGCCATGCTGGTACACAAGAACTTCCATGATCCTGTCCTCCTTCTCCTCATTTTGAGGCTGGCTCTGCTTCTTCACAGCATCTATAGGACACACTGCTAATCATTACTTCCTACAGTACTGGTGCTCTGAACACACACCTTCCAATATGTGCAGTATTTGCCTTGCTGCAAGCCCAAAACAGCACACTGACCTCTTCAAAACACTTCCCTCCCTTCCTCCTCCCATCAACCTGCCATGGCAGTGTGATCTGGGGTGCCCTGAGCAGCACACACTGCTTCAGAGCTGGTTAGAAATGGCACAGGCTTGTGCTCTCATACAGATCTATGCTTTAGCTCAGTGCTCACTTTAATGGTTTCCCATTAAAAGCAGCACAGACACAAATTAGCTTCAGGCAGACCTGTTTGTTTTACACCTCCAGCCATATTTCAGCCCCGCAGGCAGAGCGACACTCCATGCACATAACAGGTCCCTTCCCCTCAGCAGAGTGCCAATGGTCAGATCTTTCCCTACACACAGTTAATGCAGAGACCACTGACTCATAAATCTCCTCTGGGAGTGGCAGGTTGTTATGATCCAATGCAGCAATCCAGAAATGACAGCTTTGTGAGATGGGATTTTTTCTGAGTAAGGGAAGAAAATTCCCTCTGTCCAAGCTCTCACAGCTCCCAGACATGATCTTCTGGAACCTCCTAGATGGTATTAGTTCTGGTGTATCATGTTAGTAGCAGCAATCACAGCAAACGTGGTTTTGTAATGAAATTACAGCAAGAACCAATACTACGGACTTTGAAACAAAAAGAAGGGCTGTTCCTCCATTGGGGGCAGCATCAAGTCAAGAGCATTTCCATTAATTAAGACAAACCCCACCTTGTCCAATGGCCCCTTCAGGCTCACGCCCTCTGGAGTGCAGCTCAAGTCAAATTTCACGGAGTTGAGCTGCACCCATCTGGAAATTCAAGACAACACTCCCCCAGCCTCCTTCCCACCACACATCAGTTGCAACAATTTCCACATGGGACACGGTCCTCAGGCCTTGACAGCGGAACTGGGAGAAGGAGAGAGGGTCACAAACCTGCTTTTCTTTTTTCTGTATTTTCATTATCATCAAATCTGGGATGAATGTTATTTCTGCAAGACACAACACAGAAAAAATTCACAATGACAAGACTGCTGAATCTGAGGCACTCCATATCTTTCTACTCACACCTCCAGGAGGCTGAGCCAACCCTGGGGCTGCTCAGAGCAACAAAGTGGCCAGAATGAAACTCTCAGGGACAAGCTTGGGGACATCTGCTCTGCTGAGCTACAGCAAGAGCCTAACTACAGATATTGCCACAGCTCAGTGCTGCCTGAAACCCACTGGCCAAGACCAACATGGCAGCCACAGTCTCGGCAAGAAGAGGCACGTGTGGGGCTTGCACAGAACACGCTCCAACTCCTCAGAGTCCCAGGCAGAGCCCAGGCCCTGCTGAGAGTTTTGTCGGACGCTGCCAGCCCTGCAGCAGCAGAGGGAAGTAAACAAACCAGCCTCTGCCAAGCAGCAATGACAGCAGAAACAGACTGGAGAGGATGCAGGAACTTGACACGGACTGCAAGCCCATGACCACGGAAGAGCTGCTATGGGGACAAAGATGGGGCAAGCAAGGATGAGATGAGCCATGTCTCCCCAGAAGCAGCCCCAGGTGCAGTGCTGGGCTGGCTATGTCCCCAGGCCTGTGCCCCCGCAGCACGGAGGACTCTGCATGAGTGGCGCCCACCTTGCAGCTCACGGGCAGGATGAGCTGAGGGAGGGGTCATTTCCAACAACTCCCCCACACCAGGCCTGATCAGAGGGGCTGCAGTTGCAAGTCCAGCTCTTAGCAGCACCTTAGTGCCAGGGGCAACCAGGTCCCCACACTGTCCTCCTCCAGTGGACCAGTGAGGGGTCTGTGGCAATGCAGCACCATGACAGCTCTCTGGGGCAAACAGAGTGTTCCCTCAGGCTCCCTGCAACCGTGACTGTGGTGCAGCTTGGCCAGCAGAACCTTTTAGCAGGTGTCTGCAATGGCCACAGCTCCCAGGTGCTGCCAGAGCAGCTAAACCCAAACACAGAGGAACAGCGCCCAGCACCCCCTCCCAGGCTTCATGCACTCGTAGGACCAGGCCAGATGGTGAGCTGACATGCACATGCCTAGGCCTGATGCATCTGGGAACTGGGCATAGGTTGGACATCGCCAGATGCAAGAGAAAGCTGGCCTCACTGCCTCCCTCCCACCAGTGCTGTGGTGGCAGGAAGGTCAGGAGCAGCCCCGCCACATGCAGGGTCAGCATGGGAAAAAGCACTGATCCTGGGTGGATGGGGCATTGCTGCAGCTCCCCAGGATGAACATGCTGTGACAGTCAAGAAGACAGGGTGAGGTCACAGTCTGTGCCCTCCCCAGTGCAGCTCCAGCCACGGCATACTCAACAGAGCTGTCAGCAGTAGATGCTTTTTGGGCAGCCAATCCTCAGCAGCTGTCTACTCCACAGTACCAACAGGTGCCAAAGAGCTCAAAAGTATTTGACAAGTGTTTTAAGACAGAAATCCCACAAACACCTGCCTCTCCTTTCCCTTCAGTACCATGCAAACCCCACTCCATGAGACATAAGCCAGACTTGCTGGCACAAGGGCACAGCTCGCACTGCTGCCAGCCCACAGACCAGCCCCAGTGACATGCCCATACCCCCCCAGTCTATCCCTCCCCGGCAGGAACACCAAAAGCCAGCAGGTTCCACAGGTAGGCAGTGCTCAGGCCAGCATGAGGTGACCAATTCTGCATGCTGATGCTGGTCCATGGCTAATGCCACCATACTGAAAAGAGGCAAAGGCTGCTAACTCTGATCCTGGCTACGTGGCACAGGCCAGGCCATCTTGGCCCACACCTAAGTCAAGCTAGGTTGGCGCAAGGAAAGGCACATGAGCAGGGAGGAGTTTCATGGCATCTGTGAACAGGATGACACAGGACTTCTTTCTCATGACTAAGTGTCTTGGGGATGGTTTATTATCCTACATAATTTTGGGTTGGTTTTTTTTTTTTCCTTCAGCACTGTGAGAAGACTTGCCGGCTTGTT